>CM053590.1:4300653-4367596 GCA_028646515.1 Pseudochirops corinnae | reverse complement strand
CCTATTGACAGCCACTGTGGAAGTTCATTATTCAAATATAGCAGGAGAAAATAAAGCCCTAAGGAGTTTCTCTTACCCCTGGTCCTCCTGTGCCGTTATCTTCCCAGATTCCTCTCCAGGGGGAAGGAATCTGATCAGCAAAGCCTCAGGTGGGATTCCTCCGCAGGCACCGCCTCCAGCTGTTCATGGTCCAAGTCGGCATGCTACATTGTGTGTGTGTGTGTGTATGTGTGTGTGTGTGTGTGTGTTGTGTGTGAGTATATGTGTATGTGTCTGTGTGAGTGTATGTGTATGTGTGTGTGTCTGTGTGTGTGTTTGAGAGCGCTCCTGCACACTCACCAAGGATGATGGCAGAAGCCAGACTGGGGGGTGGGGGGTGAGGAGGGATGTGCCAAAGTAGAAAGACCCCTTCGAGTGTATGTCAGCTCCCTTTGGCCGTCATGTCCCATTGCCCAGTGCTCAGCACACATTTAATAGACGCCCACTGACTCATTGACTCGCGATGGTCCTGGTTCGCTCTAACAAAGGAAGGGAGAAATCGTTCTAGAGCCATCAGGTGGACTCCAGGCCCTTCCACGCTCTGCTGGAGGCAAGGACCCCAGCCACATCTACTCGGCGTTGTTCACGCTATGGGGTCCCACTCCCTCATTCCTGACACAGCGCTGCCTAAGGTGGTCACAATCACCCCCGAGCATGTGAGCGCCCGCCCATCTCCCAGTCTCCTTTGCCTTCCTCACTGTACACGGGAAAGACCCCCTGTCTTAGTAATAGCCACGTTAACAGCCAGCAAGTACAGTAGCCCTTGAAGTTTTGCAAAATGCTTTAAAATATCACCTTATTTCATCCTCCTAACAACCCCAGTAGCAGGTACTGTTCTGTCCCCATTTGACAGACTAGGAAACTGAGGCAACAGAGGTGAAGTGACTTACCCAGGGCCACACAGCTAGAAAGGGTCTGAGACCACATTCGAACCTCTCTATGCAAGCTCTTCCCTTGAAGTCCTTATTCCATCCTCTTGCACTAATGGAAACCTGGCCTCTCTGATTCTACTGTTTTTGGTTTTGTTTTGTTTTCTTTTTTTTTTCTTTTTTTTTTTTAATCACAGAAGCATATGGGTGCCCAATGACTGGGTACCTTGATGTTTAACAAGCCTCCAGGCCCAGCAGGCCACGTCCACTAAAGGATCCCCTGCTTCTCTGGTTTCCCATTTGCCTCAGTCACAAGGAAAGCTTCTCATCTAGTGGGATAACCTGGCATGATTTTCCTGGCGGTGCTTTGTCTAACCCTGGGGACAACTCCATTCTCCATTCAGGCTTGCAGAGGAACCCCCTTAGCCTCCCAGTGCTCCCCTCCCCAGAGGCCAGGAATGGGCATTGTTTCCAGAGGCCAAGAGAGTCTTTACAAAGGAGGCTTGAGAAGGTGGATCCTAAGGAATGTTGGGAAAGAGCAGCAGGAGCCAATGGTGGCCACCATCTGCCAGCTGAAGCCCAGGCCAGAGCTGTGCCAGGCATGCTAAATATAGACAGACTGTCATCATCACCACGGACCTGCAAGTTGGAAGATGCTTGGCTTCCTCAGAGCCGAGGGATCCAGCAGCAAACAGCAAAGAAGCTGTTCTCTGTGCTCTCCCTGCTGGGCAGGGCTCCATTGCGCCCATACCCTGACCTCCGTGCCTGACTTCCTGGCCCGCAGCCCTGCTCCTAGCTCCAGCCACTGGGGGCATTTTTCTCTTGACACATCTCTCTTCAGCAGCTGCCCATGGCCACCTGTCCAGGGGCAGCGGCCCCTGGGGGGAGGGGGGGGGATGGGGATGGAATGTGACAAGGCTGAGCCTCTTAGCAGGATGCCCAGGGCTGTTTCACATGCTCCTCGGCTTTCAGGAGCTGGGATTCATGAGCAGCTGGGAAGAGGAAACAGCTGTGCTGCCCTGAGCCTCCAGAAATCGCTGCCTCATTCATGGAAATGATGCTCGTGTTGTGCCATCCATCACCAGGATGCTCCTGGATCCCCACCCAGTGCCCTCCCTGTGCCAAGCAGAGGATCAAGAGCTGGGCTCTGGGGGTGGTCTTTGTGGCTGCAGGTTGGGAATGATATGGACACATGGCACTGGTGACCTCTGAGAGCCTTCTCAGCTGAGAGGGACTGGGATTCTAAGTATCAGATGATGCCAGAGACAGGGGAGACCATGGTGTGGACTGGAGAAAGCAGGAAAGGCTGCATGGATGAGATGATTTAATACCAAGCAGCAATGGGTGCCATTTGTGTACTGCTTTAGAAGAGATACCCTGCTTGGTGTATGCAGACTCATTGGAACCTCACGAGCCCTACAAGGGAGAGGAGTTTGGTACAAAGAGGACCTGGGTTCGAATACCACCTCTTCGGATACTACCTTTGTGACTTTGAGACACCTCCTTGAGCCTCAGTTTCTCTATTTGTGAAATGAAGACCTTGGACTAGATCCCTGTTAACCTCTGATAGATGGGGAAACTGAGATTCAGAGGTTCTAAGGTTTCATTTACACAGGAAGTAAGCATTGGAGACAAGATACCCATGCTGGTCTCTCCTGACTCCAAACCCAAATAAATCACAAATTCCTTGAGGGCAGCCACTTTTGCTGTTGTCTTTGTGTCCCCAGTGCTTAGCACAGTAACCGGCACACAGGAGGCTCTTCATAAATGCTTGTCAGTTGATTGGTTGGTGGAGCCTGTTCCTTCCTCTTTAAAAAGCTTAAAGACGGGCAAGGTTTGAACAGGAAGAGAGGAGGGAGGAGGAGGATGTAAAAAGTGAAGGGTCTGGGGCTGTCTGCGAAAATGGAGAAATCGGAGCGTGGAACCAGGAGAAGTTTCCTAAACTCCCCTGAGCTGCCATCCTCTGCTCACTCTAGAAAGAAATTTCTAGCACAATGGATGTTCCACAAGGAACAGAGGCTGCTTCTTTTAGCCCCACAACGATCAGAAGGGAAGTGATGCTTAACATGGGATGGGAATGATGAAGTGCTTGGGGTCACTGGTCAACCTCATCTCACCTTTTTATAAAAACTACTGGGAAAGCCTTTGGGCTTGTTCCATCTGCACCTGCTATCCCCTGCTCCTTGGGATCGTTGGTATTTGGGCAATCACTTATGGAAACCAGACAAATCCCCATCACACACACAGACACACACACACACACAATTCTGCAAAGACAGAAGCATTTCATTTTGTCCATATTTGTTTCCATATTGTCTCCCACATAAGGACATGAGAGCAGGGACTGTCTTTTGCCTCTTTTGTATACCCAGTGCTTACCTCAGTGCCCAGCACACAGTAGGCACATAATAAATGCTTATTGAATGGCTGATAATGTCTAACAAGCACATGGGCATTTCCTACTCTGTTGTTTAGTCATTTTTTTTTCATCATGTCTGACTCTTTGTGACCCTATTTGGGGTTTTCTTGGCAGAGATTCTGGAGGGGTTTGGCCATTTCCTTCTCCAGTTCATTTTACAGGTGAGGAAACTAAAACAAACAGGGTTAAGTGACTCACTTAAGGTCACACAGCTAGTAAGTATCTGAGGCCAGATGTGAACTCAAGACCCAGTGCCACCTATCTGCCCCTGCAAATCCAGGTCAATTCAACAAGTATTTATGAAGTCCCTTCTGCGTACCAGGCACTGTGCTAGGAGTTTCCATTCTATTGGTAGATCTAAGGGGAAAAAAACCAAATAGATAAATAAATACAAGGGAATTTGAGGGAGGGCACCAGTAACCAGGAAGTCAGGAAAGCCTGGTTGTTGGAAGCATACAAATGTGTCTCAAATGGGTTCTCACTGAAGCAAGGCAATTATACCACTGCCTCTTCCAAGTCACCAGTAATCTCTTAATTGCTAAGTCTAATGACTCCTTCTCAGTCCTCATCCTTCCTGACCTTTCAGACACTGTTGGCCACTTTCCCCTCCTGGATTCTCTCTCCCCTCTCAGTTTTTGGGACACTGCCCTCTCCTGGTTCTCCTCTGACCCTCGGTCTCCTTCCCTGGATCTTCATTCAGACTGTGCCCACTAACTATAGCCTCTGCAAAAGTGAATTGGGGGCAATAAAGAGCTGAGAAAGAACAAAGTTTCAGAGGCTGGGGCTTCCTTCCTAGACCAAAGACTAAAATTCAGGAAGAACAGCCTCATGAACAGGGTGGGAGTACACCTGACGAGCTGCAGTGTTTTCCTAGGGTCTTGGACAACTAGCCACAGGAGAAAGGAAAGGGAGATAACCACCGTGGACACCTACCATTTAGTTGCCAAAGTAGAGATACACAGACAAAATCCAAAAAAGGAGCCAGCATTAAAAGCCAGGACCTAAAATGTCTGTGTACACATGTATGCGGTGTGGGAAATAGGCAAGGCAATAGAAATTCTAAGTCAACAAGCATTCATTAAGTGTCTGCTGTGAACCAGTCACTGTGGTAAGTGCCGACAAACAGGAGATCCCTCAAGGGTCTTACATTCTAATGGTGGAAGAGAATACATAAAAGGAACTGAAACAGGATGAGGAAGGGCAAGGGGTAGAGAAGGTCCAGGTGAGTCAGGAGAGCATCCTGGCAAGGGGAATCTGATTGGATCAGTGTGACAGAGTTGGTGGACATGAACAGGCTGCAACATCTACCCAAGGAGAAACTCCAAAGAAGAGGAGAAGGAGCAGAGAATGTCATCTAAGAATCTAATCTTATGACACAGAGAGAAGATGGGTTGGTCCCATGGTGAGACCCAGCAGTGGCAGATGGACAGCCATGGGTTCCACGGTGCCCTCCTGATTTTGGCAGCAAATGAGGAAATGCACTGGGCAGAACTGCTGGGACGACTTAGCTGAGGACTCCCTGGGCATGACTGGGTTGTAATTTGCATTGTCTGTGTGTGTGTGTAGGGGGGGGGATTCCCAGATGGATGAGCTCGTAGGTCTGTGGGAGAATTTTGGTGAGATAGGAGCTATAACTGGAGTGTGACTGTTCATGAGTAGACCTTATTGTTGAGAGAGAGGGAGAGAGGAAGAGGAAGAAGGAGGAGAAAGAGCAGGAGGAGGAGGAAGAGGAGAAGAAGGAGGAGGAGGAAGAGGAGAAGGAGGAAGAGGAGGAGGAAGAGGAAGGAGAAGAAGAAGAAGAGGAGGAGGAGGAGGAGAAGAAGAAGAGGAGGAAGAAGAGGAGGAAGGAGAAGGAGGAGGAGAAGGAGAAGAAGGAGAAGAAGAAAAAGAGAAGAAGAAGAAGAAGAAGAAGAAGAAGAAGAAGAAGAAGAAGAAGAAGAAGCAGCTAAAAGGGAGTGGGAGTTGGGGTTACATTGTATGTTTAGACACGTTTATGTGTGGACATCCAGAAACCAGAGAAACAAAAGCCATATTGCCCTGGTAGTAAAAGACAGATGGTTTGGACAGAAAGGGGAAATGAATGGGAAGTTTGGGGACAGATGCCCAATAGAGAACTGTAAGTCACTCAGCCAGGTCAATAATCATTCATCACCATGTGCTCAGCACTGTGCTACGTGCCGGAAGAGACAGACAGGAGAGAAGGATACTTCCTCTCAAAGCAGAGCAGCAGGGATTTCATTTCCGGCCTGAATGAGGATCCCGTTGTCTGAAAGGTGGAGGGCCTTCAGTGGACCTGCCAAAGTTGCAGCTATGAGCATTGGGGAGAAGGAATGGAGCTCCTGGTCATGGGTTCATAAGGCCCCTTGATGTTAGGAAACAAGCAGAGAGAATGCTCTGAATCAGCACCATCTTGGGGTTCCCTTCGGCAGCCCTGGGCCCCCAAGGTGTCAACCCGATGGGGACTAGCAGGCTGGGAGCAGCACAGGGATGAGGGGTCAGGAGTGGAGGACCAAACGAAAGTCCCCCTCTTTGGGGGTCCCGTAGGTCTCCGTGACATCATTCAGGGGGATCATTCATGTTTATAGGGGAGTGGAGGCTTTACCTGAAGCCAGAAGGGCCTGAGCACAAATCTCATATACTCAACTGTCTGTGTGACTCTGGGCAAGTCACGTAACCTCTGCTTACCTCAGTTTCCTCATCTGAAAAATTAGTATAATAATAGCAACTGCCTCACAGGCTTACAAAGAAAATCTCAAAATGATTTATAAATATGACGGTCATTGGACAGAGCTGTCCTGGGAGCCGAGAACCCCTGAGTACAGAGAGTGTGTCAGACCTCAGGACAAGCTCACACACACACACACACACACACAGACACACACACCACACACAGACACACATACACACTCAGATAACACACACAAAGACACACTCACATAACACACACAGACATACACCACACACACACACAACACACAGACACACACATAATACACACAGACATACACTCACATACACACACCACACACATACATACACCACACACGCACAGGCACAGACATTCGCACACATAGACACTCACATAACACACAGACACACACATACACACACCACACGCATACACACACCACACACACACTCACAACAAACACAGATACACACATACCACAGACACACTCACACACACAGACATACACTCACATACACACACCACACACATACACACACCACACACACACTCACACATACAGACACTCACATAACACACACAGACACACATGTATACACACACACCACACACATACACACACCACACACACCCACAATACACACAGACGCACACTCACACACTCACACACACACACCACACACACAAACGCACACTATATTTTGACATCTGTCATCTCTTATCACTTGGTTGAGATAAATGCTCACACATTGTGAAGTTTTTAGAGCATTCTCCTAGGGTCACCTAAATAACTCTCTTCTCCAGCCTCTTTTTTTTTTTTCCCTAGAGATGTTTCTTCTGTGTGAACAAAAGCTCTGTCTGTTCTTCCTCCCTGAGCGTTGGGGGCACGTAGGAGACTCCCCGCTGGCCTGGAGACATCATGTCCCAACGTTTTTTGTTCCCCCTCAGTTACTGCTGTCTGAAACGTGTCTTAGTTTTCATTGTCAAATGAAACGAAGCGGAAATGAGGTGCAATCAGATTGGCCAAAGAGAATTCTCCTATGTCATTTTAGATTCTCCTCTCAATCAAGGTTGACATCTCATTTGCAAAGAAAATTACTTTTCAGAGCCAGGGGGAAAGGGAATGCACGTCTATTTTGTATTCTGTGGCAAGTGCTTTACAAACAGAATCTCATTTTATCCTCCTAACAATCCTACGAGACTGGTACTGTAATTATCCCCAGTTTACTCTGTGAGGCAGACAAAATGAAGTGACTTGCCCAAGGTCACATAGCTGGTAAGTCTGAGCCAGATTTGGGCTCAGGTCCTCCTGACTTCAGGTCCAGCACTCTCTCAACTGCGGTACCACCAACTGCCCTAATATCCATTGGCCCTAACAAAGCTCCACGTGTGATGAGACTCTTTAAACATCCTAACCCACCCCCAAGGGGGAAAGATGACCAGGAATCATGCCAATCAGCCAGGGAACCTGGGACTCTTTGGACTAAAGACAGCTATCTTTCTGTCATGGGAGAACTGTCAAATGGGAGAGGGATTAAGCTTGTTCAGCTTGGCCCCACACAGCAAAGCGACAACTAACAGGAGAGCTGGAAGACAGCCAGCTGGTCTCAGGAGAAGCTTCCTAGCCAAGAGAGCCACCACCCGAGGGTGTCAAGCCAAGTCTGACAGGCAGGAAACAGCCACCATCTTGGGACCCTGGGGAGACATAAGCCTCTTTTTTCCAGAGTGAACGATGGCCACCCAGGCTTGGACATGAATCTGGCTGATAGTGGAAGGGATGGGGGCTTCAGAATGGAAGAGACAGGAGCTGAGAACTAACCCTTTGATACATCCTCCAAAAACAGCTGAGTGCAAGCTAGGAGCTACAGTCAGAAACAATGGGAAGGACCTGGGATGCAACAGGCTGCAGAGAAAGACAACAGCCCCATTTCTTTGTAAAAGATGGCATTTGTCCTTTGCTCTCTACATTGACTAAGTCCTAATGACAGAATCGAACCCCAACCAATCATTTCTGCAGGTCAATGCCTTCTCAGAGCCAGTGTGTCAGGGCTTCCGGGGCCGCACAGGCTGTCCCCACTTGTCACTCCCTCACCTTCCCTATGAGGTCCCCTGAGCATTCCCTAAAAACATGGGACACAGGATTTTTCTGTTCATGAGTGAATTTCCGGTGTTGGCTTGTCAGCGTTCATGGGAATCTCCACGAAGAGTCAGAATTTCGCCACACCAACCATTTTTATTAATTTGTTAGATAAAATATATCTTGAACACATCTGTGTCAGGTGCCCCGAGTGTGAAGTGGCAATGCCTGTGGGGCCTCTTTAGGGATAAACTGAGTGTCCAATTGAATTGTTCCCTGTTGGTCAGGATGGACCAAGAGGTCGTGTGATTTTTCCTGAGTTATTTCTTGCATTTCACGCCTTTGGACAGATGGAGAGGACTGTGGCGTACTGGACAGAACATATCTACTTGTAATGAGGTGACAACCCCAGCTCCTGCACACACTGAAAAGCAAGAACCTTCTATGTGTGGCTCCTACATCCCCCTGTGGACCTAAGATTAACTCTGAGAGCTGTGGTTGGACATCTCATAGGGCTGGAGGTCCCAAGCCCACACTGGTGTGTTTCCCATTGCCATTATCTGTTGATAACAGTTGGTCAGCCAGGCCCGCTTAGCTTTAAGAAAAGTGTCTCTCTTTGCTAAAGTGTGAACAGTCAGGACAAAACATCTCCCCAGAAGTCGGGGACATGCCTTCCTGGAAAGTGGGCTCAAGTTTAAGGTGCACATCTGGCAGAAATCCTTGGGCTGGAGCCCTCCACGTGTTCAGGAAGACCTGAGTTCCACTTCAGTCTCAAACATTCACTAGGTGTGTGGCCCCAAGTGTGAGGAAATGGCAAAGCCTGTGGGCACATTTCAGGATGAACCAAGGGCCAAGCCAGATTATTCCTTGATCATCAGAATGGGCAGGGGAGGAAACTGAGGCAAACATATTGAGTGACTTATCTAGAGTCATACAGTTAGTAAGTGTCTGAGGCTGGATTAGAACTCAGTCTTCCTAACTCCAATTCCAGAGTTCTCTCCATTGTACCACTCCTCTGGATTTTGTGCAGGACCCTTTTGAAGTGGTGGAAATGCCATAAACTTAGCCTCTACCCTAGTTCCATTGGTCCAGGCCTGGAAGGGGCCTCAGAGGCTCCTAATTTTAGAGCTGAGGACTCCAAGACTTGGCACAGAGAGGGGAAGGGACCTGTGGGAGGTCCCACAGATATGCACCATTCAATTCCAGGAAGGACCACCTTGTGACCCCAGAGGAGGGTCTGGGGTGAGACTCCCACCTAGGAGGAGCAGCCATCAACCAGTGCAGGGAATACTGAGGGGCACAAATAGGTTTCCATAGCACAGTCATGTTCTCTACATCATTTGAATTTAGCTCAGTAAACAGCAGCCCCACAAACACAACCGTTGCTGAGTACCAGGTGTGCTGCGTGTGGTGTAGGGAAGGACCTGGAGGGGTGAAACAACTTAGTAAGGGCCTTAACAGCTTTTTGAATTGAGTCTAAGTGGGAAACCACAGAATCATGAGGACGTAATTAAAGAAAACAGATTTTCATGGCAGGAGGGCGACTTTGGTTCAATCAAGGAAACACGGTTTGGTGATATGTGAAGGACCAGTCGGTTTGTCCATGTAGGGGGACTCTCTCAGCTGCTGGCAACTGAAAATCATCTGTAATTTGTAGTCTTTGCTGAGGTTGTGCAGCAACTCAGCGGTGGAGGTGACCCCATCTTCCTGAGGCTCTGAGTCCATGCAGCACCATGCCCATCCCTGAACTCCTCCTGTGTGCCCATGTACCAGAGGCCCATGGCAGACTTCTCAGCATGGCAGCCCCTTCCCTGGTTGGGTGAGCAGATGGAAGGGGACTGGATTTCCATCCCCTGGGCTCCCTTCTAACGCTAACACTGGACACCTTCACCTCGGGTCTCTCCTCCATTGCTTCTGTCAGGGCCAAGAGACAAGAGTTTCCCTTCAATGAAGCGTCAGGAGAAGCCCTTTGGGATGTTTCTCAAGCAGCCCATCAAGCAGCATTTATGAGGACCTACTGTGTGCCAGGTACTGTGAGGGAGGGACGAGTACGAGGAACGAAACAATTCCTCCTCACGAGGATGGAATGATATTTGTCATGAAAAACAGCGTGTTCGTACCCCTGCCATAGAAGGTCTCCCACTGAGTGATACTGAGGGGGAAATCAGTCACTCACCATGGAAGGGAGGGGAGGGAAGAAAGGAAAAAAGTCAGCACGGGATAGAAGTCATTCTAATATGGGTTTTGAATCAAAAAGGTCACAGACAAGCCATTTTAGGACATTTAGCCTCAGCTTTCTTATCTGTCAAATGGGGCCATAAAACCTCCTGTCTCTGTGTTCTAGGGCTGTTATGAGACTCAAATGAGACACATACAAAAGTTCTTTGGAAGCTCCAAAGCACTGTCTTCCTGTCAGTCCTGGGCATGACTAAAGGAAGACCAGAGAGAGGTGGCTGGAACACTGACTGTCTCCTCCTTCCTACTCCCCATTCATCAGGCACACAGACAAGGAGAGGAAAAGCAGAGAGCTGAATAGAATACTAGTTCTGAAATGCTAAATGATCCTACTCTGTTTAAGCCCCGACGTTGCCAGGTTACTCTACAAGAAATGGGGCTTGTGGCATGTGCAATGAGAGGAAATTGAGTGGAATTGGCCACAGTAAGTGGGAAGAAAAGCTCTGAATGACAAAGTCACTGGGAAAAAAATGGAGCTTGAAGCTCCCATGTTATCCTAACTTCCAAGCACCACCAGCGTCTGCAGCTTCAGAAAGACCCTTGCTGTTGAGCCTTGGGCCCAGGAATTCCCAGTGAGAGGCAAGGAGAACGTAGCCCAGCTCTGTGTCTTCCCATCCTTCCCAGATCAGGCAGAGTTGATACTGTTGGGGTCTCTCTGCGAGATCTGAAGGCCCCAAAGGCAGGCCCCTTTAGGGCCATGGAATCTGCTGTTGGTCTGAGGCATGTCCCTGGATGATTCTAATGTTCACAGATTTCTCAGTGTTGATGATTTAGGACAACAGAACTCTGGGAGCCTGACTGTGAGTGAGAGAGTAGTGGGACAAGGATGAGCTCTGAGTCCCTAATTGACTCTGAAGTGCTGAGGCTTTGAGATCACTTCTCTGCAAGGGTCTCCCCAGTCCCAGCGCTTTGGACAAGGACATTTCCATCGATTATGGCTGTTTGATCCAGACCAACTAATCATTACTAAGCCAGGTGCTTGGGGAGACACCCCTCCCTGGCTTCCCCCAAGGCAAGTTTGGCAGGCTGTAGAGAGGTCACCTCTCCACAAAGTAGTTCTTGATCCGCTAGTAGTGAAAGCCCCCCTCAGCCCTCCAGCCCCCTGGGCTTTGCCCCCTCTGGTTCTGCCGCCATCTTTGGGATTTGTGTCTGAGCCTTGTGCCCCTGACACTGTGGGCATTAGTGAGGCAGGGACTCTGTCTAATCTCAGCTTCCTTTCTTCCCTCAAACTGAGCTGAGGGCATCATATAAACATTATTCCCAGCACAGCACACAGTCATCCTTAAAAGTGCTCATGGAATCAGCAAGTAGCTGGGTGACAGAAGATGTTCTAGGTGCAGGAAATAAAATGATGGACTTGGGTTGGGAAGACCTGAGTTCAAATCCTGCCTCGGACACTTTGTAGCAGTGTGACCCTGGCAAGCTTCGTACAGGTGGTGGTGCTTGGGAGGAGAGAGGTAGAGAGTATATTAAGAAGCAGAGGGGGAAAGGGAGGGCCTCCCAGGCATCAGGGACAGCCAGGGCAAAGGCCTAGAGAGGAGAGACAGAGCAGAGAGCAGCCTGGGATTGCTGGATCACAGGAAGGGGAGCTGGGCTAGAGTTTTCCCAGGGAAACACGGAGGTTTTTATCTTTTATCTCAGAAGCCACTAATGTTGATTGAGCAGGGGAGTCACAGGGTCAGATCTGCCCTTAAGGAAGTTACTTTCCCATCCATGTGGGAGAGCTGAGGCTGGCAGATCTTTAGGCTTGTGCCTGAATGAGAGAAGGAGGCCAGTGAGTGAGGGGAAGGCTTTGGAGAGGAGGCTGCTGAGGCAGAAACGGGACATCTGGGCAATAGTGGAAGAAATACTGAGAGACATAGCCAAGGACATTGGAAGGATGGTGGCACCTTTGAGAGAAATGGAAAAGAGTGAAGAGGAGAAGGTTTGGGGGTTTTAGACATGTTGAATTTCAGGTGTCTTTGGGATGCCCCACTTGAAATGCCCAGTGGGAGATCTGGGGTAAGGAACTGAAGTGCTAGACAGAGCCTGGGACTGGATATATGATCTGGGGGAGTACAGAGAAGAGATTTCAACCCAGGAAAGCTAAGGGAGTGACCAAGAGGGAAAAGAGAAGAGGGTTGAAGGCAGAATTTTTGGGAACATTGATAGTAAATGGGGTGAGATGCAGATGATGAACCAGCAAAGGAGACTGAGGAGAAACCAGACAGAGAGAACACAAACCAGCAGAAAACCCAAAGTAGGAGAACATGCAGGAGGAGGGAGCAATCTTTGCTCCAGGAACAACTGGTCTTCTTGCTTTTCCTCATATAAAACCCAGCATCTCCTGACTCCAGGCATTTGCACAGGCTGTGCCCCATTCCGGGAATGCTTTCCCTACTCATCTCCCTCTTCCTGGAATTCCTGGGTTCCCCGGCTCCTCTCCTGATCCCTCTTAATTCTGGTGCCTTCCCTCTGTTGGTCATTTCTGATTTATCCTGTCTCTATCTTGTGTGTACATAGCTGTCCCTCACCCCATTAGAATGGGAGCTCCTTGAGGGCAGGGATTGCCATTCACCTGTCTTTGCATCCCCAGCGCTTAGCATGGTGCCTGGAACACAACAGGCTCTTTTGAGAAGTGTTTATTGACTGACTAGTCAAGAATGTCAAATGAAAGAGAGAGTTGAGAAGAAATGAGACTGAAAAAAATATTGTCAAATATTTGGGACAGGGAGGGAGGTGTTCCCGAGCTCTGAGTAGATGCTGCAGACCGGCCTGGGCTTCCCTCACTGTGACTCTGCTGTGGTCTGGTCTGATCCCAGGGAGAGGACAGGTGGGGCCCATTGACAGCACCCTCACCTGGCCACGAGGGGGAGACAAAGAGCTATGAGGGAGAAGTTCTCCCAATCCTTGCTTTTTAAAAAAAATACTTAGCAATCACCGTCCAGGGCTGGAGCCCTGGGACCTCTAATCGCAGCCCCCGTTTTGTTCTCTTGCAGCTGAGACCAAGATTTGCTTCAAATACTACCATGGAGTGAGTGGGGCTCTGCGGGCGACCACCCCCAGCGTGACGGTCAAGAACTCAGCAGCTCCCGTGAGTGTCCCCCGGTCTCCCTTCTCTCCTCCAAGCCTCTTTAGTTCAGCTTCCTTCTCTGCCCTCTCATGCTTCCTGCCAATTGGAATGGCCCCTAGCATGGGAGAGCGGGGAGAAAACCAGCCTGTGGATGGCTATTTTAATGCAAGCCTCTTGTTCTTTAAAAGTTAATAACAACGGCAACAATTATAGCGTTTTAGCAGTTTTACCAGCTGGGAAATGGCTCTGCTGTGGAGGGAGTGGTGAATCTCGGCAATGGCGAGAAGCAGAGTATGGTCCCCCATGACACGTTTTTCTTTCAAATTGCCCTAAAGTCTTCAAGACCTTACTTGTCCCAATCTGCCCTCCCTTTACCTCCCCCCAGGCCCAGGCTTGGCCTGGGGTCATTGGCCAATGCATCTCTTCTGAGGAGCTCACTGAATTCTGTACACAGGTATCCAGGCTCTCTATCCCTTGGAGGGGCAGCTCCCCCAAGACCGTGTCCTCGCATTGAGCTGGGTGTGAAGATGCTCCCAGAGCCTCACAACCAGAAACAATTTCCCATGCACCAGGTTCACCACTCTCTACCAGCTGGGTCCCCCTTTTCCTATTGATGATGGCTCATCTCATTGATAAACAGTCTTATCTCCGAAGAGTTAGTTAGATCTGGTTATACTCATAGTGAATGAGATCATGGATGTACCAGGGTCACCAGATTTGAAAGCTAGAAGAAGTTCTTCTCAGTGGCCTCCCCTGTGACCCATACACACAAGGAATCCTCACTCTGACATGGCCAGCGAACGGTCACCCAGCCGGGTGTAAAGGGCTTTGTAAACTGTCAAAGTCTATGTCCACTTGGTGAAGGGTCCCTTAGAGGTAGCAGAGCATTGTGGGCAGGGTGCCAGACTTTGAGTTTGAGAGCCCTGAACCCTGCCGCTAACACCTCCTAGCTGCCTGACCATGGGCAGCTTCACTGCCCTTCAGCTGCTGCCTCACCTGTGCCAGGGCTTATGGTACCCACCATATCTCCATCAAAGGGCTCTGAAATGAGACAATGAGATTCTTTAAAAGCCAGAGATAACTTGGTCCAAAGGAAAGAACACAAGACTTGGAGTTAGTGAACCTTCCTTCACTCAAGCCATCCTTCCTCTCTTATTATTTCTGTGACCTTGGATAAGCCACTTCTCCTTGCATTCTCAAAATGCCATAAAAAGAGAAAATCAGTCAGACCAGATCTTCTCTAAAGGCCCTTCCAGGCCTAAGTCTCTGATTCTACTGTAAGGACTCCAAGGGGAGTTAATAAGTAAGTATCTGCTACCCCATTTCACTGGAATCCTATGATCTAGGATGGCAACTGGACCTGGGCAATGGCCCTGGTATAGGGAACTCCCATGGAGGGAAATCCCCTCTGCAAATGCAGGTTGGCACTTTCTTTGTACTTTAGTCTTGGAAAGCTGTTGAGATCACTGAAAAGTTCAGTGATTTACCACAGGTCACGTGTTTGTCAATCAACAAACATGTATTAAAAGCCTACTATGTGCTGAGCATAATCCTAAGTGCTGTCAGAGACAGAGAGCAGAGACTCTTCTGTGGTAGAAGTGATTATCACCGCAATCCATCACACCCAGGTTGCCCACAATTGTGCCTGTAAAAGAATCCCACTGATGAAAATCAACAAGAGTAATGCTGTGAGTCAAGACAGCCTCCCCTCTGGCTCAGCATTCGAAGACACCCTGTGGTCTCTTATAAAGAGAGAAGGGAGCAAACATTTGTCAGGCACGTGCACTTGTCCATCTCTGTGCTGAGAACTTCACAGATATCTTATTCTCTCTAAAGAGAGATGACTCCCATGATGTCTGAGTCAGAGGCACAGATGCAAAGAGCCAAACCATTCAGGATGGCCAAGAACATGCCCTTGGGGGCTCACACACTCAAGATGGGGGGGGGGGGGAGGGGCGGGGCAGAAGTCCATGAAGCTTTTGTAACATTGGAAGATGAGATCTTCAAGCAGGAAATGGCCTCCAAATCTCAGTACTGCAGAATCTTACAATTGGGAGGGATGTCGGATACAACTGGACCAATGAAACCTGAACTAAAATTCCCTACAACTGGCAAATGGCCATCCAGCCCCTGCCTGAAGGCATCTGGAACAGGAGATTCACCACCTCCCAAAGGGAGCCAGTCCACATTGAGACAGTTTTCCTTACAGAAAACCTAAGCTTGTGCCCTATTTGTTCTACTGAGTCTGGTTCTGTCCTTGGGCCCGAGCAGACCAAGTCTGAGCCTTTTGCTGGACAGCTCCACATCAAAACTACTCCTGTCCCTTTACAAGCCCAGACAATCCCAGTGACTTGGGCCACGTGACACAAAACCCAGTCACAGATTCTACTGTGTGGACCCCAACTGGGGTGAAGGTGAGTCTACAGAAGCAGAAATGCTCAGGCTCTGAAGGGTTTGCCGAAAAGTGCTTGTAAGCCCCCTCATAGTGGGGGATGAACTGTCAGTCAAATATTAATGGACCAGGACACTTTCATCAAAAAAATTAAGACTGGCGTCTTTGACAAGGAAAATATCCATATTGTCTGCTGGCTCTGCTCTTTGCCATTCATTTGGTCCAAGCTATGGGCCCTGATACCTCTCCAAGCTAATTCATTGTCTTTTCCCAATTCCCCAGGCATCACATTGCTAGAATGCATGCTGATCAGACCTTGAAATATGCAGGGGGGAAGGGGGGAAGGGGGTGTTTCTGAGAGTGTGACAGGAATCTCCTGAGCAGTTCATCCTGTCTTCCTGATTAGGGAATCCCTTGTGAAGCCTTGGATGTCAGTTCTTCTGATGGCTTCCATTTCTCTTTTTAAATCATGACCCCCAGGGGTCATGTGCCTGCTAGTTCTTCCCTGGGCAGTCCCAGACTTTCAGCCAGTCCCTCCACAGAAGCAGCTACCAGGGCAGCTATTCTGTACACTCCTTCCCTTGCCCTCAGCCCCATGCTCCTCCTTCTACAGACCCAGCTCATGGAATCGCTCCTGCTGAGCCCCTGCCCCATCCTTAGGGATGAGCCAGAGCCTGAGGCATAGAACACCTTAAGCAGCCCTGGGGAAGCCAGGATTAGGGAAGGATGGAAGAAACATGGGGGGGGGGGGGAGGTGCCTTGGACTGCTGTCTCCTGACATGTGTCAGGAATAATTTAGGTCACTGATGGGGAGGTACTTGGGAAGCCAACAGTCATGGGATGTCTAAACCTGCCAGGCAGCTGCCAGTGGACCCAGTGTTCTGGAGGGTCCCTTGGATCCTCAGCAGTGTGGGTCAAACAGCCCCGCCACCTTCACCCTGCCCATCCCCCCGGCAGCCAGCCTAATGAAGCCTCTCCCTAAATTTAGCCATCCCGGCTCTCAGAGACAGACGGCAATCCTTCATTGGGCCGATATATAATCACTCAATCAGCAGGCATTTATTAAGCATCTGCTCTGTGTCAGGCATTGTGCTAAACTCTGGGGGTACAAAGAAAGAAAGAAAAAGAAGCACAGTGCCTGTCCTCAGGACACTTCCACTCTAAAGGCAGAGAGATGTACATCAGTCAGTGAACAGAGGATGTGGGGCTGATCCAAGGTAACCTCAGAGGTGAGGCTGCAGGTGGAGGCATCTCCTTATGCAAGATGGAGTTTAAGCTGTCCTAGGGGAAAGCAAGGCTTCTAAAAGAGAAAAGAGGGCATTCCAGGCATGGGGCACAGCCAGGGCAAAGGCTCAGAGATGGGAGATGGCATGGTGGGATGAGAAATGGCAAGTATGGCAAGAGGAATCCTGGAAGGGACTGGGCTGCCAAGGGCTCTCCCTGCCAAACACAAAGCAGCTGTTTGGTCCTAGCACCAGAGCTTGCCCGAGCTTGCACTCCATTGGTAATGTGATCTTTGAGAGGGAGGCCAGGACCACAGCCTCCCCATTACATGCATCAAAGAAGGAGAAGGTTGGTGAAGGCCTGGGGGAAGGAGAATAGAAACAAAGGGGGCTCAGTCTCGGGCACCTGGTCCCTTCCTCTGGTCCCTGTCAGAATCTGATCTGGGAGCCTTCCCACTCCCCAGTGGGTGAAGGATTGATAATCAGTTAAAGCCTTAGCCCTTGTGGGAGCCACTTGACAACAACCAGGGGAAACAGTGAAGGAATGAGGCTCTTTCCCTGCAAGGGGCATGGGGTAGGCAGCTGCCTACTCTGCCTACGTCTAAAGGCCACCCCACTCAGTGACTGTCATTCCAGCAAAATGCTGGAGATCTTTGTGCGGTCACCATGCACATCCAGAAGAGTCATGTTACACTTTGTAAAAGCTACTGTGAACTTCAGCTAATTCTGTGATTTCCTAAAGGTTATTGAAGATAACCCCATGTGTCCTAAGATTAGACTGGCTTAGAGGGAACTGAGTGAAGGATTTTAAACCAATCATCTCTCAGAAGACATAATAGGACCTTAATAAAACTACCTTGTCTTGAATATAGCACAGCTCAAGAAGTGTTTAGGGAGACAGGAGGTTTAGATGGAGACATGCTCTGCTTCCTCCCTTCCTCCCTCCCTCCTTTGTTCCTAGGCTATCAGGATTAAGTGACTTGGCCAGGGTCACAGAACTTTTAAGTGTCTGAGTCTGAATTTGAACTCAGATCCTCCTGACTCCAAAGCCCATGCTTATCCACTGCACCACCTACCTGCCCCCATGCTCTGCTTTCAAGGAGTCCAGTAGAGGGACAGGATGAAAAGTCAAGAGAGACACAGTATACTGGGCAGTTAGGTGGTGCATTGAATAGAGCACCAGCCCTGGAGTTGGGAGAACCTGAGTTCGAATCTGGCACTAGCTCTGTGACCTTGGGCAAGTCACTTAATCCCCATTATTGGAGAAAGAGAGAAAAAGAGAGAGAGAGAGAGAGAGAGAGAGAGGGAGAGGGAGAGGGAGAAGGGGAGAAGGAGAGAGGGAGAGAGGGAGAGAGAGAGGTAGAGAGGGAAGGAGGGAGAGAGGGAGAGGGGAGGGGGGGGAAGGGAGTGTTATATAACAATTGCCTGGCAGAGTTACCGAGAAAAGTACTTGGTGAGGTCCCAAGGGCAAGGCTGTCATTGATTCACTGCCCTCCCTCTCACAAAGCAGGAAGCATTCTAAGTGGGGCTGAAAAAAGAAGAAATTCAATGGGCGATGCTATAAAGGGAGATCTTTCTAGCCCTGGGGTAAGCAAAGACTTGGAGGTGGGAGAGCACAGAGCATGTTCAGAGGCAAAGAGTGCAGCTGGATGGGAGCACAGAGCCCATGTGTATGTAATGAGAGGCAAGGCTCAAAGAAGAAGGTGAGGCCCCATTCCCATGGTTTTGAAGGCCAGGCAGGGGAGTTTGAAGTTCACTCAGGGGACAATAGGGAGCCACTGAAAGGAATGACCTCAGCAGATAATAATGACATTAGCTGAGAAATAAGGAAATGAGCATGTTTGGTCTATGAAGTGCTTTCTATATATGCAACCATTCTTTGGTTCAAGACAACCTCATGAGGGAGATTCTCCAGGTAGCTTCATCCCCATTTTACAGAGGAGACAATTGACTCAGAAATGGTCTTTCTCCTGGACAGAGAGAACCCAGACTCCTGACGGCTCAAAGTCCAGCGCTCTAGCAGTGACATGCAGGATGGGAGTCAGTCAGTCAACAAGCATTTGTCATTGTTCCCAGCCATCCTGCCCTGTGGCCTTGTCATCCTGGAGTGTTCTCCTGCCATGCCAACAGCCCCCTCTCATTGACGTGTTCTTGGGGCTCTTAGAGAGGGCACTGGGCTGGCCAAGCTTGGCTCCCCCACTTGCTCTGCTTCTAACTCTCTGCATTTCCACACTGGGATCTCCCCCAGCCCTGACTCTCAGCTCCCCTTTGCACATTGCTTTCCCTCATCAGAACTGAAGTTGCTCGGGGGCAGAACATGACTTTCTTTTTTGTTTGTCTTCATGGCCCCAGTGCATAGCAAGCTATCTGGCATGTAGTAAGTATTTGATAAATAGCTGTCACCCTTGTCTTGTCCACTGTGGGCACTCTCTGCCCAGTGCTGGAGATGCAGAAAATAGTCCCCGCCCTCTGCAAGCTCATGGTCTAAAGGAGACAATGTGTGGTTTCACTCGGGAGATGGGAGAAGAAGCCAGATCGCCAAAAGGCAGTGTGGACGTGGGGTCATCAGGCATTAGAAACTGCAAGAAGAAGCAAGAGGAAAAGACATGGAGGGACAGTGGCACAGAAGAGAAAGGGCAAAGGAAGGCAGAGGTGCCATGGTATGGGGGAGGGGGTACTGAGCCTGCTCTACCCCAAACTTTTGGGAACCACCATTCCTGGAATGTTAAAGGGACTTAAGCACTTGGAAACAGGACCTCGCAAAATTAGGAAGTGTGTGACAGACAGACAGAGACACAGAAGCAGAGGGAATTAGAGACAAAAAGAATCAGAGAGACAGAGGAAAGAGAGGGAGAAGTAGAGAGAGATAGGGAGAAAGTGGATGAAGAAATACAGAGACAGAGAGGTGGAGGGAGAGAAAGATAGTCACACATACAGAGAGGCAGAAGGCAGAGACAGGGGAGAGAGACAGAGACAGAGACAGAGAGAGACAGAGACAGAGACAGGGAGAGAGAGAGAGAGAGAAAAGATGGGGGGGAGAGTAGAGATTTAATGGAAATCCTGAGGCCCCTGGACTATGGGGAAATTACCAGCTCAATGACAACCTCATAAATTTAGTGTAAGTTGAGGGTTATCGAGCCCATGGGTTACCAAGGGAAATTTTCAGCTCAATACAAACATGTAGATTTATCAAAACGATTCCTCCATAATGAAAATAGAATTCTTAAAAATAACCCTCCCATGTAAGGCACACAATCACTGCTGAAAGGGAGAGAGCCACATTCTGCTTCTTTTGGTCTCAGATGGGTTTTCCTGGACACAAGACAAGCAGACTCCCCAGCTCCCAGCAGAGAAGAAAGATTAGCAAAGGACTCCCATCTGGCCCTTTATCTTGGCCCAGGAGAGTGCCCCCTTTTCCCCAGCTCCTTCTCTGCACAGCTGCTGGGCTCCCTGCAGCTCCATCCCCGAGAAGAGGCAAGCAGGGCAATGCCCAAAGCTTCTGCTTCCCTGATGATCCTGAGGGAGAAGAGTATGGTCTACAGAATGAGCCCTACATGCTGCATCTGGGTCCCTGCCCACAACCACCAGCCACATCTGGTCACCTGTTCCTGATCTCACTTAGAAAATCTTTCTTCCATACAGGTTAAGCTCCTTGAGCACCCAGCACAGTGCTAGGCACGTAGTGGATGCCTAATAAATGCTCACCACTGGATTGGTTGATGTGATCAGAGCCCACTCCTCCTCCTCCTCTCCCTCTTCCTTCTCCCCCCCCTCCTAACTCCCTCCTCCTCCTCCCCCTCCTCTTTCTCCCCCCTCCTCCTCCTACCTCCCCTCCTCCTCTTCTCCCTCCTCCTCCTCCTCTTCTTCCTCCTCTTTCTCCTCCTCCTCCTCTTCCTCTTCCCCCTTCTCCCCCTCCTCCAAAGGCAAGCAATATCTTACAGGACATTGAGACAGCCATATATTTAGAGCTAGGAAAGGCCTCAAAGACCATCCAGCCCAAGCCCTTCCTCTTGCAGGTGAGGACCCTGAGGGCCATAGAGGTGAATTCACTTGGCCAAGGTCACCCAGCTAGTCGAGCCCCAGAGCTGGGCCTGTAAAGTGGTTCCCGGGTTCCATCTCAGCACACCCTTTCATATCATGCTGCCTTATTTTGAATATTCCAAGCCTGGCCTTTCTGAGGCTCAGAGTGGATACTCAGCTTTGATCAAGGGGGTCCTGCCCCAGAAGGAACAGAAAGCCACTTCCTCAGTCCAATCTACTAAACTCATCAGGGCCCGCGACTTTGAATCAAAGGGGTCCTGCTCCATTGTGCTAAAAGCTCCTGAAATCCTGGGGCCATTAGGCTTCCCAGTGCCCTCTTTCCAGCGACCCACTGTCCTGCTAAAATGAGGAAAAGCGGCTATTTTTCATGTCTCTCCTAGTTCAGAAGAGTGGGAGGCATCAGGAGCTCACATCAGTAGTACCAAGGAGGCAGGCTCATGACTGTTGTGAGTGTGTTTGTAGGCAGATGGGATGGGCCCAGTGAAGCGTGGTCTTGTAGGAAGTGAGCTCCCCATGGGAGCAAGGGAGCAGAAAGAGGGATTAGCATTAATGAGGACGAGAGACTCATCTTCTGTGACTGGAACGGAGGAGATACTGGGTAATGATGCTGAGGACTGAGGACCAGTGGAGAAGAGCTGAGGGAGCTTCCGTCAGAATATCTCCAGTTTCCTAGAAAGTAAAGAAGTGTTATAGACATGTGAACACATATGACATGTATGCACAGGTATGCATGTGTGTGTATACACACAATAGGTAATAAGGAAACCCATGACTGGCAGTCAGAGACACGGGCCAACATGCTGGCTCTACTGTTACCTGGCTGTAAGATCTTGGACAAATTACTTTGGGTCTCTGGGCCTCAGTTTCCTCATCTGTGATCATTGGGTTAGACTAGAGGGATCTCCCACCCCTTCCAGACAAGCTCGTGCTTCTAGGACTTAAGCGTGGGCCATCTTGTCAGTCAGTCAGTCGGTCCCCTGACTTCCTTGAAGACTCAGTTCCCATGCCACCTTGGGCAGGAGGCCTCTCCGGCTCCCTCCAGCTGCTCATGCCTCACCTTCCAAGGATCTTCCTTCTACTTGGACCTGCCTTGTAGGTGCCAAGGTCCTTCCAGGTCATCCCATTAGACTGGGAGCTCCTTGAAGGCAGGGCTGTCTTTTCTTTCTCTTTATCTCCATTGCTTAGCACAATGCCTAGCAAGTAGCAAGCACTTAATAAATATTATTGATTGAGTGTCTAGACTCAGCTCCTAAGGTATGCCAGGCACTCACTGCAGTAGGGTATGAATTTTCCAGCTACGGCAAATTACGAAGAGACTCTTGTGGCACAGAGGGGTTGCAATCCACTTTGGTCAAGGGAGCTCTCAACAATGATATCAAAGATCCTTGTAGTGTCGATTTCAGAGAACTCAACCATTGTCTTCGGCCTTCCCAGGCTGATTGGCTTCACATAGTCTTTGATCTAGCCAACCCAGTCTTCTTGATGTTTCTCATGCATCATCTCCCACCTCCATACCTTTGCATAAGCTGTTCCCCCTGCCTGGGCCATACTCCCTCAGCACCTCTCCATCCAATATCTGGTTTCCTTTCAAGCTCACCTGATGCTGTTGCAGTTGTTGGCTACAACCCCCCAAATTCTTCTGTGTTTTCTTTTTTTTTTATATGGGATGTTTCATTCTTGTCTTCATGTTCCTGTTGCTTCTCATAGTATGGAGCTCGCAGCAGACATTGAACAAATGCTTTTTAGTTGATTAATTTGACAGAAGCTTAAAAAATAAAACACCAAAAATCCTCGATTTTGGTCTTGAGGAAATGGATCCAGCACCACAGAGAACCAGATGCTAGCTACTCTTGATAACAAATAACATAAGGTCTAAAAATGGGGGAAAAAACCCAACATTCTGCCAGCCCAAGAATAGTTCCTAGTGATTTCTATGAAAAACAGCGAACCACAGGAAAGCTGCTGATTCTGCCTCAGCAGAGCACAGAGGGAGGGACTGTCCTTGGAACCAGGGAAGCCTGAGCTCAGACCCTGCTTCCCATTTGTGCTAGGTCACTATGGCCAAGCTAGCTCCCCTTTCTGGGCCTCCCTCCATTCCTTGATTTGTAAAACAGGGACAGCAGCACTGAGCCCACTGAGCTGCCATGAAGACGCTTTATAAAGTTGTGAAGTGCTCTATAAGCCCAGGATAGTGATCGACGATGTTGTGGTGGTGGTGGTGGTGGTCATGATGCCTACTCCCATTTTGCAAATGGGAACGCCAAGGCCAAGGGAAGGGACTGGACCAATGGCACATAGATAGTAATAGTAGAGCAGCCTGCAAAAGCAGGTCCCCTGACTCCAAGTACTTGGCGCTTTCCATTAGACGAGAGCTGCCTCCACATTGGCTCAGTATTAAGCACCTACCTTTTGCAAAGCACTGGTCCACAAGCAAGGAAAACCTTGGTCCTGGGTGCCCAGGGCAATCAGGGGGTGAGGAGGACTTTCACATACCAATCCACGATCAGCGTTCATTCGGCACCTCCAATGAGCCAGGCAGTGTGCTAAGCCCGGGGCTCCGGTGGGCTGCGTGAATAATTCCCCAAAGACCTCTGGACACTTGGCATCCTATTTTAATCTCCAAACCTCGGCTCAGTGTTCTGAAAAGCTCTGCCTGCTCAGATCCCCAGACACCCTCCTCCATTCTAAAGGAAGTCTGCAGAGTTTATAAGGAGTTATGAATTCCCCTCTGGCTCATTTCCTCTCTTCAAAGGGATTTGCAATGTTCCCCCCCCCCCCCCCCACCCAGGGAGGGATTCCAGGCCTTGCGTTTGATCAGTGCAAGCAGCACCAAACCCTATGGGTGACAGATAATTAGAGAGAGCTTGAGTGGTTTAAATTCTGAAGTTTCTGCATTTCTGCTGAAGAAGCCCCAGAAAGATTGATTTATTTACTTCAAGGACATCAAAGGGCCCACACAGTTTACTTGGGGTTTGGAAATCATTTTGGAAACATTTACAGCCCAGAATGTGGGTGCATTTCTTGAACAAATTTATAAAAGTTAAGATAGAAGGAAATGGTTTGGTCTTTTTGTGGAGTGGCGGAGGGGGACGGGGGTGGGGCGCAGGGGGGGAGGGGACAAGAAACTTGTCTCCAGCTGTATACGAGTCCAGGTTCTGTCCCCACCCCACGTGGCCGATAGTGAGGTAAGAAGAGAGTTTCCAAGAATGACTGGAGATGAACTTCGTCCCTGGTAGACTAGTCAAAAGCTCCCTGCTCTCAGGGTTGGCTTCATTCCATCTTTGTAGTATCCTCAGTATCCAAAACCATGTCTGGCACAGAGCAAGCCTTCAGCAAATGTTTGTTGAATGAATGATTACATAGCAGTAGGATATGTGACCAATGATAGCTTAGAAATTCCCTCTATGTTCTGCTTCCCTCCCCAAAAGGCAGGCAAGCTGCCCACTGGCAAGATAGTGCTCCAGTTTCTGGGTTTCTGGTTTACATCCCAGAGCCCCTCTCCCCTCCCCCAGAAGCACTGAGGGTCTGCTCATCAGTGGCACTGTGGAGACCTTATCCTTGTACTTAATGCAGAAAAGGGGATGGAGAGCTCTTGACTGCTTGTCTGTACCGAGGAAGCCTTCGGATCAAGTGTATAGCCTGCTACCTCCCCAACACCTGCAGCTTTCTCCCCCTACAACTCCAAGCCACTCTCTGTGGCACACTTGCCCTGTCTAACATTTATGTTTTAGGCAAAAACTTTCCAGCATTAGCTGAAAAATCCAGAGGCTGTTTGGGCATCTGACCCATGGTCAGCTGAGAACCAGGGTTGCTGAATGGAAAGGCAGAGAGAGATGAGCAGCATCACCCCCAGTCCAGTTGCCCAGGACTAGAGGAATCCTTTACCATATCTCCCCAGCCCATTCTCCAGCCTAGTTCTCATCAAAATTGATCCTCTTGGTCCAATACCAAGTTCTCTGCTCTCTCCCTGTCACTGTCCTTTGTTCCTTGGAAACCTTGTTAACCAGTTCTTTTGTCTTCAAGCCTCTGTGACTTGCAAAAAATCTATGAATGTACCATTTGTTTCTCTTATTAGAATGTAAGCTCCATGAGGGCAGGGTCAGCTTTATTTTTGCCTTTATGTTCCTAGCACCTAACTCAAGGCATGGCACACAGGCACTAAATAAATGTTTGCTGATTGATTGATTGAACTGTTCATTGTACCTTCTCCCTGTCTTCTTGTGTTCACAGAAACATGATTTTCTCTGGGAATCCCTTCATCTCTGGTCCATCCCCTCTTGAGTGTTGGTACTTTACTTTCGCATGATCCTCATCATCATCCCCCAACCTACACTGGGCCACAAGGAGGTGCCAGCATTGTCCTCACTCCCCATGGTCTCTTCTGGGCTCTTTCTTTGGTGCCATCACTTCTCAGCCTCTTCTCCTTTGAGGCTCACTCTATATATCCATTATCACCTGATCTAGAACCTTAGTGAGGCCACCTGCCATCCTCTGAGTCATGCTCCCTTTTTTAAAAAATGTAATTGACCTCTTTGGTTTTTTTTATCAGTTTCCTTCTTATACTTCCCTCCTTTCTCTTCTAACTGGCCAATCATTTCATTGGCCATCCACTCTAACAAAGATTTTTTTTTTTTTTCAAAAAGATAGGAAAGAAGGAAAAGTAGTTCAGGATGATGAGTCAACCCATCCACCAAGTCTGACAAGACTCTGTATTCATAGAGAAGTCTTCCTGAGGAGCTCACGAGGGCCTCATAGTCTTTTCTCTACCGCAGCCATTCTCTCCTGAGGAGCTCACCAACCACCTGGGTCTTCTCTTCAACCCAAAGGCAAACCACCTATCTTCATAGATGGGGCCTTCTATAGATGTACCCTTCAATAACCAAGTCCTCTAGTTTATCAACCATCTCAATTCCCACAACCTACATCTCTGGTCCACCTCAGCCACCCACAGCTGTATCCATCTCTTAGACCTTGCCATCCTATGAAACTTCAGGATCATGAAGTCCGAAATTCTCCTGTGAGCCTAATCCCCAGTCCTTTCATCTCTGCTCCTAAACCCATTCTTTGCCCTTATTGCCATCTCCAGACCCCGCTTCTCTTCTGGCCTCACTTTCTGCTACTCATGTCTCAACTCCATAGCTTACCAGGAGCCCCTGTGCTATGACTTTCTTATAGCTCTTGTCTTGCTCACCGTCAGCCTTGGATTAACCTTAGGTCAACAATGAGCTTGTTGGCCTGAGCATCCAGGTCACACTTGGCCTCATTTTGTCATGCTGCTCTCTTCTTCTTCTTTCTTTTTTAACCTTTTGTTAACAATGGATGAAGAAGAGAGAGAGACTGATTGGGATACAAAGGAGGAAGAAAATCAAGTCAAATCAATGGAAAATGTCTTTAAAAGGTGCTGGTGCACTTCCAGTGGATTTGCTGCTGTTTTGCTATAATTTCTGTGATCTAGGACAGGTGGTCTGCTCAGGAGGCCTTGAAACCCCTTCTGTAGCTTGGACTTGCTCCTGCCAAGTTTGGCTCAGTTAAAAACCTCCCACTGCTCTTCAGAATAATTAATGCTTAACTCTTAGTAGACCATTAGATGTCAACTCCCAAAACCATGGTCCTGGCGATTCTGGGGAGGGCAGTTAATTTGTATGTCCTCCTCTTAAGATGCCAGGACCCAGCTCAGCTAAAATCCCAGTGCTGCTGGGGACTCAGAACTCAGTCTTAACCATCTTGCCCCAGTGGTGTCCTGATTTAGAAGGGCCCAGGCGCAGTGTGCTTTCTCCATGAGTGAGGGAGTAGCCCTCCACCAGGCGACAGAAGTGAAGAAGTCTACCAACATGCTGCCAGGGGTTTAAGGCTCCCATGCTAGCTAACCTAATTGCAAAGGGAAAGCTAGGAGTCCTCAGTGCTGGAGGCACCAGTGTGAGCTGGTGCCTCTGCCCAGTCCTGACTGACTCAGGGCTCCTGGGAGTTTCCCCAGTGGTAATGCTGACCAGGGGGGGTCCTGGAGGAAGAACACCAACCATGGCATGCCCAGAAGGGGGCTGCCTCCCAGAGCAGGTTAGTACAACTTTCCTATGTACCTTTGTGTGGGCACTCATATGTGGGTGACCAGGGGAAAATTTAATACATTTGTATGGCTCTCCAGCATTTCAAGTGGTCTATTTGAAAAGACTCCATTCCAACCACAGACCCATAAATGGAGCCATTCCTGAGTAGATCTGCTTGTGCAGAACATTCATGGAATGTGTACCAGTGTTTGGTACTGAGTTAGCCCCTCAGATACAAGAGATCTCCATCTTCTCACCCAGTAGTATTCTTGTCCATGTTGAAGAGGCAGGATGTCCCATCCTGCTGAAGACCTCTAGGTCTTCAAGCATCCCATGCCCATCAGGATAGCTCTCAAACTATCCACCTTTCTTTGATCTCACTGAGTAATTGGCCACCTCCTTGTCCAGTCATACATCTCCTGCTTTACCTGGCTTGTTGTAGCAAGTCATCTGCAGTAACACAGCAGCATATTTACATCCATCTTCAACTCAACTCCTTGTGATTCAGCCCCGACTATGCTGTTTCCCTGAACCTGCTCTTGGTAAGGTTACTGAGCATCTCTTAAAACTCAATCTATGGGCCTTTTCTCAGTCCTTGTCCTCCTAACCCTTCCTGCAGTTTTCAGGGCTACTGGTTGCTTTTCTTTCCCTCTGGAACACTCTTCTTCCTTGGCTTCCATGATACCATTTTCTCTCAGTTCTCCTACCAATCTGACTTGTTTCTCTATGTCCTTTGCTAGATCACCACTCTTCTCATTCCTCTTGCATTAGGAGTGTCCCCTGGGGCTCTGTCCTGGGTCTCTTCTCTCTTCACATCTATTCCTGTTCCACCATCATTTCTATATGCATGATTCCCAGATCCATATGTCAAGCCCTAGGCTCTCTTCTGAGCCAGTTGCCTGCTGAACATGTCCTGGATGTCCCATAGTCATTTCAAATTCAGTATCTCTAAATCCAAAATTATTACTTTCCCTTTAAATCAAACCCTCCCCCAAGCTTATTTTTGTTGAGAGGCCCATCATAAAATCTGATTTCCTATGTCCTTGTGAATTCAGCCCCAGGGCCATGCTTTCCTGTAAGCCTCAGGGACAGGCTGTGGAGGAGATGGGGGGAGAGCTCTTAAAATCTTCTTTTCATAGAATCTTTTGTCTGCCATATTAACTCTGTAAGAGGTAACAAAATCAAGTGCTTCTCCCATTTGTTGGTACTGTCCAATCCTGCTCTGGTCCTTGTCCCATTATGGAGGATTTCTACCACCTTTTTTGAAGGTCTCCAAAAAGCAAGCTACATTTATGGATTTGGGAGTTATCTGCAGAAGGTGACAAGTGACTATGATCTTTTCAGAAATTCAATTGTTGGATAAAGATAGGTCACCTTTTTTGGAAGTTTCCTAACTTTGTGACTTTGGGTAAATCTCTTCACCTTTCTAACCCTCAGTTTCCCCATATCAAAATTTGAAGAGATTAGTACTTGACTTTCTTAACTAGAAGGATGGTCACAGGGAACAAATTTTGTAACCTCAAAAGCACCATCAATCAACCATTGTCATGATTGTTCATAGCAATCACTTGTGCCCATAGGATGCTTTAAGTTTTCCAAAGCATTTTTCTTCTCACAACAGGGAGGTAGGGACAAGAAGTGTTATTTATACTCATTTTTAAGATGAGAAAACTGAGAGACTGTGTAGGGTCACCAAGAAAAATTAATGGCGAGGGTGGGATTTGAACCTGAGCCTCTTCAGTCTTCAGTCCTCTATGCCATGCTGAAGATTTTCCACCTAGGCTATTCTGGAACAGTGTACCACTTATACAAGAAATGCTGGTCCCTGGAAGAAATGTGGGAAGTTAAGTGGAAGTGGTCAGGAAGTCTGACCAGTGGTCACTTGCCAAGATCTCCTCCTTGTTCCTTTCTATGCCAAAGGAGAGTCAGTCATCTGAGGAAGGGGCCAGTCTAGCTAGAAGAGAGTTTAAGGACAAAGTACAGTTTTAGCCACGTCCCTAATTGGCCATGGACTCTAGAGCTTACAATATAAATGAATCCTTTGTAAATTACCTGTGTGAGTCAATAGACAATGGCGAGGGGCAACCAGGTTCTCTTTCTTGACCTGAGCATAGTGGTAAAAGACTGGACACCCCCTGCTGCTATCCTACCCCTCCCTATGGTCCCTTGTTTTCCTTGTTTGTAAATTGGGAGTGATCATATCTGCAGTACTTATTCCATATGGGAGACTGGATGTGGGCAGGATAATAGCTCACACTTACACCCACTCTCAAGGGACTCACCTTCTTCTAGGGGGTAGGGAACAGCTTGCTGTAGGGGGAATGCTCCAGCCTTGAAGCCAGAGGACCTGGCTCTAAATCATGCTTCTTTCACCTGCTGCCTGTATGACTTAGACCTCTTCAGTCCTCAGTTTCCTCATCTGTAAAGTGAGGGGGTTGGACTGAATGACCTCTGAGACCCTTCTAGACTAAATCTATACAAATACACATATAAATAAACAGAAATCGATGGAAAGAAAGAGGCCCCATGGGAGAGCTGTCAGAGAGACAGAACTGACAAGACTTAATGGATTGCCCAGAGCTGGAAAGGACTTAAGGATCATTGATGCCACTGTCCCCTCATTGTAGAGATTGGGAAACTGAAGCCAAGGGAGGCTGAGTGACTTGTCCAAGGTCACAGAGGTAATAATTGCCAGAGGTGGGATTTAAAGCTGGATCCTAAGGAATAATAAAAAATGGAGGATGGGCCAAGATGACAGAGAAAAGCCAAGAACCTGCCTGAGCTCTCCCCAGTTTCCCTCAGAAACAACATTAAATTAAGCCTCTAAATGGATGCTGGTGTGACAGAACCTACAAAAAGATGGAGTGAAACAACTTTCCAGCTTCAGATAACTTAGAAGGACTTCAGGAAAGGTCTTTCTCACTTGGATAAAAGCAGAGTACAGGCAGTGTTTGGGTAAGCCAACAAGAGACTCTTAGCCACAGCACAGAATAGCAACTGACCCCTCAGTCCTGGCTTAGCAGGCTGTACCAGCTGTACCAGCCCCAGCACAGAAGACAAACTGGCAGTTCTAGGACCCCCAGTGCAACAGGCAGAACTAGACCAGGCCACCTCAGTGCAATGGGTAAGCCTCCAGCACCTGGGGTCCTGGCACAGAAAGCCAGTGACCAAACCCTTGGCCCCCAGCACAAGGAACTTGGCTCAGCGACCCCTGTGTCTCAGGAATGGATCTGAACTTTAAAAGTCACAAAATAGGCATAAAATAAGCAGCAGCAACAAAAAGATAAAAGATAAAAGACCCCTAACCATAGAAGGCTACCATGGAGACAGACAATCAGAACACAAACTCAGAGGAGGATAACAATGTCAAAATGCCTACATGTGAAGTCACAAAGGGGAATATGAATTAGTCTCAAACCCCAAAAGCCTCCTTGGAAGAACTCAAAAAGGATGTCTAAAATCAGAGAGGTAGAAGAAAAATTGGGAAAAGAAGTGAGGGTTATGCAAGAGAGAGTCAATAGCTTGGAAATGGAAAGACAAAAGCTAATGGAAGAAAATAATTCCTTAAAAAATACAGTGAGGGGGGGGGGGTGGAATCCACTGAAGAAGACAAGGATTTATAAAGCAGAATTGGCCAAATGGACAAGAATATACAAACGCTAACTGAAGAAAAGAATTCCTTAAAAACTGGAATTGGGCAAGTGGAAGCTAACGACTCTATGAGACATCAGGAATCAGTAAAACAAAATTTTAAAAAATGAAAAATAGAAGAAAATGTAAAATGCCTCATTGGAAAAACAAATAATCTGGAAAATAGATCAAGGAGAGATAATTTTAAAATTATTGGACTACCCAAAAGCCATGATCCAAAAAAAGAGCCTGGACAGCATCTTTCAAGAAATTATCAAGGAAAACTGCCCTGATATCCTAGAACCAGATGGTAAAATAGTAATTGAAAGACTCTACTGATCATCTCCTGAAAGAGATACCAAAATGAAAACTCCAGAAAATCTTGTAGCCAAACTCCAGAATTATCAAGTCAAGGAGAAAATACTGTAAACATCCAGAAACAACTCAAGTATCAAGGAGCCACAGTCAGGATTACACAGGATTTGGCAGCTTGCAAAATAAAGCACAGAGGACTTGGAATATGATATTCTGCAAAGCAAAGGAGCTTAGATTACACCCAAGAATCAACTACCCAGCAAAATTGTGCATAATCTTTCAGGGGAACAGATGATCTTGCAATGAAATAGGGGACATTAAAACTTTCCTGCTGAAAAGGCCAGAGCAGACAGAAAGTTTTATTTTCAAATACCAGACTCAAGAGAAGCATTTTTCACTAGGTAAAAGAGGCCATTCTCTGTCTCATTTCTCACCTAGCTTTAATCACTGAGTGAGTGTTACCTCAGTCAAACTGAGAACTGTTAAAGGCTTTAGCTAAAAAAGGCCAAGGTCCCCACTACATCCAAGCCATCTCCAGTTGTTTTGATCTACATCTGGGCATTGGACCCCGATGGCTCTGGAGGAGAAAGTGAGGCTGATGACTGTGCAGCCCTTCCTCAATTAAATCCAATTTACTTGCACCTCATGGCATGCCCTCCCTGATGGCATGATCCTCTTCAAGAACAAAGGATAAAACAATAACAACAACCTTAGCAAACATTTGTGAAAAATCCTGAATGAGTCCTGAGTTCAAATCACCCCCAGAGTAAAATACAGAATCCTGGTTGTATTCAAAACCCTTCCTAACAAAGCCACTCCTACTTTCCCAGGCTTCTTACACTTACACTCCCCAGTACTCTGGGATCCAACACCCCTGGCTCCTTCCTAGCCCTCTCTAAGATCCTCCACCTCCCAGCTCTAGGCATCTTCATTTTCTCCAAATCTCACTATCCACTATGTCTGCTCCTCATGACTAGGAATGGGTTGTGTTCGTTGTGCCTTTCGTTGTTTCCCCAGTGCTTAGCACAGTGCCTGGCATGAAGTAGGGGCTTACTGACTTGACCCATGCAGACCACAACCCTCCTCCCTAGGATGGTATCAGAGCATTGCCTGAAGCTCCACCACCACAAAGCTACTGTTAGAAGTAAGATTTGAATCCAGTGTTTCCTGCTTCCCAGTGGAATAATCTGTTGCTGCCTCTGTCCAGCCCTGGGGCTGCAGAGACAAACGTGAAAATGGTTTCTGTCCCCAAAGAGCCCACATTCACCATGGGGTGCAATGAGGAAACAGAAGAGTGGGTACAAAAGGGCTTCAGGGAGGTGAATGCTCAGGTACAGGCTCTCAGAGGAGGCGAGACCTGAGCTGAGAAAGAAGCTACATGTGTATCGTTGTGTACACGCATATGGACATAATGTATATGTGTATAATACACAGTATGTATCGTGTGTAACATGAGCTGTATAAGACAATTGCAAGTACAATGTATGTTTTAAAAAGCTTTATTGCTGACTTCTGATTTTATATCACAGTCACTTCTGTAAAGACCTCCCACCCCCCCTCCACCATCCTATTTGAATCCTACCTGGGAAATGAGAAAGCAGTGAAGCAATCACCTAACACAGTACTGACCCCTCCCCAATGGTGCATGCCACATTCAGCCCCAGTAACCCCCCACCTCTCTGTGGAAGGGAAGGAGGTAAACTTCCATATATCTTCTCCAGAAACATTGATGATTTGGGTTGGCTTATTTTAATTATCAGGGTTGAATTTCTTTTTCCTGATCATCTCTGTTCTGTCATTTTAGAAAATTAGATGAAAGGGAATTACTGATCAATTCCAGTTTAGCCTGATATCAGTTAGATGAAGCCCAATGTGCTTTCCATTGTTGATTTCCCTTGCGAAGTGGCCTCAGTGAGTCCTGGACACTTCCTTCTGGAGCCATGAAACGTAGCCCAGCCCTCAAGAGCTAGGAGGTGAGCTGGCATCCTGGAGGCCCCATCACAGAGTTGGAGTCCAACCTAGGGTCCCCACCATTCCCATTTCACCTTTCTAGTCCTTGTCCCAGGCCACATGCTGATAAAGCCTTCAGCTTTAGACCAAGGCTCTCCAAAGTCCCTTGGGCATCTGCCCCTTCTCCCCTGCCCCAGACCCAGGAATAGCCAAGGGAAGATTCAGAAAGTAAAGGGAGGGCAGAGGTGGGACTGGTTATGTAAGGAGATAGGGACATCCCCACAGTCCTGGCCATCCTCACAGCTCCTGGCCTCGCATTCAACAAACATTTACTAAGCTGCTTATTGTGCCCCACACTTTGCTGGGTGCTGGGGATTCCTAGATGGAATTGCTGAGGTCCTTGCCTTCCCAGGGCTGACAGTCTTTTCAAAGGAAAATACATGCACACAGATTAATCAATACAAGATTATATTGTGGTGGCCATTTCGAGGAAAGGAGCCCTGGAGTGGGATTGGGATGAGATCAAAAACGAGGGGTGGAATCCCTTCCCTCTGTCTGGCCCCTGTAATGGGAAGGGATCAGCAGTTCTGTGAAGAGACCCCTCACCACCTGGTGTGCCTCAGTCATCATTTCTCCCCACCTGTTTGTCCTCAGTATATTAAGTCCCGTCCCCTCCCCTCCAGCTGCTGCCACAGCTGCTTCCTGATGGGGGTGGGGGAAAGGGGGAACGAGGGAGGGAGAGCTCAACTATGCTGCCCTCCTACCCACAATCCCATTGCCTCAATTCACCCTATCCATCCGAGGGAGGCTGAAGAAACTGAAATTGAGCAGCTTAGTGGAAACTGAAGCATTTTATGAATAAAGATAAGGCTCATACGTGCACGTATACAGATGTCTAGGTCTATACATAAGCACTTGTGACATCAGCAGCAACTGAGGAAACTCCCTCTTTCCCATAGAGATTCACTTAAAGTGACAAAGCACCAGTCAAAAGCAGGATTTGAACCCAGTCTTCCTGTTCCAAGGCCAGTTCTCTCATCTACCACACTGCCCTTCCTCTGGGGGGGGGGGGGTGGAGATGAGAAAGGGAAGTGGCTCGATGGTTTGGGGGGCACTTTGTCTCTATGTAAATGCACACACATAGATACATACACCTGTATGTGTCATGATTCTAAAAGCTTCCATTTCCATGGTCCACATATTATTATCTTACCTGATCCTGCCAACAACCTGGTCAGAGAGGTGCTGTTAACGTGTCAATGAACAGGTGAAAAAACTGAGACCAAGGGAAGTTCAGTGACTAGCTTGGGGTCAGACAGCGACTAAGTGTCTGATGTCAGGCTCCACCTCGGGCTTCCCTAACTCCATGTGCAGCTCTCTAACCACTGGGCCAAGCCGCCTGTGGTGATTTCCCTAGGGGAGAGTTGGAACTCTTGGCATAGAGATTCTCTCCACTGCTGCATATGCACTCTCGAGCACGCGCGCACACACACACACACACACACACACACACTCACACACACATACACACACATACACACACACATACACACACACATACACACACACTCACACACACATATCCTTTTATGTGTATACACATAGGTGTGTAGCACAATATGTACTATATACATTTATACTGTAATATATACTATACTATTTATGTTTATATATAGAGATAAAAATACTTTTTTAGATATACGTTGGGACTTAGTAGAATCAAGGAGCTAACCCTCTAGAGATGCTGAACAAAGCAGTTAGGGTCTTTCTGTGGTCCCCAAATAGAGTTTCAACTAGGGTAGTGCAGCTAGGGCTTGACTTTTGCTTAAGGCACTGATTTTCCTGGGCACTCAATTTAGAAGACTCCCACAACACTCTCAGTGCTCCAGCAGTTGCATAGACTGGCAGGACTTCTTACATACTTAGCAACCACCAACAATCAATGAATAGAGTCAAGCTACAGAGCCACCAGATGGGGGAGGGGCGAACTCTTGCCCTCTCCCTGCCCCTCTTAGCAGCAGCCTTCCCGGTTCTGTCCAGAGTGCTGTCCCCCAGCACTCCAGCAAACAGCCCTGGCCAGTGGTTCCTCCAGGCCACCAGCTAGGGGAGGAGCTGTCAGGACTTATTCCAAGGCCCCAGGTACCTGCACACACGCATTCCTATAAGATCCCCAAATCCTAGAACTGTGACCCCAAGGAGAGATCCAACAGCACAGCCTCTGGTAAATCAGCATCCCCAGCTGTGCGAGCTTCAGCTGGAGGAAACTCATTAAAGGCAGTCAGCACTTATCTCACCATTCTCCCCATTTCCCTTCTTCCTACAGATTTTTAAAACTATCGCCAACGATGAGGCTTCCCAGGGCCAAGGAAGCCGGAGGCTGATCAGCTTCTCTCTCTCAGGTATGGTGCTGCCGATGTGGGGTCCAGGGTAAGAAAGTCCAACGGCAGCCAGGAGACATGCCCCTCAGGCCCAGCTGTGGCCTGACGCATTGTTGGCCTTCAGACAGGTCACTGCCGAGTTGTGGGCCTCAGGTGCCCTCTCCTTGGGGAGCAGGGAGAGCCTTCGTTCATCTGAGCACCAGATGGGATAATCTCTTGGAAAAGGGTCTCTTTCTAGCAAGAAAGACAGACGACCCTTGGGTCTTTTCCCAGGTAGGGATGGAGGGGTGGAAATGAGGGCAAATAGGATCATGTGGGAGGAATACTCAAGGTTCCAGCTCCTTCCTGGGCCTTTATCATCAGGAGGGGCAGCCCTGCTTGGGTCCTTAACACCACGTGGGGCAAAGATCTCAGTCTGCCTCCTTCCCCAGCAGCAAGAAGAATGGCCCTTTTCTTTTTAAGCAAGAGGCCCCTCAGGAGGACACTTTAAGAACATCTGATGAGCCTCCCAGAGCCTGGCTTCCAGCGAAGAGTGATAGATAATTTATTGTTTTAGTTCAAACTGGAAAGCCCATAGACGGAGCAGCTATTCTGGATGGCATCCATTCTTGACTTGGGGGGAACGTTTTCCCAAGACTGCAGTAGCTGACATTTCAGTAGCACAACGCTAGTGTTTACAAAGTCCTTCGGGCTCGATCTCTTGGATCCTGACAATGATCGGTGTTGTGGATGGTATTAGCCCCATTTACAAACGAGGAATTGGAGAGTCAGAGAAATCACAAGACTGTTCCTGGTCCCACACTGAGACATGTGTGAGGCAGGCCTCCAGCTCATCTGCCTGGCTTAATGGACTACGAAGGCAGTACACATTGTGTGGAATATTATTTCTATGAAATCAGCCAGCCTCCAGAGCTTTGGAACCCCAGTTGTTATGTCGTTTGGCACAACCGCTAGATTTCTTATTGTGAGAAAGACCCTGGGGTTTCAGTGTCTCCTTTTTTGTCAAAGAAGAAGGTGGGGGGCTGACCCCCCTTTTCCCCATCCCTCACCTTTTTAAGGACAGATGTTGATGACTCAGACCACAGTAGATCAAATGAGGGAAAAGGAAAAAGTAGGAAATGATTAAACCCGAGAGTAGGTCATTAGTTAACCCCAGGATTGTTGAGACTCGCCTGCAGTGACTTCCAGCATAACCAGCCCATCAGCAGGGACCCTGGAGGAATCCTTGTGGGTTCCAATGATTTCATAAGCTCTTCTCAAGTATTCTTTGCAGCAGGAAAAGAGAAAGGGAGAGGGGAGGAGAGAGAGAAGGGAGGAGAGAAGGGGGAGAAGAGTGGAAGGGAAGCATGCACTTATTACCCACGTCAACCCCCTCCTATCTGTGAACTCTGGGACCTTTCTTCTGGAAAAGTCTCGCCCTCATTCTCTACTGACCAATCAATCAGCCCACCAGCCTTTGGAAGCCCGTGCTCTGGGCTGGGCCCTGTGCAGATGTGCTGAGGATCCTCCCCCACACTCAGACAATGCTGGACCGGGAGTCAGAAAGACCTGGTCCAGAGCCACCTTAGGCATGTGCTAGTGGGACCTTTTCTGTCTCCGGGCCTCAGTTTCTTTATTTAGCCAATCAAGGTGTTTACTGTGTGGCCTCTAAGGCCCTCCCATCTCTGAGTCTGGAATTTCATGGTCTTTCATGGACCAGCTCAGGCCCTGCCTCCTCCCAGAAGCCTCATCTGGGTCCTCTACCCCTCACTCTGAATGACCATGGCATGGATGTTCATGGCCCCCGATCCCCCCAGGGGACTCCTCCACCTCACCGTATTCCCTCGTCATTTCTGGACTTAGATGATACTCTCTGAAGGGGAGGGCAGTGTCTTCTATTCAGGGCGAGAATCATAATATCTCTACAGTTTCCCAGGCCTTTTTATGGACATTAATTCATGTAGGTATCACCATTAGGTATGGAACAAGACATGATATTATCTCTATTTTACAGATGAGGAAGCTGAGGTTCGAGTGAAATGCTTTCTCCCAAAATCATAGAGAAAATTGGGGGCCAACACACAGGTTTCTGATTCTCGTGGCCTGCCCTGTCAGTAACCCTTGGCTCCATCTGGCTTTCCCTCTTCCATCCCAGTGTTGGACCCACAAGAGATGCTTGGGAAGTCTTTGCTGATTTACAGAGAGTATGTTGGGAGGCAAACTCACTTCTAGGGGCTCCACCCATTCTCATGGCAGCAAAGTCTGCCCTCAGTGCCCAATGGCCACCATTTTGAAGATGGAGTGTCCAGGCCTCCTTGGGAGAACATTCTTGTCTCTCTTAGCTCCTGGGTGCCCTGAGACTGTTCCAGCTACATGGTCACAGAGGACCCAGTAAAGACCACATTGGAAACATCATCACTTATGGTTCACATAAAAGTCAACTTTAGAGCAAAGAGCTAACCTGACCTTGCACAAAACAGGAACAGGCACATGTCCATTCCGACAAGCCTGGCTGCAGATGTCTGCTTTGCAGTGTTCACCCCCTTTGTTCAGTGGTCTAAGAGCTAAAGGAGCTTGGTCTAAATCTGAGCAGCCAACGGCCTCAGTCACATTAGTTCTCTGGGAAGCTAAGCCCCACCCTCCATTTCCATAGCAGATGCAATTCAAAGCCCCATTTTTGTTACTGTCTAATTGACTACAAAAAATCTTACATGCAAAGCCGGATCAGGGGATTTGCTCCAGGGACAGAGCACACTGTGCCAATCCTGGGGCTGTTGTGGGCATCTTCCAAGCTGCTCTTTGTTCTGCTGACAGGCTGAGGGCTTGTAGAGCTGCAGCAGCGACTGTTTCCCTGCCTCTAATACCCACTGACCTGAGAAATGGTGAAGTCTTATCCAGGAGGGCATCCCTCTGTTTTGTTCTAAGGCTACCACCCACTGAGAGAGAGTCTGATTTTGGCATATCTCTGCCATCTCCTTTATTGTCTTTTGTTTCTTATTAGGACAGAAAGAGGCAAGCATTTATTAAGTACCTACTGTGTGCCAGGCACTGAGCTAAGTGCTTTATAAATATTATTTAATTTTATTCTCACAACAACCCTATGAGTTTGGTGTTGTAATGATAGCACCATTTTACAGTTGAGGAAACTGAGGCAAGCAGAGGTTAGAAGGCTTGAACCTCAGAGAAATCAAATGACCTTCTACTCATGGCTGCATAGGTCTGAGGTGTCAGGACCAAAACCTGTTGCTGAGTAGGTGGACAATCTTTCCCCTCTACCTTAATGCCTCCCAATAGCTGGAAAGCAGATCTCTTTCAGGTCAGGTGGGGCTCCAGCTGAACTCTCCCCACCTAACACTTCATCCATCCTAGATATCTGGCTCATTCCTCTCCTTCCCTCTGTTTTCTGTTATCTCTCTGTCACTGTTCTTTGATAAGAGATCTTTGGAGCATTCCTGGGACTGACATCCCCTTGTCAGTGAGGGATCATGGGATGATAGTTTGAGAAGGATGGGCTGAGTGGCAGGAGGGGGTGTTACTAGTTGGCTCCAAGGAAGAACTTCAGGGGAAATTCTTGGGTTGTTAAATATTGACAGTAAAGACAAAGGGAGGTCTTGAGGTCCCCTTCCCTGGGGAGCTTTGAGAACTACAGAACTGGACAAGATTGTTACTCGGGCCCCCTCTGAAGGGGGGAGGGGCAGATCAGCCCATCAGCCCAAAGGTCTCACTGATGCCTTCCGGAGCCCAGTGACTCCATCTCAAAGGAGATAAGACAGGCGAGGAGGTCACTGCTGCTTAGAGTATGGACAGCTGGATAGACACTCTGAAGCCATGCATTCAGTGGAAGCCACAATATCAGTTGTGCCCCTTTCTAGAGAGAGCTGGGTATGATTGGCTCCAGCAGAGGCCATTTCAAGAAGATAAAGTCTACTAGGCTGAAATGTAAAGTCTTACACTTGGGTTAAAAAAATCATTTGTCCTTATGGGCTAATGCAAAGTGGTATAAATAGAGGCAGGGAAACAACCTACTGTGTGGCCCCAACAATGGAAATGGAAAGAATGGTAGCCACAGGAACAATTCCAAATGTGACATAATAACGGCCCCAAAGAAAAGGTGGGAGAAAGGGCTCTCAGCTGGGTCTTTATAGAAGTGAAGGCCCAGGAGCTCAGGGAGCACAGCACAGACTGTTAAGCTACCTCAGTGCATTGGGGATTTTGTTTACTTAATCTGAACTTTGTTTTCCTCTCTTTCTGTCCTTGCTATGAGGGATGGTTCTTTGAGCTGGAAAAGGGCCTTGGAGATCATCTGGTCCAATCTCTTTTAGACAGATGGGAAAACTGAACTTCTGAGAGGCTGGCTGGCTGACCCAATTAATTAAATAGATAATTAGTCTCTAAACTGAAGTGGGAAAATTGCTCAATATATTTAGGAAGATCCAGATTTGAATCATGATGGAGACCTCCTGACCTCATGCACATCACATGACATCTCAGGGTCCCAATTTCTTCCTCTCTAAAATTAAGGCCATTAGACAAGATGATCACCAGTGGCTCTTCCAACTCTCAGTCCTATTATCCTAAAGCCCTTTCCTAAAACCCATGTCACCTGGAGGAAAAACCAACCTAATGGAAGCAGCAAAGCACCTATGGGAGAGACAGGAGGAAGCATGTGCCAGGAAATCCTAGGTTCTAATTCTGGGTTAGGGCTGCTGACTCATAACCCACCATTGATAGACTGAGGGAAACAGAACTACAAAGCCTAGTCAAAAAGGATCTGCTGCTGCCTGAACTTGTATGATTGTCTTAAACTATAAAGGAGCTGTCCAGACATTCTCCTGGCTGCGGTAATTGGCATTAAAAGAGATATGGCTAAGAAACCATCCACCAGATTTGTGGCAACTGTGTCAAGATTTAACAAGGTGGAAAGATAAGTGATTTGTCTACGGGTGGAAAAAGGAAATAGTCTCTAAGTCATGAGAGAGGGTGCTCAGAGGTGTTATGACTAGTGAGTGATGTGACTGAAAACTGAGAGAACACAAGTCAGTGTAAATGGTCAGTGGTGATGTTCAGGGATGGATTCTTCATGGGTGAGTCTTGAGCTCAATTTCCCCAAGGCTGGGTTTGCCCCTAGAGTGAGCATCAGGACTGTGAGGCTCGGTGTCATTCCCTGGCTGGTGCCCTCCAGTCAGAGCACCTAGCTAGTAAGTCTGCATGTGTGGAGCATCCAGGTGACAGCCACCAGCTTGATTCTGGTATTGTAGGGGCAGTGGTGAAAGAGCCCTGGCAGAGATGGTACATCTATGTGGCATGGGTTAGAGTTTCCATATGGAGGTAAAAAAGAATGCTGGACAAAAAAGAATGAGAAAAAGAAAGAGGGAGAATAACCCAAGCTGACCCAGAGACAGAGCCAAATCAGGGAGTGAGTGGGTCTGTAATGACCATCCTATGAGAATGTTTTGGATGTGGTTTTTTCCTCTAACATTTTGTCTCGCACTTCCCCACAGTGAAATTCATCTTCCCACTCTAAGAGCCTTGAAAATTTATTCAGACAGCCTTCACATTGCATTACCAGAAAATCCATATTATCTGAAAACTCTGAGATTTCACTGTGCACCTCTTCCTTCAAATAATTTATTAAAATGCTAGATAAAACCAGCCCCAGCACCATTTCCTTGCTCTTTGAATTGTGTACATAGAAAATTTTCCATTTAATCTTAACCCTAGTTTGCAATTTCTAAGGTTATTTCTATCTATATTGTCCTGAATATCTTGGTCACCCAATTTTTAAAATAGTCTTTCATAGGCAATCATTTTCAAAATCTCCTTAAAACCCAGATTACTTCTATCCATAAATTCCTTTTTATTGCCATGTCTATTTCAAAGGCATGAAGGCAGTGGAAAAGCCACTGGGATTTTGGACAAGTAGACTGGGGGGTGGACAGGGCACCAGAAACTGTGGATTCAAGGCCCTCTTCTGATGCTTACTAGCCATTAGGCCAATCACTCATTTCTCTAAGCTTCAATAAGAACTTTGATCAATTAGTTGTACCCCTTAGAGAAACGATATTCTTTCCCTTGATAAATTGTGTTTGCTTAAGTGTTTAAAGATCCTGCCCTTTATTAGAGATTGCCCCTACTTGTCCGGTGGTTGTGGGGGGACAATTCAGAGGCATGTGGACAGTCTGCTGAAGGTACTGGCCCAAGGGACTGGTGGTAACACAGAATCTTCCCACAGTACCTGTACCTTTTACTGGTAGTTGCATATGATGTGGTCACAGACTCTTCTGTCTCCAAGATAAGAGGAAGGGAAAGGATGAGGACAGCTATACACTTCCACACTGCTCTAAGTACTAGAAAATGCTTTGTGTAAATTATCTTATTTATCCCCAACACCCTTATTAGACATCTTATAAAATTCACTTCCATTTTACCCAGTGGGGAATCAATCAGCCAAATTATTGATTGCCTATCACATACCTGTTATATACAAGGAGATAGGCTTGGAACTGGAGCTGTCCTTTGTGGGGGACAAACCTCTGTGTTCTCAGTGTCATCACATGGGCTGAACTAAGCTATCTCCATCCATCCCACTATCCTACCTCCAGGGTCCCACCTAAGTATCTGTCCTCCAAGCTGGAACTAGGATGTGGTGACTGGGGCTTTGTCCAAGGCATAATTGGGCATTAATAGCACTAGAGGATTGTTGAAGAGGTAATAGTAGAAATAGGTTGCTATTGGAATGGAGAAGAGTGATTTAGTCTCAGCTTCAGCTTCACCAGGTAAGCGAGGAAAGAGGTCAGAGGCCATAATTGGCAGGTCTTGAATTCTAGCCCCTCCTATGGGTAGGGATTAATGTCCAGTCCCAGCCATGTCTAGTTAATTACCCTAGAGCTGATGGTCCGTGTATTTCCTTACGTTTCTGTTTTCTAAAGAAAAAACACTCTCAGCTTGCCCATCAAGCTCTCTTGACTGGCTCTCCTCTCTTTAGCCTCCCTGTGTCCACCCACAAACACTGATATCTCTACACTTGTCAGTGAAAATGGAGGATATAGCCCTCCCTTCACCCCACTGATGACCACAAAGTCTACCAATGGTTTGTCTAAAATCTGTACCTTCCACAAAGATACAATCAGGTTTCTGATCTCCTTGATGTGGGCATTCCCTCCAGTAATGCCAACTGCAACCCATTCATTCCTGCCTATCCTATATGTCTATTGTTCCTACCCTCCCATAAAGCATCACAGAATGTCCACCCAATGTGCAGGCAGCCTTCCTTCCTCATTCTCCCTTGACATGAAGGGGATACCCTAGAAGACCCCTGGATGTCTGTCAGTCATCTCTCACTCTTGCCAGGGGCTGGGGTCATCTTCTTTCTCATGCGCATGTTTCTTTGATGACCTCTCTTCCTCTACTGCTTTCAACATGTTTCATCCTCCTCTCAGCCATTACCTTGGCCTATCTATTGCCCTTGGGCAGTCTTCATTTTCACTTAAAGCCTTATAGCAACGTTCTTTTACAAGAACTCAAACAACATTATCCATTCTGAAAACTTTCTTAAACTATGATCTTAAACTATGATCAGGGTTGCTAGGAGGTATGTGGTGATGAGAGCTATATTAATTAATTTATCACAAGGATTTCTGACTGTGAACCACCAAGGCTGGTGGACATTAATGTGCCAGAACCCTCTGTCAGCTTATTAGACATCTTGGTCCCCAAAAAAGTAATTTGATTGAATCCAAAGAACTTTTATTAAACCCACACTATGTACATGCAGGCACTGTGCCAGACAATAGGGCCACCAAAGACAAAAATAGAATGTTACCTGCACTGAAGGGCAGGGATGCTGGGCCACAAAGCAGATTGAGGAGAGAGTTAACTAGGGAAATCAAGATAGACTTCCTGTAGGAGGTGGCAGAATCCTCAAAGGAAGTCAGAATCCTCAGAGCAGAAATGAGGAGGGAGAGTATTTCCAGCGTGGAAAATCTGTGAAAGAATTGATGGAAGAAGGTGGGCATGGGAGTGGATGGTTGGCAGACTAAAACATTTCCCAGATTTCATCCTGAGTTTTCCTCTTGGACAAGCACCAATCCAAGCATGAATTCCTCAAAAATGAATTTCAACCTTTGAACTTCCTTCCCTTAATAGATTTCCAGGCCATGGGGCTGAAGAAAGGGATGTTCTTTAACCCAGATCCTTATCTGAAGATTTCCATCCAGCCAGGGAAGCACAGTATCTTTCCAGCTCTTCCTCACCATGGCCAGGAGAAGAGGTCCAAGATCATATGTAACACTGTGAACCCCATCTGGCAAGCTGAGGTATGCATAGGATGGGAGGGCAGAAGAAGGGGAGGGCAAATTCCAGGACAGAGTGAGACAAATTAAAGGCAGTACATGCTGTTGTCCACTGCCTGACTGGTCAGCCCTTGTCTTAAAGCATTCAGTTCCTCTGAAAAGGGAATGCCATCTCACATGACCTGCTAAGCAAATATGCATCTTCAGAGGTTGTGTTCTGCTCCAAAGCTCCCTGGTGAGTCCAAGAATGATGAGCACGCTTTTCCCTTGAAACTCTCTTTCCTTTCTGGTTTCATCTTATTATTGAGCTAGCTACAAGTGGGCCCAGAAAACTGGCCTACAAATCGGAATCCTCAGTCCTTGCCTATTTGATCAGGGTTGGGGAGGGGGGTCCTAGTATCAGGTGCCAGGGATCATCAGAGATGATGTTTACATAGTGCTTTATAGACATAGCATTTGAGACTCACTACAGCCTTGGCAGACAGACACTGCAGGCAGTAATATTTCCTTTTACATACAAGGAAACCAAAGCTCATAAAGGTGAAGTACCCACCCATGGACATAAGGCTGATAAATGCAGAGATGAGACAGGGTGGCAGGGATGGCAACCAAGTTATAACTTAGCAAAGAAGAACTGGACTAGAGAATTGTCTGAGACTCAGGACCACACCTCTAGGAAGTGGTGGAGGTGGGATCTCCCTCTTCTTTTAATTTTAAAATTTATTTATTTACTTTTAGTTTACAACATTCAGCCCCACAGTCCCTTGAGTTCTCCCCTTCCCTCTTCCCCTCACCCTCCTGCCATGGCAGCATGAGATCAGATATAGAATCTACAAACACTTTCACATTAAACATTAGTCAAGTTGTAAAGAAGGATCATAACCAATGGAATGAACAATGAGAAAGAAGGAACAAAACACAAAAGAGAGAGAGCAGGCAGTTTGCTTCCCTCTGCACTCAGACTCTGTAGCTCTTTCTCTGGATGTGGACAGCCCTCTCCATCATGAGTCTTTGGGAGTTGTCTCATAACCTTGTGTTGCTGAAGGGAGCCCAGTCTATCAAAGTCCGTCATCACAGATACATTGTGTCTGTAACTGTGTACAAAGTTCTCCTGGTGCTGCTCCCCTCACCCAGCATCAGTTCATCTAGGTCTTTACAGGTTTTTCTGAAGTCCGCCTGCTCCTCATTTCTTACAGCACAGTAGGATTCTATCACATTCATACACCACAACTTATGTAGTTATTCCCCAATTGATGGGCATCCTCGTGATTTCCAGTTCCTTACCACCACAAAAAGAGCTGCTATAAATATTTTTGTACATACAGGTCATTTCTCACTTGCATGATCTCCTTGAGATAGTCCTGGAAGTAGTATTGCTGGGTCAAAGGGTATGCACTTTTTATAAGAAGGTGGGATTTCTTGATGCCAAGGCCAGCACACTTTCTACCCCGGTATGTTACGTTTCCTTCCCCACCCATATTCTAATAGAACTCCTGGGCCCCAAGTGTGGAGAAGAGTTTATAATTCTTCTGATTTCTGAGAGCAAAGTGTGTGCATTATCAGTGCTAGTTAGGGCATCCCAGTCAATTATCTCTCCCATCCTTGAATTAAAAAAGAACAAAAACCCTTCTCTAGACCAGTATTCCTTCTCTCTTGTTCTCTATCTCACCTCCCTTGTCTAGACAACCTCAGAGATAAAGCAACCTTGAGTCATTTTCTCTACTCCTACCCCCTCTCTCATTTCTCAGCTTCCCCCTGCCAACTGGCTTCTGGCCTCATCAATCAACTGAAAGTTGACTTTCTAAAGGTTCTGATGGCTCTTAATGACCAAATCTGATTATCTTTCCTAAATCCTCATCTTACTTGAGCTTTTCTGAAGCATTTGACACTGTTGACCACCTTGTCCTCTTGTAGCTCATTCTCTATGTCTCTCCTCTCTTTTCTTCCCTCCTTCTTTCTCTCTCCTTCTCTCTCTCTCTCTCTCTCTCTCTCTCTCTCTCTCTCTCTCTCTCAACCTTCTATTTTCCTTTTTCTCTTCTCCCCCCTTCCCATTCCCCTTGGTGGCCTTATCAACTCTCATCATTTGAGTATTGGCTCTGTGCAGATGATTCTCACATCTAGATATCCAGGCTTAGTCCCTCTCCTAAAATCTAGTTACCCATCACCAACATCACTATTGGACATTTCAAACTCAATATTCCAGAGACATCTCAAATACAACATATTCAAAACAGAACTCATCACCTTTCCCCCAAACCTACCTTTCTTTGGAACTCCTCTCTCCTGTTTGAGGTGCCACCATACTTCCAGTCATCTACATCTGCCAGCCGAGAATTGTCCTCTATTCCCCACTCTCCCTCACCCCCCAATCCTAACAGCCACCGAATATTGTCATTTGCACCTCTACATCATCTCCCATATGTTCTTCTTTAGCCATTCTCACAGATCACACCTTAGTTCAAGACTTCATCACATCTCTCTTGGACTGTGGCATCAGCCCCCTTGTTGGCCTCTGCCTCAAAGGTACTCCCTGGCTGCCATCCATCCTCCCCACAGATGCCAGAGTGATTTTCCCAAATCAAAAAAGTCTGACCCTATCAGTCCCCTCCCTCAGTAAACTTCAGTGCCTTCTTATTACCTCTGGGAGCAAAATTTCTCTGTGATTGGAACCCCTTCTCATCTTGTATCCAACCTAATTTGCAGTCCTTGTGACCCAAGACTCCTCTGCACGTACTCTAGGGCCTTCCTGCTGTTCCCCATCCACATCACACTGAGCATTGGCCCTGGCTGTCCACCAAATCTGGAGATCATTCCTCCTCACCCCTGCCTCTCTCTAGTTTCCTTCAAGCACCCCCTTCTACAAGAAGTCTTTCCTGACTCCCCCCACTCCAGACAACAGATCCTCCAGGAACCACCCCCATCATTTGGATCTATTTGGGGACCACCTGTATCTGTACCCTGTCCTGATATAGAACGTAAACTCCTTGAGGGCATCAGACAATAAACCTTTATGAAGCTCCGACTATGTGCCAAGCACCATATGAAACAATGGCAGAAAGTCGAGGAGCTCATAATCCATGGGGCAGAATATTCTTGGTATCCCCAGGATCTGGCAAATGGCAGGTGCTTGTTGCCCATTGATTCCTTCATTGGCCACCCAGGCTACCTGCCAAATAGGAGGAGTCTGGAGGATGCCCCAACCTGAGATAAGCGACTTTAGACTTTGTTTTGTAAACATGTAAATCCTTGAAGGACCTGGAAATGTTTAGCCCAGGGAGGCCAGAAGGCTGTGCTTGGGTGGTTAAAGGGCTGGCCAGAGGAAGAAAGGACAGAAAGAGGAGGGGACGGGTGGGGCAGGAGAAGTCACCAAGAAGCTCATCAATGTCAGGAAAACCCCCTAACCACAAGAGCCAAATGGAACCAGAGTGGGCTGGCCCGAGAGGAGATGACCACAAGGGGGCAACCACCCTGGATGCCATATTGGAGATTTCCATGGACTTCTGTGAGATCCTTCCCAACTCTGTGGGTCATCCAAACAAAACACCTCCTGCTGTCCTCTTTCAAGTCTCATTTAAAATCCCGCCTTCAGGAAGCCTTCCCTGATCTGCCTTCGTCCTAAGACTTTCCTTTGTCAACTTTATTACTACTGTTCAATCATTTCAATCCTGTTGATTCTCCGTGACCCCATTTGGGGTTTTCTTTGCAAAGACACTGGACTGGTTGGCCATTTCCTTCTTCAGCTCATTTTACAGATGAGGAAACTGAGGCAAGCAGGGTGAAGGGACTTGCCCAGGGTCACACAGCCAGTAAGTGTCTAAGGTCAGATGTGAACTCAGGAAGGTAAGTCTTCCAGATTCCAGGCCTGGCACTCTGTGCACTATGGCGCCACCTATCTGTCCAATTCCTTTTCTCTCTCCCAGATGCTGATATATGCACATACATACATATGGCCTTTAAAAAGACAATATTTCTGAATAACACTGCACTCTTGGGGAGCTGTTTTCTCAGGCTCCTGCCCATTTTGACTTTGCTTGAATATGGGAAATTGCACACACCCCCACCCAATTCTCTGCAGCTATGAAGCAGTCTCTCCCCCACTTGGGTCTCCCATGTCAGTAAGTGGGTAGGGCTGTGGGCGATGGTGGAGGTCTCCTGCTTCCCAAGCCTTTGGGAATTGAAGGAAAGAGGGTCTCAGACTCTGCTTGTAATGTGAGTCTGCCTTGAGAACACAAGCTATCAGCCTGGATCTTTCTTTAGTGAAGAAATGCCCCATATCTTTTATCCTGCTCCTTTATCCCTCAAAGCACCCCCACTTCTTTCTCTTTGATGCTTTGAGTCAATGCTTGCTCTAATTCCATAGCAGTCATGAAGGTGAACAAAGATGCCATGGGCTTCCACTCCTTTGGAGATCTGGTTCCTCTGGGCAATCAGAGGCCACACTCTGACCTTTCCAGAATATTTTTATCTTCTAAGAATAATCAAAACTCATCTTGCAGCTAAAGTGGAAACTCTCTCTGAGCTTTCTGAGGAGCCTCATCATCCTCCACATCTTGAAAATCAATAGGAAAACACATCTGTTCAAGGAAATCTCAGGATCTGCAGTCTCAGGACCAAAGAGGTGGGGGCATGGGGCATATAGGAGGCATTCTCAGCCCCCATGTACATCTGAACCACACTTGGGGCTATAGAGATGGAAGGTCAATGCTTGATGGCTGCAGTGTGCTCTTGAGCCTTCTATAGGGTATTTCTAGGGGTTGCAGAGCAGGCCTGGTATTTAAAGGGTCTTTTTTCCTTTCAGCATTTCAGCTTCGTTTCCCTTCCCACGGATGTGCTGGAAATTGAGGTGAAGGACAAGTTTGCCAAGAGTCGCCCCATCATCAAACGCTTCCTAGGGAAGCTGTCCATGCCTGTGCAAAGGCTCTTGGAGAGACATGCTATTGGGTAAATATGCTTCATCTCATTTAATTGTGGGGAGCCCAGCTGAGAAGACCCTGCCCTGGGAGTGTGCCAGGGGCTGAACCCTCCCCTCCCACCTCCATTAATTCTTTGGTTGGAGTCTCAGAGCAAACCATTCTCACTCTTTCTATCTTGAATAATTTGCTGGATTTTGTGACAGTCAGCAGCCCTGGGTCACAGGAAAAGGCCCTGACTCAAGGGGCTGTTTATGTCTGAAACCAGAGGAGATGGAGTTAATTGATCGTTAGTTCTCTCAAGCCTCTTCTATGCATGTGGGAAGCTGCCCTAAGGAGGCTTCTTGGGAATGGCAGGATCTTAGGAAAAGCTGTGGATGATGATATTTCCCACCACCACACCAGTGCCCAGTTGAGAGGTGCCAGGTGCTCAATTCATTCTGCTCAGACCTGATGTCTGGCTGGCTGCATGTGCACGCATGGGTACACTTACCCTTGTGTACTTAAGTCCTGGTGTTTCCTCTGCCCACTGGACTTTTCTATCTTGGGAAAGCTCTGGGATCTGCTCCCTTTTCTCTTGCCCACCTTTTTCCCCCAAATGAGTTCTAAGGGACTTCAGGGAAGGAACCATTTCTTAGGGTGCTTTATATCCCTCAAGGGGGTCCTGGCACATACAGAGCATTGCATAGAGAGACAGCCTGGCAGGCCCTGGAATCAGAAAAGACCTTTGTTCTAATTCCACCTAGGATGCCTAAGAACTGTTCAATTGGGAAATAATTCCATTTAAAAAACAAGTAAAACAAAAATGACCTCAAAGAACATGGACAACAACTTCTAGACACCTTCGTGGAGCAATAAAATACCTTCTGGTTGCTAAGAAAGAAAATGCAAATGCCTTGTGGAGCATCTCCCCAATTTAATCTCACAGATTAGGGCCAGGGTGTAGTGGAGGCTGGAGCCAAGGATGGCTATTATCAGATTTCAAGGTACTCTGTAGGATTGTGAGCCCCCACGGGTGAGTTACATTTAACTGTCAGTCATAAGACACAATTAGCTCAAAGCAAAAGCATTTACTAAGATGACATGATTAAAAATATCTACCAAACATTCCCATCATAAGCATAGGGCACACTCTCCTACAGAGGCAGCCCCCAGAGGAAGAGTGGGCACAAACGTAGAGTTCATTGGCAGTGAGATACATGTGTGAAGAAGATATGTGGCCATATCACTCATACCACAGATATTACAGGCACCACGGTCTCTCTGTGACTCTTCTCTCATTTTCTCCTTCCGGTACTTTGGCTCTTCTTGATGAGCCACTCACATAGGTTCCATGGGTCTTTCCCCCTTTGCAGTTTGAGTCTCCAATTCCCATCCATGATAAACTACCTAGGTGGACTTGGGCAAATTGCTTAATCCTTGGGGGCCTTGGCATCCTCATCTATAAAATAAACAAGTTGGGATAGAAGGTCTCTGGGGTCCCTCCCAGCTCTCAATTTATGAGCCTATAAGTTTCCCAGACTCTTACAGCTCAGAGCTGAACCTAAATCCCCAGAGTCTCCAACAATCTGGCCAGCATTCCCATTGGCTCTCTACTTGGATTTCATTTAGGCTGTGGACGCATGGAACTGATTCTTGTGTTCCTGGCTGATGTAAATAATAACCTTGGAATCACAGGATTTTAGAGAAGTCACACAGTCCAAGATGCTCTTACAGATGAGGGAACTGAGGCACAGACAAAGGGAGGGAAGTCCTTGAAGCTCCCCAGACAGTAAGTGGCAAAGCCAGGACCTCCAGCTGCAGATACTCTTCCCAGTGCACTGACCCTGGATTAACTGGGCAAAGCTGAGAAACACCAAAAGGAAAGACTGGGGACCCAGAGGCTCAAGCGGGGAAAGAGTTGGGACCTGGATTGCAATGAGAGATGCTAAATCTCTGAGCAGTTCAAACCTGTGGTCCTTCTACTGCCCTGCCTCTCTGAGGGTCTTCTCAAAGCCCTTGTATCTCTCAGCGATACAGTGATAATCTTCATGGCCATTAGTTCTACATAATTTTAAGGCTTGTAGAGCACTTAGAAATTATCTCATCTGATCTCCACAAAACCCTTGGAGGCAGGTGCTGTTATTACACACATTTTACAGATGGGGAAACCGAGAATCACATAGCTAGAAAGTGTCTAAGGTGGAATTCTAATTCAAGTCTGCCTGAGTCCATGACCAGCATTCTGTCCATTATGCACCCCCCTAGATGCCAGAAGTTTCTATTTGACTTACATGTGTCTGCTTAATCTGCCTCTGAGAAATTCAAAATCTAATACTCAGACTTTTTGAAGGAAAAAACAAGATTCCCGAAACACACTTGCGACAAACTGGGCCAGTGTTTCTCCCAATTATGGGTGTTTTCTGTCACACCAGCTGCTCCCGGCAGGTCCCTTAAATGGGGACATCAGTCTTCCAAGCTGGGATCCCTAGAATGGCCCCAGCTCCCAGGGAACATCCTTTATTGTTGATGGGCAGATCCTTAGGCCCTTTGTCCGTACTGGGAGAACACAGCCCTTCTTGATCCTGGGGCGGGGTGCTACTGATCACCTGGGATTTAGCATCGCTCCTGCCATTTCTAAGTGATCCAAAGCATTGAGCCCCATGAGAGCTTCCTCCAGAGGCAGACTTAGTAACTAAAGCACTGGCCTATTCTCTTGGAAAATTGTTTTCTTTAAAAAAAGATCTTACCACTTTGGTTGAAAACTAAGCATGTATTCAGACAGAAATTTGGAGATTTCTGTAAGCAGGAGACTGAATGCAGGCACCAAAGAGAAGGCTCAGAGGAGAAGGCAGGCCTCCCCAGCCCACCTGGCCTTTCTGCATTTCCTCCCCACTGCCATTATGGTTGGACCTATGAACCAGGACATTGCTAGTCATCAAACAGATCAGCATGCTGTCCTCACGCCCCCTTCTGCCATCCTGTGGCCTTGGAGGAGCTCCTGGCAAAGGTCTTGGGTTCCCCTTGGACCCGAGAGGTGAGAACACTTGTCGGGGGCTCAGTCAGTGTTCACTGAGTGCTGAACATGGACCAGCTGCAGAGCTAAGTGCCGGGAGACAGAGACGGGTAAATGCAGTCCTTGCCTTCAGGGAGCTTACGTTTTCCACTGGAGGAACAGCATGAGATTAACACGGTACATGCCTGTGTCTCCCCCCAGGGACAGGGTGGTCAGCTACGCCCTGGGCCGCAGGCTCCCAACTGATCACGTCAGCGGACAGCTGCAGTTCCGATTTGAGATCACCTCCTCCATGCACCCAGGTATTTCCAGCATCGACGTCTGCCTCCCATTGGATAAGTGACATCCATTGCCCCATCCTTCCCAGGCCTGCCCAGAGCTGGTTGAGGTGGCAGGGGAGCTGACTTCCTTTTGTCAGAGCCCAGAAGCATATAATGCCTGCTGATGGCCCATCTGAAGGCTGTGTGTTGCAAAGTCCTGCCCGCATCCCAAACCCCACTGAAGATGAAGAATAAAGGCCTTGGGCTCAGGGGTCATGGCTCTTGAGCTGAAATGGAATGTAGAGGCTATCAAGCCCAACCCTTCATGTTACAGATGTGGAAACTGAGGCCCAGAGGGGCCCAGGATCACAAAGCTAGGTTTTGAGTCAAGATTTAATACCAGGTCTCCAAGATCAATTCATCATGTTGCCTCTCCCCAGCTAGTACACTATGCACCAAAACTCAGGCCATCACTGGAACTGCAAGACTGGTCATAGGTCATGGGTTCCCTCATCGTCACAAAGCGTGGGCTCAGGGTACGAGCAGGGGGAAGCCAAGCACTTTCCTGCTGTGAGCTATGAGACTAGGATCTGACAGCAGAGGAGTGAAAAGTAGAGACCTTCAGTCACCCCATCTTGTCTGTCCCAGTATGAAGCAGCATCTGCTGGGCCTTCTGGATCGTTGCCTATCTACTCCTAATGTTCACCAGAAGCTACTCTTTTAGAGCTGGAGGCTCATTGGGCCCAAAGTGGGATCTGCCCAAGGCAGGACCACCAGGTCCTCTGAGGGTTCCGCCTCTGAGGGTTCCGCCTCTGAGGGCTCCCCATGTCCTCCTGACTCAAGGACAGAGCTCCTTTTGTCCCAGTTTGCTGGGCAAGAAGAGCCACTTGGAGTCTGGGTAAACCCGCGGGTAAATGCCATACAAGGTTAGTCCTTTGACTAGTCCTTCCCCTAAACAAAATGAATATGTCCCTCTTGAATCTAGGAGGGGCACTGGGAGGCTCCCTAGGCATAGTTTCTCTCTGGGGAGTGAATTTTCCTAGTAAATCATGAAGATAGTCAGGGTCAGGGTAGAGCTAACACCTTGAGAAGAGTCAAACTGGGTCTCTGGCACCTTGCACAAAGAGAAAGGGAGGAAGCTATTGGATCTGGGCTTCTCACATAGAGTAAGACAGTCATTGGGCCTCTGGCAGCTTGCAGAGAGCCAGGCAAGACCAGAGAAGCAATGTGGCAAATGGAAGAGTATGGACTGAGAGTCAACAATAGGGAGAGGGCAGAAGGAGTGGACTTGGGATTTCATCAGTATAGGGAACTCCCAGGTGAGGAAAATCCTTTTGCCGGCACAGGTCAACATTTCCTCTACAACTTACAATCTCAGGAATTTGTCTAGAGATGAAATGACCACCCAGAGTCACACAGCCAGTATTGATCCAGGGCAGAATTTGAATCCAGGTTTTCCTGGCCTCAAGGCCAGCTCCTTGTCTACTGTGCTACCCTGGGAATATGTGGCTTAAAAACCACCTCAGACCTGATTAGCTGTGCATCTGACCTCTCTGAGGTTGTCAGTTAACAAGTGTGCATTAAGCTCCTACTGTGTCCCCAGCACTTTGTATACAAAGAAAGACACCACCCAACTCTGACTATCCAGGGGCTCTCATTCCAAGGAGACACAGTTTCCACATCTGTAAGTGAAGGGTTTGGGCCAGATGCCCCAAGGTCCCTCCCAGCCTGGAATCTAAGAGCATGGGACTCTCTGGAAGCTCGCATCATGCAAAGATTTAGAGATACCATCCAGGGGTCCCCAGTTTGCAGATTGGCCCTTGGAGAGGGCTGGATTTCAGGGATGTGTTGGCAGCTCTCCGGCCTTCCCTCTGCCAGAACCCCACCTGCTAGTTACTTTGCAGTGGGACTGCTTCCCCCTACCTTTCCAGGTACAGGGAGGGTGATGAAGGCAGAGAATGAAGGGCTGAGGCTGGGGTGGGCAGACAGCCCTCTGGCCTTGCCAGGGACTTCAGTGACTCTCCCATCTGGGACAGATGGTCTTGGCTACTGTAAACCTTCAGAAATCAAATGTGTCAGTCATTTCTTAGCTTCAGGACCCTGACTATGTCTCTGTTTCTGAGCTTTCTCTCCCCGTGATTAATGGGATCCAGGGGTTCCCCACAGAGCTTGGGGCAGTAGGAAATTCATCGATACAATCTATTAAATACCCCACAGGAGAAAGCCCCTGGTTCTGGGCCGGAGGGCTCAAGCAAACCTCCTTCCTCGCCCCTGGCATCCTCAGCCCCCACTGTCTTAGGCACAGTGTTCCTTGGAAGGGCTGGGGAACACAACAGCACCACATACACACACACACCTGACTCTCCACTAACAGCCCCTAGCTAATCCTTTAACACTAAGGTGAAAAATTTGTTTCTTTCTTTTTAGCAGATGATGAGGAGATCTCCATGAACACTGACCCTGAACCAGCTGAACTTCAGGAGGGCACCCTGAACAATCTGTTGGAGGCCAGCCTCCCTGAGGAGGCCACATGTGTCCAGCTGGAGAGGGAGGAGAGCAGGGAACGGGACCAACTAGTCAGGGGCAGAGAGGTGAATGGCTTTGGGAGTGACAGCCTGGAGGCCTCCAGACCACCTGAGGAGTCCAGCAAAGAGGCAGGAGAGGATGGCGAGGTCACTGGTGAGGTTGCTGAGCTTTCTGAGTCTGTGGCAGCTGAGGAGCTGCCCTCCCTTAGTGTGGAGGACCTCGATGTGTGCCCAGATACGCCTCCTCCTCCTCCTCCCTCTCCTCCTCCACCCCTGGAAACCAGCAATGGCCTCTCAGACACACAAGAGGATGGGGAAGCTCCCCCCAGTGCAGAGGAACCCAACGCAGAGGAGGCTGGTCCAGAGTCCCTGGCTGGTGAGGGCCAGGAAAAAGAAGAGGAGGAGGAGGAGGAGGAGGAGCAGGGGGAGGAGGGAGAAGAGGAGGCCGAGGGGGAGGAAGGCCTGCCTGACTTGCAGCTGGAAAAGGACGGCCTGCGCTTGCGGCCCTCCGTGAAAAGGAAAAGCCGGCCATGCTCTCTGCCAGTGTCGGAGTTGGAGACGGTCATCGCGTCGGCCTGTGGCGAGCCCGAGACCCCGCGCACTCACTACATCCGGATCCATAACCTGCTGCATAGCATGCCCTCTGCTCAGGGGGGCCGTGGGCCAGACGAGGAGGAAGAGGCTGTCGAGGAGGAGTCCACGGTGAAGGATGTTTCGGAGAAGGACGTGGTCAGTGAGGCCGAGACTGTGGCCCTCGACCCGCTGCACCTTGAAGACGGGCTGGAGGCAGGGGATGCAGAGATGGGCAGTGCCAGCCTGGTGCCCCACAGTCCATCCGTCCAGCGTCTCTTGGATCTGAACAGTGGCTCCTTCACTGACAGCGAGCCCCGTCCCAGCACGGGCAGCGAGAGTGACTCCAGCCCCCGGCAGGGCCGCGACAATGACTTTGAGGGCTGTGACACGTCCTGCTACAGCACGTCCTGCTACAGCACGTCCTGCTACAGCACGTCTTGCTACAGCACGTCCTGCTACAGCCCGTCCTGCTACGAAGGCAACAACCGCTTCTCCAGCCACACTCGCTTCTCCTCCGTGGACAGCGCCAAGATCTCCGAGAGCACGGTCTTCTCCTCGCAGGACGACGATGAGGAGGAGAACAGCGCGTTTGAGTCGGTGCCAGGCTCGGTGCCCAGCCCAGAGCTGGACCGGGAGGCGGGTGATGGCACTGCCGCCTGGCCAGACGAGCTGGCTGCTCCCAACGGGAATGCCGCAAGAACAGCATATGGGCTCGAATCCCCAAGTGCAGGACCAAGCAACCAGAGAGAAGGTTAGATCTCAAACCTCCCCAGGCATCAGAATAGAACCAGCAGCTGGGGAAAGAATCCGAGGGCTTTCCAAAGTGGGAAATGGTCAGTTCTAGTGGCCAGTCCACCATCAGAGTGAGTTCTTCCTGTCTCCTTCCGATACAGCTCAGAGCCCATTCGTTCTCAGAGCGGAATTAACAGTTCCAACTGTTGGATGTGGGTGGGGTGCCTGTGAATGATAGGCTGAGAGATGCTACATCAACCAGCTAATCTTGACATTGGCCAAAACGTGACCAAAGGGTTTTAAGCAAAATGATCCTGTAGGAGAAAAAGCTCTGTCTCCGTATTATTTGGATGATGTTAACATTAGATGGGGAGCAGGGTCAGCTTCTTTATAAAGCAGATGTTACTTATTGTCAGCCAAGGAATGTCGATCCTCCTGGGATCTGGGCTTTAGGCCGACCCTATCTACGTGCCCATGACCAGGTAATGGGTCGTAACTCTTCCATGGTTCCTACTCAGGTTTCCATAAAGAACTTTTGTCCCAGCAGCTCACAAGTTTCTGAGCTAATGGAGTAGGCAGTGATGTGAGTGACATAAAATCCTTATAATGGAGAAATCACATCCTTTGATATCGTGGTTTGTTTTTTTTATAAATTTCCTTAAACAGAACATCCATCCTTCAAAATATGTTGTACTGAAGGTTATTTTAAAATTAATTTGCATTCCCTAACCAGAGATTTAAAAAAAAAAAATTATGCTAATAAAGGTCAGCAACCCAAAGAGGGAAAAAATGAACTGGGAACCATGTAATTAAGAATAATAATTAAATATGATAATGCTTCAGTGACTCAATGTAGTGCAAATTTAAAAAGAAAAACCAAAAATACCCCACTCACATGCCAAGTAAATTAAGAGGATGAATTTGAAAGCTATTCAATAAACACATAGGGTTGTTTTGTATCTAAAATTTTCCATGGGGGCCAATTAAAATAGAGGCAAAAGAAGAATGGAGAAAGATGATGGAAAATAGAAAGGATGGACAGTGACAGAAAGAACGAAATGATGAAGTGAAGACAGAAAAGGAGAGAGCAGGAAATGCACATTTACAGAAAAAGGGAGGGAAAATACCAGTGCACACACACACACACACACTCTCACACACACTCAAACTCACACTGACACACACACATATATACATGTGCACTCACACACACACTGACTCACACACACATACACTCACAATGACACACACGCTTTCACACACAAACACAGACATACACACTGACACACTCAACACATACACATGTGCACTCATACACACACTGACACACACACATACATTCACATTCTCACACACTCACACACACCTCAAACTCACACACTGTCACATACACACTCACACACAGACACATACTCACACGCTCAAACACACTTACACACATACACTCATACACATGCACTCATACACAGACACATACATTCACACACAGACACACTGACACTTACACACATACACTCACATTGACACACACATTAACACTCACAGGCACTCACACTCACAGACAACACACTCACACAGCCAGACACACATTCACACACTCAGACTCACACACACACTCAGACTCACACACATACACTCACACTGATTCACACATACTCACACACAAACACAGACACACACTCACACATTGGCACACTCATATAATCACACACACTCACACACAGACACACTGACATACACATACACTCACACAGAGGCACATTCATATACTCACACACACACACTGACACACACTCACACTTACACACATGAACTCACACACAGGCACACACCGATACACACACACACTGACACTCACAGGCATTCTCACACACAACACACTCACACAGCCACACACACACACACTGACACACACACAGACACATAACACACACAGCCACAGACACACATTTTCACACACAATCACACTTACACACAGATACACACACTGACACTCACACACTCACACACACACACACACACACACACACACACAAAATCTTAAGGAGCAATGTCTCCATAACTTAAGCCTTTTAAAATAATGTCATAAAAGAGCATTAAGTTGTGCTGTTTTTTCTTACTGTGGGCATAAATTAAGACTTTCCTTGTCTGGATTTTGAGTGGCTTGAATGAGAACAAACCAAGAATTGGGTCTGGCTGTAGGTGGAAGGTTTCTCATCTCTAATCTGGACAATGTTTAACAACTAACTGTTTATTTTGCATTTTACTCGGTCATGGTAAAAATAATGAGCATAATCTGTGCTGGGCTGTTGGTACCTCTTGCCTCGCCCCCTTCATGTAGAAATCTACAGTGAAATTAAGACAAGAACTGGATTCATTCCTGCCCTACGATGCTACCAAATGACAGCTGGGGAAAGCTAAAATCTTGCCTTGGTTCACCTACCCAACCACAAATATGGAATTGAGCTCTGGGTCTAAGTATGTAGATGGGTGCGTTTGGTAAAGAGATGTGCTTTTAATTTGTCTATGCTATATTTCTATGCATACAAGCCTTGTCTGCTCTGGCTTCTTTTCTCCACAATCAACCTAGAGGTAAGGAAGGGGAAGTAAGTCCTTGGAAACCCCCCACAATGAAGACAAGGAAAGTACAAGACAGTGGTTAAAATCCAGTGGATATCAAAGTCCCTGGCCACTCACCAAAAAGAGCCCCTAGATGAACATTCCAATGGCGAGTAGTATCAGGGTACTTTCTCTAGTTCTCTGACACATAAAATTGGGACGAAACCACATGGCAGGAGGAGGGAGCTCTCTCACCTGACTTGTTAGGAGATGGAGGGCTCTGAGGAAGTTTTCCAGTGTCCTGGAAAGATTCTCAGCAACTTTGAGAAACTTAGATCAGTGAATCAGCCCTACTACATACCAGGCACTGTGCCTAGTGCTGAGAATGCAAAGAAAGTCAAATAAGCCCCTGCTCTTCTTCACAGTTTGCTAAGGGAGATGCCATGAAGACAACGATATACAAAGAGAATATGTACAGAGGCCATCTTTTCCAGAGGCTGGCAGGGTTAGCTTTTGGCTGCCTTTTCTAGCAGATGACACCACTTTTCTGAGTTTTAAAATGTCCCTTCCCTGAGCCCCTAACCCAGTCCCCTGGCATTATCTAACTGTGCAGAACATGTTACTTCCCCAAGAGCTTCCCTTTCTCTCAGCTCTAGGTCTCTGATTACAAAAGGACAGGGGATGGAACCTCCTAGTTATGCAATGCGGTCACACTGGTTCCAATTCTGCTCCCATTTGAGTGAGGTAGACTTCCCCAGAAGGACCCAATAGGTCAGCTTTGTGTCTAGGGACAGAGGAATTTGTGTGTCACTCTTTCTGTGTGCCAGGGTGCTCTCTTTTCCATCCTCCATCCTGCTTCCATTCTATTGGCTGAAATGTCTGTCATATCATTCATTGGCTGGAATCCCCAAAGCAGTTAAAATCCATTCCATTCCCTACCACCCCCAGGCAACAGACACCATTGTTTCAACTGGCTAGTTAGCTGTCTTTGGCTTTCTTGGTAGAGGAAATTAGAAAAGAGGGAGGATTTAAAACAAAACAAAACACAGACCACTTAGACCTGCTGCTGGACTCAGGAGAGTTGTCCTTGTCTTTTGTGATTTTCTAACATGAAAACATTGACAAACAGACACTGAGAAGCTTTAACCCAGAAGGACTCACCCATAGAGGGAGCTCAGCCCATAGAAGGGGCTCAGACCAGAGCTTCGTAGAGCTTTTAGGTCTTGGTAAGAATAGATACCCAAAGAAAGGATGAGAGGCATACACAAGAGCTTCCCAAAGAAACAACATTGTTCCATTAACACCTTATAGGGGATGCCTGCTCCCAACAAGAGATGTGCATTGGTCTGCTTTTTACTGTTTGCATGTAAGTCAATGGAGTGAAACAGGCATTAGTCTATCTGCAGTCCTGCTTACTCCATTTTGGACCTGACCAATGGAGCAGAGAGAGTGGTTAGGATAGGCAGTCTGGGAACTCACAAAGGTCTCCGGCTTCTTTTCTCACAAAACTCAGCTTCTCTCATTTTGAAGAGATGAGATAATAGAATTCACCCTCCCCAGCTCCCCTTCCCTCACCTGTATTTACAAAAGCCAGGTGCTTTATGGGGGAAAGGGAAGAAGAAACCCACCCACCTGGCTCTCTATTGTCTTACTTAACAGGGACCATTTGGACCAAAACAGGTCTGTGGGAGGACTACAGGCTTCAGTCAGGAAGACCCAAGTTGGGTTAGAGCAATGCACTGCCAGTCTAAGGTGGCACCTCTGCTCGGGTGTGTGCCACAGCCGCTCTGCATGGCCAACACCTCTCAGAGATTCCTCAGCAGGCACCACAGCATTGTGAAGCACAATGGTCAACGTCATCCCCCCAGAGCTCTGTTCAGGCTCTTCTGGGGTCCAGCCTGGCAGAGCTACCGGCCCAGTGTCTCACTTGGGGAATGCATTATGTGACTCCTCTAAGCGCTCCTGGGGTCTCTGTCTTTTTTACTCCTCATTCAACACTTTCTGTTGTTCCCAGTCCCTTCTTGTCTTGTCTTTCTAACTTTCGTCTCTCTTCGTCTCTTGCCCTCCTCACCCTCCCTGTGCCAAAGCAGCTTTGTTGCCTGTTTCCATCCCGAGAACAGTCTGGACTCCTGTTCCTGTCCCATACAGTCCCCTGGGCTTCTGTCTCCCTCCACTCCTTGGCTCTTGAGCCTCAGGTTCTTGGCACGCTGGCCCTCCAGCTCCATCTTGGATTGGTTTCATCTGAGAATTTCCTAATGAAAAACCAGATCCCACCTAACAGCCACAGGGCACTCTCTCAGTTGGTACCCACCCAAAACTGGAGCTGTGGCTGCGTAGAGACCAAACAAGGCCTCCGGACATACCTTGCTTGACCCCAATAGGACAGTCAGGACCTCAACAGGGTCTGCTAAGATTCTCTTACCTCCTTTTCCTATACCTTTTTCTCCTTAAGAGAAATCAAAAGCCCCAGAGGGTGCCAGTCTGATCCTTCATTTTGCTCTGAGTGGTTGGTTTCAGCCCTTGGGGTCCATCCTTGTGCTTGTTTCCTGCCACGTGAATGTGGGTTACTGTAGCACAGCACCATGGGCACAGGACCCTGACAGAGGTGCTTTTGAATGACTTTGCCACAGCAATGTGTGAATCTGAATATCTTGACTGTCTCATTCGTAGGTGATTGCCCTTTACTCCAAAACTCACAGCCAGTCGGCCTGCTTCCCTCCCTGAGGCCTGACCACCATCACTACCCTACTATCGATGAGCCTCTTCCACCAAGTAAGCCTTAGTTTTTAACATTGATTTATGAAACCTTCTTATCCAGTCAAAACAGGTTAGTGTGTCATTTCTGAACCAACCCTGCTCCAGTCCCAACATCAAAAGAATAAGGTTTTCATTACATGATTACAAGAGATTAATTGGTGACTTCTGGTCCTTGCTACCATGAAGACAGGTCACAGAGGCCTGACCAAACTGTAGGAAACCCTCCAAAATTCCTTCTGGGATTCGCCAAACCCAAGGGGCCACTACTTTGGAGGGGAAGTCGAGACTGCCTTTTGTGCTCTGGTGGAGGGATGGTGTCCTTAGCCCCCCTACACCAGGACAGCACATACTGCAGTTCTCCTGGAGGCTACTGGCATTTGCAGGCATGGGCACTGGCTACACCAGTCATGGGGTTTGTGAAATATTCCTCTGCAAAATTAGCTCTTCCTGGACAGCCAGGTGAGCAGTTTGTCCTGAGGTACCTGGGCAATGCAGTGTACAACAACTATGCCTTTGTTGGCAAATTTCCAGGGGCCAATTCCATGTTCAGGTTCCTTTTCCAGTCACTCCCAACTTCCATATTTAGCATCTGATTTTTTAAAAACAGATTCTCTGAGATACAAAGAATGAGCTTGTCTATCACTGTTTCCGTTCTTGCCTCCTATACCCACCTAATCCCATGATGGTTTTGGTGACGAGGACCATGCATCTTTCAGTGCAGTGGAGCCCAAGAATAAAACCTTGCTCCTTAATGACCCAGCATGGTGGGCCTTCCTGCCTAGAAAACAACTAGTCATGTTTCCTTTTCAGGACATGGTTTATCAGTTTAAAAAACAAAAACCCTGTGAATCTTGTATGGCTGGCTAGCCTTAAACTCAGCACATTTTCTTTCTAGCCAAGAATCATGACTTTCAACCAATGGTGCCTGATTCAGGATTTGTCACTTACTCATTGGTTTAGCAATATGCCCCAAGCAGAAAATGGCAAGTGAATTACAGCCCCCAAGAGAATCCAACTTCGAATTTGCCTAAAAAGAAATACTCTGCACTTCTCATTATCTGTAAGAAAGAAGTATTCCGTTAAACTTTATGCCTTCCCCCTCTCCCCTCCTCTCCTTTCCTCTCCCCTCCTTTTCTCTCCCCTCCTTTTCCCTCTCCTTTCCTTCCTTTTTTCTTCTTTCCCTTCCCCTTCTCTTCTTTCTCATCCCTTTCCATTTCCCTTCTCCTCATCTCTTCCCTCAATCCACACACTGACAACAATACTACATATACAAATATCAACCACACATAGTGGAATCTCATTTTCTATTTTCTATGAACATTTGGTGAATTGATATTTTAAAAATTGTTTCCCAGAAGTCTTTCTTATTGTTGAAAATGAGCATTCCTGAATAGATATTTAGTGTTTCCATTTTCTGCCTAGGAAACACCAAAGAACAATGGATTGGAGTTATAATGGATCACTCTCCCAAGGTCTCTTAGAAACCCCAAATAACAAAAGGGCCATTTCATCCTTGCCATAGTATTTACTTAAATTGAAGAGTCTTTGGCATCACACACACACACACACACACACACACACACACACACACAGTATGAGACAAAATGCTACACCCATTTTTAAAATTTTATCTCAGAAGAACATCAGCATTTGGTTCTAAAGATGGAGGGTCTTTGAGTTACTGCTGAGCTGCAGTGCACTGAACCCAGAGACTCCATGCAAACACATAGCGACCAGCCCATCACACCCAAAGCCAGGGGTCTCACCATCCTGAAGACAAAAGAGATACTTCTAGTTTTGTTTCTTAGCTCTGTTTTAGCCACCACAGTCTTAAACTTATCCCATCATAACACAGGAAGACAGTATTGGTCTGACATAGCTTTAGACCATTTTCTTAAGTACCCAACCATCTCTAATTTCCTATAAGTACATTAAAAGAAATGATTTCAAGACAATCTCCCACCACATCTCTCTAAAACTTGATCATTAAAAATGATATTACATAGGGGAAAATTGACATGGAGTTAATGATGATGGTGTTAAACCTGGGTCCCTTGGCTTGAAAGTACAATGCACTTTCTACCATATCACAGCGTCCCTTTTCTGAGATCTCAAAATTCAGTATTAGTATAAGCTGATCGACACACTTGCAAAAGTAAATACATATGCTATGGTTAATGTTCGGTAATGAGCTGTTGCAGACATTCACCAAGCGATGTTTGACGTTATACAGATGGACTAGCCAATGTGCCATTTAAATTAAAATACAAAAAAAAATTAAGAAAAAACAACTGTCACATTTTGAATCCATCTTGACTGGGTTTCTCTTGTTGAATGTTTAAATTAGATGTGGTATTTGTTGGTATTTAGGCTTTCGTGGAATGTGAAGGAGCCCATCAGTGTTAGGTCCACTCATCACTGGACCACATCACCACAGATGTATCACTTCTGATACCAGGCCATGAACTTGTGTCAACTCTGGAGTTAAATTTCATATATAAGTGATACTGCCATTGCCCCCTCACTCTGGAATGTTGCCACACAATGACCTGTGCCTGCCCTCCCTCCCAGCACCATCGCTCTTTGCTTCTCTGCTCTCTTCATCTCCTTTTGCTTCATCCATCCTCGGATCCAATACATTTCTGACAGAGATTTTTTCCCAATGCCCTTGACTTCCACCACATTTATAGCACTGGTATCTAGTTGCAAAGGCAGTGGGGATACTTAGCTCCTTAGGAGACTCTTAGCAACATGAATCTCTGAGGTCAGAAAGCCTCCAGATCATGTTACTATCACCTGTGGTCAACTCATGAAACAATAATGTTTCCACCTATTTTAGTTTTGGGTTAAAGGCCTGATCTTTTGACCTGGTCTCTCTCTAGTGGCTGGGATGGGTGCTTCATCCCCCTGAGCAGTGTCAACAACAAACCAAAGTATGTGTGTTTACACTTGCCAGGTGATTGGGTGGGCTTCTTCCAGAACATCCAGCAAGAGCTGCCTTCCTCATTCTTTTGTACTGTGGATGCAGAGCTCTTAGCAGGAAGTAGTTGGAAATCTGTCCATCCCTCCCTCCACTCAGATAGATGGGGTCTGACTAACATTGTTAGATGGTCTTTTGGTCATTTTCAATATCAGACATTATTCAATAAAACATCCTGATTGATTCTCATCATGAGAACATAAGGATTTTACTCCTCTAGACAGCCCAAGACCATCTAACTGATTTACCAAAGAAGGTCCCTTCCAGCCTGCCTGGTCACAGCTCTACCCCAAAAGGCTTGGCCAGTCCTTCATCAGAAAATTAATGATAACCAGGTCCTTTTCAATCAAGACTTCCATTTGTAACCCAAGTATTCAACACACTGAGTTTTTACCCAAAGAGTCAAGTATACGTTTAAGGTAGGTAAAATCTGGAGGCCAGAAACCACCCCTCATATAACTTACTTCTCACTGGGTGATCATCATTGCACATCCTTTATATAATTGTCCCCTTTCCCCTTATTCTCACCTCTCCCTCTTCAAATGTCCAGCAACTAGGGCAAGGCTTCATTGCCTTTTTTTAAATTCATGGACCCCTTGGGACATTAGTTTGGTGACTATGGACCCCTCCTTTCTCAGATTCATGTTGTTAAATACACAAAATAAAATACATAGATTGCAAAAGAAGTTTTAATGATGTAGTCCTTGCATTTTTTTAAAAAATAAAATAAATTCACAGGGCTCAGATTCAGAAGCTCTGTCCTGGAAACTCATCTGAATTTAGACTAGATGACCCAGACTGGTAACAAGTTTGGTCAGGTCATTGCTGTATGATTGTATTGCTTAAACAGATTGTACAAGTCTGACCTCCCTTTTAAAACCAGACACATTAGCCTAAGCTAGTGATGCCTCCGACACTCAATTGAGCCCAAAGCCTCTAGAAGCCACCTCTGAGAGCTTAAGGCAAAGGCCGAAGATACTCAACCCTCCTGATGGCTGCTATGCCCCCATCCATTCCTGGCATCTAGCCAGTCAAGTGACTGCTAGATCTCTGTTATGACATGCAAACATGTAGAGAGTTTAGTAAAGAGCCCATAGGTTGGTGCAAAGTCCTACAGGTGAGAAGTCCCTGGGAATCCTTCCTCATTTCCTTTATTTCTGTTTTCCTTAAACACCAGACTGGGAAGCTCGAATCGACAGCCATGGGAGGGTGTTTTATGTGGATCATGTCAACCGAACAACCACATGGCAACGTCCAACTACAGCAGCCACTCCTGATGGGATACGGCGGTCAGGGTCTATTCAGCAGATGGAGCAGCTCAACAGAAGGTCAGTGCCAGAAGAAGGTCATGTCTGCCCCCCAGCCCTCTCCTTGCTGTCTCCTTTAGAGTTCACACAAAAGATTGAGAGCAACATGGCCAGCCTTTCATCAATGTTCCCACCTGGAAAGTGACAGCTTTGAAAGGGGTGGGAGGAAGGACACAAAATTGAGACTTTGGCTTCTCTTCATGAAATTTGTTCCCAACTGGCCCTTGGGTCATTTGCCCAAGTCTAGGCTGTGTATATGACTTACTAAATGGTTTTTAAGAGTTGTTCTGGTCCCCAAAATCATTTCCCTGCTGTCCACCTGGTAATGAGCCTCTCCAGACTTGCCCTGACTGACCCTGGACAACAGCCCTATGGTTCCTCCTCAGAAGTCATCTTGAATCTTCTTTAAGTGGCTAGGACCTGCCAGCACTCATGCTCAGAGGCTGGCTGGGCTTTGGAGAGCCTGGTCACCTCCAAGCCTCAGTGAGGCATTAGAGGCATTCCCACCACCTAGAAGATAATGTTATCCCTCATTTCCTCTGTCCTGAGCTAATGCCAAAGCTTCCTGTCATGGCTTATCACCTCTATTTGAGCCTTCAAGCTGCTGCCAGGCTGATCTTGCTTGAACAGAAATCAAATCACATCCTTCCTAGCTCCCTAGTGTATACCAAGGAGAGCTCAACCTCTTTGCTAACATTCAAGACCTTACATATCCCGGCACCTCTTCAATCCTTATCTTGTACTCCGTGCTGCAGTTAAACTAGACTATTCTCTGTGTCTCTCCCCTAAACTGCACAGAACATTCTCACCTCCATTCTTATGCTCATTGCCAATGCCTACTGTGCCCTTTCGCATTCCCTCACCTTGCTTCTTGAATTGTTACCAGTCCTTTAAAGCCAAATCAAAGGCTACTTCCTCCAGGACCACCACCACCCACCATCCAAGGCATTGGTTAGATTTTCCCATTTAGACCTTACAAACCAGTGTGGCAGTTGGGCAGAGTAGAGAGAGCACCTAAGAGCAGAGACACAAACATTAGTGACAATCTCTAGCCCTGCACCTTTGGAAGCCCCATGTGCTTAGAGCAGCTCAAAGAGGAAGAGGAAACAAACCTTCCCTGGGGTTTGGGGAAAATGAGCAAGAACCTCCCATTGGCACAGACTGACTTCTCAGGAGGGCACCTCCTCCACCCCACCCCCATCCCCCCAGGACACACATGCATGACACGCTGTCTCTGGGCTGGAGAGGTGTGACTCTGGGCTCACCGCTGATCCAGAATCAAATTGTTCTCAGAGCCTAAACAGAAGATCTGCAGTTAGATTGCGGGGGGGGGGGGGGGGGAGAAGGGGAGGGTCCTACGTTCCAGCAGAGCCAGAAGAGTATTGCTGCAGTACACAGAAGAAAGGGAGCTTTTACAATGTGTCTCCATGAGGAAGTGCTCTGGGAAACGGAGAAGGGGTTAATCTTCTAATCAACAAGCATTCTTTAAACTCCTACTGCATGCTGGGTGCCAGGAATACAGACAAAAGATGAAACAGCCCTGCCCTCAAGGAGTCTGGAATCTACTTTTTACTGGGGAAGAAAACACATATGTAGATAGATGGATAGCTATGATATCGAGAGAGGAGGGGGGGTGGAGAGAAGGATTGTTATGATATCCAGATATAGAGTGACAAAGAGAAAGAGACAGAGAGAGAGACAGAGAGACAGAGAGAGAGAGAG
>CM053590.1:4265764-4283750 GCA_028646515.1 Pseudochirops corinnae | reverse complement strand
AAATTGAGCATAGTCTTCCAGGGGAAAATATGGTCATTCAATGAGGTGGAGGACTTTCAAACATTCCTGCTGAAAAAACCAGAACTGAAAAGAAAGTTTGACACTCCAACACAAGAAGCATGAGAAGACAAACACGGAAAAGAAATCATAAGGTACCTATCAAAGATGAACTATTTACATGACAACATGGAAAAGTAACAATTGTAACTGTTGAAACTAACTGTGTGACCTTGGGCAAGTCATTTAACAACAATTGCCCTGCCTTCTCCCCTCCAGAAAGACAAAAAAAAAAGTTCTTCCTTAAGCCATCCCAACCCCTCAGGCTGTCTTTCTGTCTCCTGTATTTCACAGCCAAAGTTCCAGAGAAATCCGTCCACACTTGCTGCCTCCACTTCATTTAACAGTCACTCACAAGCCCTTGTAACCTGGCTTCTGACCTCACCACTCCCAGACCCTGCTCTCCCCAGAGTGATGTCCCTCCATCCAGCGCCCTCGTTCTTACCGAGCTCTCTGGGGCTGCTGGTCCTACCAGCCCTCCCCTCCTCTTGGATGCCCTCCTCTGCCTCCACACTCATGATCCTCCCCTCTCCTCCGTCATTGAGAGGCAGCTGGTGGTGCAGTGGATGGAGTCAGGGAGACTTGAGTTCTGTGATCCTGAGTGATTCACTTACCTCTGTCTGCCCCAGTTTCCTCAACTGCAAAACGGAGATAATTATACCTACCAGAGTTGCTGTAGGGATCAAAAGAAGGAGGACGTGAGCTCAAATCTGGCCTCTGTCACTGTCTGTGTGACCCTGGGCAAGTCTCTTAACCTCCAAACAGGGATAATAATATCACCTACTTACCAGGTTGTTACAAGGAGCTATGATGCTCTACTGGTTCTAGAAATCCTGGACAACCTTCCTGACTTTTCAGACTCACAAGGTCAGAGGCATAAATTTTCATCCTTTAAAAGGGAAACAAGCAGAGACTGAGGACCCTTCATAAGGCTTTGGGGCCTCAGGAGGAAGATGACTCCCTGACTTCCCCCTAAGAGTGGAGTCATGCTGAGGAATCAGCTAACAAGAACAAGATGGCGGCCATTGCAAAAAATGTCTGCAGCCAATCACAGAGCATCCCCTTTACTGCATGGTTAGGAGACTGGATTCAGTTACCCAATGTCTACACTGCTGCCTTCTCTCCACAGCCTCTGTCTTCCAGTTCAAAGCTCCCAGCTTCTCCCTGAGGAGAGGCGCTGTCCTAGGTACTGAGCACATGCACCAGACAGACCTTAGAGCCATTGATTGCCTTGATGGTGCTCTTCAAGTATCTGAAGGGACATTGTGTTCAGAAGGAGTAGCCGTGTTCTTCTGGGCCCCAGAGGGAAGGATCAGGACCAATGGCGGCAGGCAGGCATCTTTACAACTAGAGGGATCCATGCAGAGGACTCCCTGGAGCCCTTTAAGCAAAGGCTGGACAGCAGCTTGTTGGACACTGGGGTAAAGGCTGGGCTTTCTGGCTTCTGAGGACCCTTCCCAGTCTGAGATCCTGTGATCTCCAGTGTGTGTGCTGAATTGACATCCCCTTCCTGGGAATGTTTGCTGTCAGGCAGTGGAGCTGTGAGGGGAAGGGGGGTGGAGTGACAGCCCACATACAGAGGGTGTAAGACAATGAGGCAATCTGAAAACAGCCATCTGTTTATAGCCACAAAGAAATTAAAGCACACTGTCAATGCCCCTTAAAGTTACTGGACATCTGCTGGCCATGATGCTACAGAGCCCACACGTGACCTGTGACCTGTCTTGTCCATCCATGACCCAGCCCTCACCACCACCCTGTTGCTTCTAAAAAAGCCCTGACACACTCAATCCTGGAAAAATGCATTGTTCATTCACCTCCTTTTGCCTTCCATCCAGATCCTTCACTGTTGCTTGCATAGGCACTGTATTTTCTGACTTCCACAAAGGCCAAAATCCTCCCTGTTCTTCCTTCCCTCAAAGCCTCTTCTGATGATTGCTTCTGGAAAAGCCCTCAGCCTTTTGGGTATGCCCAAAGTATTGTCTGTCATCCCTCCTGTAGCCTGGACTCCATTGTGTGTGGTGTCCACATGCCTCCTGGGCACCCCCTTTTGTGCAGTCTCAGCTCCCTAGCACTTCAAGGGCTGGCCAAGTCTTATCCATCTTCTTGTTCCCCATGTGCCTTGTGCGCTTAGGAACAAAGCAGACCTGAACTTGACGCAGAGAAAGTCAAGGATTCCTCCCCCCCTTACTCCTCCCCCCCAGGACACAATCTCTGTTAAAAAACAACCCCAAGTTTGAATTTAGTCTTTGTAAGTCAGCCTGTTTTTTCCTTCCAGGGGAATGGAAGCTTCTGGAGGATAAGAGCTGTCTAATTTGTGTTTATATTGCCAGTGTACACTAGGTGCTTCATAAATGATTGTTGACTTGGTTGGCACCTAGAATTTACACATCTCATGACTGATTCAGCTGAAGGATCAGGGGCTGCTGCTATGAGGCTCTCCCTGCTCCTCATCAAAGAAGGAAAAGTTACCTGCATTTCAGAACTTAGGATCTCACCTTGTTTGGGATGGGGCTTATTCAGGGGGTGGGGACAGTTTGTCTTATTTGTACATGAAAATCCATTCTTGTCCCTAGAAGGAAGTCTGTAAACACTGTAGTTGCTCTGAGGCATCTCTTATAAAGGAGGGGCTTCCCCTCTGCTGTCTTTACTGGTTTGTTTGAATGCTTTAGCTGATACCAATGATCAGTGAAATGGCCCAGGGACAGGTGGAGACAGAGTGAAGAGAAGTGGGGATCAAGAGAAGCCTTTAACTCCACAGGCCACCCTGAAGGACTGATATTTGGCCATCTGTCACTCCCTGGAGGGTCTGGGAGTTGTCAGAAAACTCCGTCCTGAGCAAACAGAAGGCAAGGACCAATCTTGTTCAAATCCCATTGCAGAGAGCTGCCCTTGCAGAGCTCTCTCTCTCTCTCTCTCTCTCTCTCTCTCTCTCTCTCTCTCTCTCTCTGTCTGTCTTTCTGTCTCTCTGTGTCTCCCTCTCTCCCTCTTCTTCTCTTCTCTTCTTTCTCTTCTCTGTCTCTGTCTCTCTCTTTCTCTATCTCTATTTCTCTTTCTCTCTCTTTCCTCTCTCCTTCTCACCCACTCTCCTTCCCTCCCTGCCTCTCCCCATTTCTGTCTCCTTCTCTGTCTTTCCCTCACTCTCTTAGATAAGCAGCAATGTTGTTTTTTTCATACTAAAAGTCACAGAATTTGGAGTTGTAGGGACCACTTTTATAAGCCATATTGTCCACTTCTGTCTCGTTTTATAAATAAAATCACTTTGGCCTAGAAAGGTTCAGTGATTTGCCAAAGGCCACATAGTTCACTCATGAGAGAGTCAGGGGCATTCATTCATTCATTCAACAAGCATGGATTAAATACCACTTTAGTGGGAGCTGAATTGGAAACTTCCAGGGATGAGGTGACTCAGCTCTTAGGCCCTTTAGAGATAATTAGTTTCTTTGCTGCTCTGGCCCAGTTGGGCTTGGTGCTTTGAGCTAATAAGCCAGACTCATTATTGGTGGATAAACAGGAAGAGCTAGTGACTTAGTGGATATTGAAAAGGGGGGAAGATCCTACCTTGACAATTCTCTTCCTTTTTGGCTTCAGGTCCTGTCAAGACTTTGAAGCATGGAGGAGGAACCCCATCTTTCATTCTGGTCACCATGAAACCATAAGATCATGGTATAATGGGCATGTCCCCTGACCATGCAAACATCGTTTTGGGGGCTGCCTTTTTTGTATTTTTTCTTCGTTGGTCTTAGGCAGATGACTGTCTATCTACCAATGGGTGTGTCCAGGCTTAGAGGAAACTCTGTAAATTCAAGAGGTCTGGAGGTCCTAAGCCTTCTGGTTAGAGCTGATTGGGTGAGGGGAGGAGTCCTCAGTGACTGCTACAGTGTTCTTGAAGGAGATGACCACCACCAAGAGGGCTGACCCATTTCACTGGAAGATATGGAAAAGGATTGTTTGTACAGTGTAGAGCCGAGGTGAAATGTGAGCTATGTGCCCAGAGGTCTCACACATTCTTTACAATCTGATGAGGCTGAAGGACCAGTTTCCTGAGAGAGTGTGTCAGGAACTTTGTTTAGGTGTGGAAGCCTATGTTAAGTCTTTCTATAGATGTACCCGGTCAGTCTTTTGGGTCCATTAACATTTCTTTGTGTGTGTGGAAGAAAAACCCAAGCAAACAAACAACAAACCTGCCCTAAATCAGATAATAACTAGTAATTATGGTGGTGGGAGCTAGCGTTTAGATGGCACTTTAAAGTTGGCAAAGTTTGTCTAGGAATGCCTGTGGCATTTCATCTGTCTCTGTCCCTCTTTCTCAACACCCCCCTCCTAGGAGTAGGTGCCATTTTTATGCCCATTTTAATGGGCAACTGTGACTGATTTCTAAGGAAACTGTGACTGATTTCACCAGGGGGGGGGTCCAGTTCCTCAATGTCTGAGGCGAGAATAGAACTCAGGTCATCCTGACTCCATGTCTGGTGTCCTCCCCATTGCATCCCTAGCTGCTTTTCCATTTTCCCCTTTTTGGGGAGACCTTAGACATGAGCAACAACTTAATTTTCAAATAATTTGTCTCCAAGTCACCAGGGAGAGATTAAAAGAGTTAAAGACCAGAAGAAAGAGAGCCACACCCGTTACATGGGAGGCCAGGCTTCCTGGAGACTGAACCCAGGGGACCCATATAGACAAGACCCTTGGGGAGGGAGGGGTGAGCACCGTGCCCCCACCACAATTCTTTTTAAACTGATTAGTATTTAATTTTCCCCCAGTTACATGTAAAAGCAATTTTTTAACATTCATTTTAAAAATTTTGAGTTCCGAATTCTCTCCCTTCCTCCCTCCCAGTAAGAAGGCAAGAGATTCAATATAGGTTATACATGTTCAGTCACGTAAAACTCATTTCCATGTTAGTCTTATCATAAAAGAAAACACAGACTAAAATTTAAAAACCCAAGAAACATAAAGTAAAAAATCTATGCTTCCGTCTGTATTCAGACCCCATCAGTTCTTTGTCTGGGGGCATGGAGCATTTTTCACCATGAAGTCCTTCGGAGTTGTCTGGGATGGCTGTATGGCTGAGAATGGCTGTGCCATCCACAGCTGATCATCCTACAGTATCACTGCTACTCCATATGCAGCACATTTCACTTCGAATCAGCTGGGGCAGGTCTTTCTGGGTTTTTCTGAGAGTATCCTGTCCATCATTTCTAATAGCACAATAATATTCCATCACAACCATATAGCACAATTTGTTCAGCTGTTCCTTAATTGATGGACACCCTTTCGATTTTCAGTTCTTTGCCACCAAAAAAGAACTGCTATAAATATTTCCTTATATATAAGTCCTTTTCACTTTTTTAAATCTCTTTTTGGATACAGATGTAATAGTGATATTGCTAGGTCAAAGGGTTTTATAGCCCTTTGGGCATAGCTCCCAGTTGTTCTAAAGAATGGTTGAATCAGTTCACAACTCCACCAACTCCACTATTAATGTCTCATTTTTCCCACTTCTCCTTCAACTTTGGTCATTTTCCTTTCATGTCCATTAGATGTCCAATAGGCATGAGGTGTTACCTCAGAATTGTTTTAGTTTGCATTTCTCCAATAAATAGGGATTTAGAGCATTTTAAAAAATATAACTATAGGTAGCTTTGATTACTTAATCTGAAAACTGTTCATATCTTTTGATCATTTTTCAGTTGGGGAATGGCTCTTATTTTTATAAATTTGACTCAGTCCTCATTTGAAAAATGAGGCCTTTATCAGAGAAACTTACTTCAATTTGTTTTCATTGTTACAGTTGCTAAATGTATTTCCCTCCATCCTATTTCCCTCCCCGTTTAGTCTGTTCTCTCTCCCCTTTCACCTTGTTCCTTCTCAAAAGTGTTTTGCTTCTGACTAACCCCTCCCCCAATCTGCCCTCCCTTTTATCGGTGTGATAAATCCCTCCCCATCTCCTTCCCACTTTCCTGTAGGGTAGGAGTGGGTAATGTCATTTCCACTTGAGCCAGTTCTCATGAGAGTAAGGTTCACTTGCATCTTTCCCCTACTACTTAAGCTTTTTCTTTGCCTCTTTTATGTGAGACAATTTCCCCCGTTCCACCTCTCCCTTTCTCTTTCTCATTGTACATTCCTCTCTCACCCCTTATTTTGGTTTTTTTTTTTGTATCATCTCTTCGTGTCTAACTCACACCTGTGCCTTCTGTCTATACACAGCCCCCAAATGTATTCAGTCATCTTTCCCTGAAGGAGATGCCATGAACCCGCTAAACACAGACCAGCATGCGGTGCATCATTTGTGGTATCTTTAGAAACTAAATGAAAGGACTCACTAAATTTTGCTGTGGAAAACATTGATTTTCTCTCCCTCGTTTCATAATTTAACCATCAAAGGCCTGGAGAACAGAGGCAGCTGGGTGGCAAGGAAGGAGAATCCTGGACCCAGAGTCAGAAAAGCCTGAGTTTCTATGCACACTCACACCCCTGGTCAAGACATGATCTGTGTCAGCATCGGTTTTCTTATCTGAAAAATGGGCTTAATAGCAGCACCCCCTGCTAGGGTTGTTGTGAGGACCCAATGAAACTGTGTTTGTAAACCTGAAATGCCTGGGTAAAGATGACTTTCAACTCCCTCCAGTCTCCCACAATCCAGATGCTCACCCCCTGGAATGAAAGAGGATTGGACATTATCAGAAATCTTCTGTTAGCCCCTTCCCAGCAGATACATTGGGTTTCAATTCTACCAGCTATGTATCAGCTTATCAGTCAAAAGACAAAGGCCTCCCTTTTTCCTGTAGTCAGTGAAAGTGAATGTTTTTGAGTGGTCTAAAAGTGGGGATGGTCTTTGGGTGGTCTTGAATGCATCCAACTGGTCCTTCTGGCCAAAGGATTTATTAACTAGTTTTGAGGGCACCTCCATCCTCCCATCCCTCGGGCTCCCCCTAGGAGTGTACCAGGGCGCCTCCCTCTCTCTCACCTCCCCTGGGCCAACTGATCTGCCCCTCCTCCCCTGGGACACTACCCCACTGTGGTGCAGGCCCTCACCCCCTCTCACGGGGACTATTGCAGTAGATGCTGGGGGGAGGGGTCTGTCTGCCTCAGTCTCTCCTCCTCACCTCAGTACATCCTCCATCCAACCACCAAAGGGATTTTTCTAAGCAGGAATCTGATCACATCACCCCCATACTCAATAAATGCCATTGGCTCCCTGTTCCTTTCAGGATCCAATGCAAATTCCTCTGTTTGACTTTTAAAGCCCTTCCTCCTTTTCTAGCTTTTTTGCATTCTCTGCAATCTCATGGCAGTGGCCAATTTGCTGTATCCCACATGAGCTGGGCCACCTCCTATGCATTTCCTCTGGCTGGCTGCTAGGCCTGGAACCCTTGGCCTCCCTTTTTCTGCCTCCCTGCTTCCTTTAGAGCCCTGTCTTCCACAAGAAGCCTTTCCCAGCCTCCCCTCTGAGGCCAGCCCAGTCTGCACCTTGTTTTCTCATCCGGCATAGAGCAAGGGCCTAATAAATGCACATTGACTGAAGGACTGGTCCCTGCTTGTTGCTGAGTAGCAGCCACAGGCCCCCAGACGGCCGGGGGCAGCACTGGGGTGTCTCCTCACCAGAAGGGGACATTCACGGAACAAGATTTCCATGCCGTTGTGAAGCTCATCTCTCCTGGCCCTAGAACACATCCAAGGAAAATGGAATTGTTTCTGCCATCTTGTTGTCGATCAATTCAGCGTTAACCACCTACTGTGTGTCAGGAACTCTCAAGGAGCTTCCCTTCTAATGGGAGGGGGCAGCATTTACAGTATGATTACAACCGCAGCATAAATACAGAGTGAGTAACTAATGATGCACAAAAAGCAAGTAATTACGAGGTGGCTGGGAAGGGAGGGCACCAGTAGCTGAGGAGTCAGGAAGGGCCCCATTGCAGCTTACAGGAAGCCAGGGAATCCAGGAGGTATCCATCCCACATGGGAGCTGCTGCCCTGGAAGTGAGAGTGTGGGACAGAGAGAAGGCCACTTTGGAGGGACCACAGAACAGTGGAGGCCAGATAGGCAGGCAGAGCTCAGGACACATGGGGGTTGAAAAATTCAATAGAGGATTTTTTTCCTTTGTTGTAAAGGCAAGAGTGAGGTCCTGGTTGAGTAGAAGAGTCACATGGTCTGATCTGCAATTAATGAAAAGGATTTTGGGGGATAGAGAGGAGGGGGGAAAGACTGGAGGCAAAGGGACCATCAGGAGCTGTTCAGTGGTGATGAGACCCTGAATTAAAGATGGTGGCTGTGTGAGTGGAGTGGAGTCAAGTGTGGAGGTAGAGACATCAAGATTTGACGACTGGGTAGTGATGTGAGGTGGCCAAGCCAGTGCTGGTTATGAATTCAGGACAGAAGCCGAAATGTTTATCTACACAACGAATGAATCAGTGAGAAGTCAAAGCCCTCCGCCTCAAGTACGAACCGTCTTTGGTCCAGGTGTCATCGTGTGGGGACTTCTGATGGGCATGCCCTTGGCTCCCCCAGCCTGCAGAGAAGCTGACCTCTCATTCCTTCCATCAGATCAGACCCTCATCAGGCTGTGTGGAACCAGAGTCCCGCCTCTGTGCAGAGAACCAGGGGCTCCCGTCCAACTGGACATCTCTCAGGGACTGACCTCTGGAGGCAGGAGGGGAATGCCTGGGCCTGGCAAGCTAATAGATCCTTAACTGGTGAGAAGGGGGAAGGAAGAAAGTGAGCACGAAGAGCCCTAAGTCCAAGCTGGTTAGCCACAGGTTTGGGGACTCCTGGGCGCTGCCCAGAGGAAGCCCTGCTTCTGTCAAATCCCTGTGACTCAGGAGAGGGAGGGTCACTCCCGGACACTGGAGCCCGATTTTAATCATTCCTGCACATGGGAAGAAGCCCTGACATCACCAGCAGGTGGTGTACAATAGCCAAGGTGTCTCTGACCCCAGTCCAGTTTCCCTTTGCTTTTAAGGTCAAACCGGTCATGAATATGCAGAAGGCAGAACAGGTGAGGAGGCAATAGTTTCTTAAAAAAGAAAACCAAAAAACCCTTTTCCCTCCAATTAACAAGTATTTTTTTTCCCCTTTTCCCACATCTCCTTCCCCTTCATTTAAAAAAAAAGGGAAAAACAAAACCCTTGGACCAAATGCACAGGGCGTGGTGGGCTGCCTTGGGACCTGGGGGAGGGAGAAAGGGGGAGTCTCTGGGAGCCCTTTCCACTCTGCCTCTGGTCAGCTGATGCTCTCCTTCTTTTTCATCTGTAAGTAGAATTCACAAAAGTTTCCTCTGACTCATCTCAGCATGATGGTGACCCAGACACGTTGAGGAGATGATGCCAGCTCTGACAAGGAAAGGCTTTGGGTCTTGTCCTTGTACGGATTGGCCTGGCTAAGTCCAGAGAATCTCTGGCCATGAGGGGGTGGATTCTCTGGCCGTGGCCGACCCAGAAACAAAGACCAATTCCCAAATGGTGCCCAGTTTAGTGTGGCCTGTGAGAGTCACTCTGGAGCTGTGCGATCAGTAAACTTGGGGGCTGTCCTGTGCCCATGGAATGTCAGAAAGGCTGAGGGGAGAGGTTTTTTACCCAGGATCTGTGGACTTTTAAAAAAAAATATGTATTCTGATGCCTGTATTTTAAAATAACTGGTTTTCATTGTGATCTAATATATATTTTATTTTATGTGTTTAAAAACATGATTCTGAGCAAGAGTGTCTAGGCTTCACCAGACTTCCAGAGGGTCCATAACACAGAAAAGTTGAAGAACTTCAGGCGTTGAGGAGGCCTCCGGAATCCAGGAAGGGCATGGCCAAGAGTGGCCCAGGATGGTGGCTATCTGAGCTCCTGGAGGGTCTGCTCACGTCAGTGAGATCACATACCCATGGGAGCTGTGAAGTAAGAGGACCGATCATCTGGCCAGGGGTCACAGGGACCGAAAGGGAAGTCACAGCTCAAGCCGTCTGAGGCCTGGAGTTTGCCAGACTAAAGCTTCACCTGCTTTCTTCATGTCCATGGAATTCACCACATATTTCCCAAATGCCAGCGGCCACAGACTCAGAGGCAGCTGGTTTTGCAAGGAGGGCAGTTCTGATAAGCTAATTAGGTACTGAGAAGTTCCCCGCTCCCTAGAGACAGTCTGGGCAGGACACATGGGCAGACCCTCCCAGAGAGACCTGGGGGAGACAAGTCCACAAGGTGGGGATCATCCCTCTGCCCAGGCCGGGGTTCTCTCCTCTCTGAGCCCTTGTTCCCAGGACCAGGAACAGAAGAGAGCAAGGAAACACCTTTGGGAGACGCAGAAACCAGGCCAATACCAGCCTGGTGAGCTAAGAACTACTTGGAGGGGAAAGACACCACTTTGCAAACACCTACACATTAACCCTGCAAATCCCACGGTTCCCTGCCCCCACTGCCATAATTAGCAGCTTTGTAATTAATAAAGTGGATAAGGACTTTTAATGGCATCCTAATAAGCACCTTGGTTCTGAGGGAGAGCCAGCGGCAGCTCAGCTGGCCAGCTCTCTGGGACATTCCCACGGTAGAGGCCTCCCAACACCAGGCACCTCGGCCAGTGGAGACCTCCTCGGGGGGACCTGGAGGAGTCTGGCTGGACAGGAGCCCAGGACACGGCAGGGCAGGCTCCACTTCTTAGGAGTACCCCAGTGGTCCCCCCTTCCCCCCTGCCCTCTGTTGATATCTGAGGAAGTCAGTCTGACACAATTGTGCACCCCCGCCCCCAGCATCTGCTGTTTCCTAAGCCACAGAACAGCCCCTCTACCCCAACAGAAAACATCCCTGAGGACTTGAGATGCCTAGGGGTCAGTTTCACAGGCATTGATGCTCAGACCAGGTGGGGACCATGAGTGTTTCTGAGCCTGGATGTCAGTCAGAGCCCTGACATGCCCCATCCCACCTGTATCCCCCAGTTATGAAGGGCTGCTCCTTCTGTTGGCAATAACTGAGGAGTGGTCCCGGGACGCCATGACAGGGAGGACACTCAAATGGCCAGATTCCAGCCTAGCCAGATCACAGAATCTGTAGCCTGCCCGAGACCCCTATAGACATTTGGGAGGTTCAGGTTGTATGACCCCCAAGGGCACCGGCTCCCCCTTCCCCATGTTACATATGAAAACAGTGAGGCACCAGGGAGGTCCCACCACAGGCATCAGAATGGGCAGGAGCCCAGGGCGCTGGCTCTCTCCAGGCCCTGATGTCTGCCCTCTGGGTCATCCTTGCCTCTGGCTGTACCCCACCCTGAGAAGTCTCCCTCTTGGGGGTGCTTCTGCAACTACCCTCTGCTTTGTGAATCTCAGAAGTTAGGAGCCAGGACGAGTGGGGGGCGACTCTCCACCATCCTGCAAGTTAGAGAAGGCTGGAGCGTCTTGGGGAGGTGGAGGGGCTGGGAGCTGCTCATCAGGGCCCCAGGAGACCCCTTCCTGAGCGTCCCCATGTCTGGGCTCTGATAGGTCCTGGCCTCAGGACTCAGGTCATCTCCTTCTCTGGCTCCCTCTCTGGCTCCACCTCGGACCAAGCATTTATTCATTTTTTAAAGAACAGATGAGAGGGAGCCTGTAAAAGCACAAGAGGCTCATCCTGCCTGAGGAAGAGCCAGAAGCAGGTTCCCTGAACTTCCTGCAGTTGTCATCCGCTGTCCTGTCTGGTCCCGTCCTGCGGCCAGTTGAAACAAAGGCTTTTTACAAGGATATTTCTACTGCTTTAGGAGGATAAGGGCCTCCAGCTCTTCTAGCTAGATGGTGCAGTGGATAGAGGGCAGCTCAAATTCAACCTCAGGTACTTCCTAACTGTGTGACCCTGGATATGCCTCAGTTTCCTCATCTGTAAAATGACCTGGAGAAGAAAATGGCACACCCCTCCTGTATCTCTACCAAGAAGACCCCAAGTGGGGTCAGAAAGTGTTGGAAAAGACTGAAAAATAGCTCGACAGTGTGTGGGATACAGGGATCCCTAAAACAATTACTTGGAGATGTCTCAAGGTGAAAGTAGGTAAAGGTCTCTTTATTATGATCTCGCAAGAAGCGGGCAGTTCAAGCCCTGAAAAATGTCCGGGGCTGGAGGGCCGTCAGACAAGGGCTGCAGGGCTAATTTTATGCTAGCCAGGTGAGTGGGGGTGGAGTTTGAAAGGGATTTAGGAACGGCCGGCACCTTAAAGGGACATACATCGTCTATATTGATTGCGCCTGCACACTGCCCATAGAAATTCGAAGGGAGGGGAGGGGGAGTCTTACACAAAGCAAAGAGGTTAATGGCTAAACCTCACAAACTGATGGATTCATAGTTTAAAGCTGGCCACTAAAACAAAGGAAGTAAACATCTCTCTAACTAAGGAATGCTTTTAAAAGGATTAGCTATAGAGTCAATGGTTTGAGGGAAAACGCTTTTAGGCTGGAGGCAGGGGAGAGACGGAGTTAACGCTTTATGGCCGGGGAGAAATGTGGCTTTTACAACTTATTTGCACAGGGTAATGTACAAAATTATAAAAATCAACCCAAAAATATTACAAAGGCCCCTCAGCACTGCCTCATTCCTCCCTTAACAGATAAGACACAAATTCTTTTGGGGATCAGGGACGAAGGTCTCAGCTTCTCAGGCAGCTTCATGCTGAGAATGGACATAGAGCTGTCCCTGTTTCACAGGGTCCATCAGTCAGGAGGTGGGGGCTATGACCAATGTCTGGAACTTGGCAGATGCCAGATCCAAGGGGTGTGAGGTAGTTACTTCGGGTGGTGATTGATATTCAGCCTAAGCCGTCATCTGCAAGTGGAGGGTGTTCAGTCTGGAAGAGATAAATCTAGCAGAGAGTTTAACAAACAAGAGCCAAAAGCAAGTAGGAGAAAAATGACCAGAAGTAGAGTGAGCATGGGCTAGTATGATCCATTACTCAGACTATTTCACATAGACAAGATACTTCACAAGTTATTATTCTTTTACTAACATAACTGTATGGCCTCAAGCCAAAGAGGTTCCTGACTTAAACCTCACAACTGAATAGCAGACATATCTCCTTGTTTCACAAAGCTTGTCTATCCTCTAATTATATTCACTTTGGAAGAAAGAGATACTTCAGAAATTGAATGCTTTACATGTATACTCAGCTACAAATGTTAACTTTTGCTTAGTTCATGGAATAACTACAAATTCATATCGAAACAGCAAGAACTGTTCTGCTTTACAACTTATTACATCAATTTAGCAAAACTCAATGGAAAACTTTGTAAACCTTCAGAAATTGTCACATAAGAGCTTTCAAAACATCTTTTCTAACAGTAAAGGAGACTACCAGAGGCGCGCAGAAATGGTTCAGTTTCCTAGCCATGCAAGGCTAGCTTTACATAGAGTCACAAAAAGTTCAGTTTTCTTAGCCACACAGGGCTAGACACAAACATTACAATAAAGTTTCACAAACAGTTGCATCAAAAATCCAAACTTTTGATCTTATTACCAAACATACTCAACTTTTGAGTTTCCATGATAGAGAAATCTTTGAAAGCCAATCTTACACACATATAGTTTTTAGAAGAATCAATCTGATCCTGTTGCTTTCCTCAAAATTTTAGAATCCAGTTACAAATCTTTCTGCTTTCTAAAAATACTTCCTCACACATGCTCAACATACTTAACCCTTTCAAAACGTAATGTCAACTACCTGGAGACAGGAGGGGCTTGAATAAACCCTCATTTGTCTCCAAACCTTCTTATCTGTCTTTCCAAATCCCTCAAAACCATTATTCAGTTTATTCAGCTTTCCTTTACATTTGTTAACCACAAAACAAGATGGTTCAAATCTTTTACTGACTACTTGCTTTGATCATTGAAACTTGCTATAGAAGGGATAAGCAGGGACCTATGACATTCCACATATGACAGGATAAAACATCCTTGGCTCTGTTTAAATTCAGGTAAAGTCACAGATATCCAACCATGCAGTATCAGTGCCACCTCATAGCTAGACTCAGGAATAGCTGGGAAACATTCCTTTTCAAAGGAATTTCATGGTTAAACAGCCAGAAGGGGTCCCATCCCAGACCACGCTAAGATTGCTCCTTTGGCCCTTACCAGATGTAGACTTCCACCAGTATTTAACAGCATAGGATCACATTCTCTCTGAGCAGCTTGTGGCATTCAATGCAGGCACTGATTTATGCAGACAACTATACCCAAATTCAAACGCCAAACAAAATTTAGTTATGGTCCCAAATGCCTTTTGCCTCACTTTACCTCACTTTTACCTTCACTAATTACAGCTTAGAGCCAGTTCTCTTATTTATTTATTTTCCTTATTTGATTCTTTACGGTACCGAGGCCTACGGCTTTATATACGTTAGCAAATGAGAAACCGTGCTTCATCCTACACAACAGCAACAAATCTTCATGGAGAGAAAACTGAAAAGGCTCCATTTGACTGACTCTGTTCTGCCCAGAAGCTCATGTTTTTGAATGTGGAAAGGCCATCTGCTTTTGTATTCCTCATTCCCAGCCCCCAGGCACTGAGCCTGCAGGGACTGGGTCTCCCCCCATCTTCCAGTCCACAGACCCCGGCTTCCAGGGGAGTCTCCACGTGGGACCTGCTCATGATCGATCCTGTTTATATGGGGAGGAGGCAAGGCTCCCTGTTGTGCCGTGTGAACTCAGAGTCTTCAGGAAGGGAAGAAAGCCCAGCCCCTGCCGTGCTCCATGCCAGAGACACAGAGACAAAGACACAGCAGAGTCATTCCCATTCTGCTGCATTTCTGTCCTTAGGTCTTTTCATTCCCTTCCCTTCATGACCCCATTTGGGGATTTCTTGGCAGAGATACTGGAGGGGTTTGCCATTTCCTTCTCCAGCTCATTTTACAGATAAGGAACTAAGACAAAGTTAAGTGACTTGCCCAGGGTCACACAGTTACTAGGTGTCTGAGGCTGGATTTGATCTCAGGTCTTCCTGACTCCAGACCTGGTGCCCTATCTACTGCACCACCTAGCTGCCCCATGCTAAAGGGAGGAGAGGTCAATCAATCACCAAACTGGTTAAACCCTCACTCTGTGTCAGGAAGTGTGAAGGATTCCAGGGACATATGTATAAAAAAACGCACTCACAGAGCACACATCCCCAGACATGCAAACATACATGAAGCAGCACAGGGAGCGTGAAGGACCCCCGCCACTCCCCAGCGGAGCTTTAAGAGACGCCTGCCTACCCTCTCGTCTCACTTTTCAGCTAGGAGGAAGGGACGAAGACTGAGTTGGATGCCACAAAGGGGTTCTGCGGGAGACTTATAACATCCGTCTTCACCAATGGCCCGAATGCCACCGTACATTAGGTTCAACAGTGAAGAGCAGAGTTCCTGCAGAGCCATCCCAGGGCATTAGCTTGTATGGGAAAGGAAAGGGAAACAGGGCGTGTGACCAGGCGGTGGGTCGGTGACCTTGGGCTGGGAGTCGAGAAGATCTGAGTTCAAGTTCTGATTACATAAATTTCAAAAGGTTTTGTATAAACATGTCTGATAAAGCTAAGATCAAAGGTCAACAATTAACTGGAGAAAAAAACTCCAATCTTGGCAAGTTTCTCTTTTTCAAGACATAAGGAACTGATTCAGTTTTATAAGAATAAGAGCTGTTTTACACTTGGTACATCATCTATGGATGTGAAAAAGCAAATATCAAAGCAAGAAATCTAAGCTACCTACAGTCACATGAAAAAATTGTTTCAATTTAGTAGCAATTTGGAGAAATAGAGAAATTTGAAGTAAATCAGCTCTGAGATTCTACCTCATATCTGCCAGATTGGCAAAGATGAAAAAAAACAGGAAAATGCTCAAAACACCCAAAACAGTTTTTTGGTGGGGCTGTGGGAAACAGGCTCACTGATGGTGGAGCTGTGAGTGGGCACAGCCATCCAGAAAAGCAATTTGGAATTATACGCGGGACAGTGAACGCCCTTTGACCCAACTAGACCACCGCTGAGCCAGTGCCCAAAAGAGATCAAAGAAAGAGGGAAAGGTCTCATATCCAGAAAAAAATGTGCAGCAGCTCTTTCTATGGTAAGAAAAGCAGGAAGAGAAAAGGATGCCCATTAGTGTGGATACGCTGGGATGTTATTGTGCTTCAAGAACGAGAAAACTGGCTTCAGAGCCTTGTATGACCCAACACAGAGAGAAGCAAGTGAAGCAGAAGAAAATGACCATTAATGTTATAAAACGAACAGCTTTGAGGCATCTTAGAAACCCATGCTCAGTACCATCATCTGCCTCCTCGTTTCTGCCCCTCCAGTCCTTCCTCTATTCAGTTGCTCAAGGTTTTCCTAAAGCTCAGCTCTGACCATGTCATCCCCCTAACTCAGTAAACTCCAGTAGCCCCTTGTGGCCTCCAGGATGAAAACACAGTCTCTGTTTCCCTGTTAATCCTGTATTCAGCTGGCTTCCTTTATACCTGTTGTCTGCCCTGTTAGACTGTAAGCTCCTTAAGGGCAGGGACTGTCTTCTGCCTCTTTTTGGATCCCCAGTGAAGCATACAATAGGTGTGTAATAAGTGTTTATTGATTGATTGAGTGGGGGAGGGAGGCTTGTTAGTCTATCCAGGCTTGTATCAGCTGCAAATTCAATAACCTTGGCATCGATGTCTTCCCTGAAGTCACTCACTTACGACAGGGGACTTGGCGGTCTCTCTACTTCCCTACCCTTCCTTCCACTGCAGCCTGGGAGTCCCTGCCCCGGTCTTTGGCAGAAGGAGACGGGTAAGTAGAGAGCACGGTGAATAGTCATGGCCTCCTTGGTCTCCCTGGCTGCCTCCTCCTTGGCCTCAGGACACTGCCCCAAAGAGCCCTTGCTGTTTGGAGGGCAGTCCCTGCAGATCCTGGGTTCCTTCTTGTGTGACTGGGGGTCCTCATAACCTGAGCACCAGGCACGTTATCTTGTCAAAGGTTTTTAAAATTTCATTAGGGCCTCTCAGGGGCCTGTTAAAAAAAAATCTGTGGCGGTTTTATTCCAGCCACGAATTCTCGTGTTTTGTACTTTCTGGATCCAGTGTGTCTTTTACTATTTAGAAACCTTGTCCCTGAACTAGAGGTGGAACAAGAAACACTAATGACTCTTTTTTAAATTTGTCCTTCAACATATCAATTTAAATGGTCAAAGCCTTTATCAATGAAATAATCCAACTATTAACCTATTTTCCACTTTAAAAAAGAAAAGCACCGAAAGGTTAAAAGGGTCTGTTGTGTGTTTGTTTTTTTCCCCAGAATGACTCCCAAGAGCTTTTGTTTATGCTGCTGCCGGTTTGGCAAAGGGATGATCACAAGCTACTGGAAAGATCTTTGTCTTGGGGACTCCAGACCTGGAGGGACAATGGCCTAGAGACACGTTTGCAGATCCCGCCTCCAGGTCCCTGAGCAGGGAGGAAGATGCCACCTGCTGTGAAGAGTCTTTCTCCTGAAATGTGGGCACCCTCAGGTGCCTAACGCTCAGCTCAGCCTAAGATCAGTGAAGCATGCTCTCAAGAGAGCTTGGCAAGGCCAACAGTTCAGTTCAATGCAACAAACATACTTAAATTCAGTGTTCTGTTATTTTTAGTTCCAGATTTTCTCCCACTCCTTCTCCCTCCCCAATCTATTGAGAAAGCAAGAAAAACAAAACCCATTGCAAATGTGGACTGTCATGCAAAACAAATCCCTTCATTAGTCATGAAAGAAAAGTGGGGAAGGAAAGAAGGAAGAAAGGGAGGGAGGGAGGAAGGAAGGAGGAAGGAAGGAAGGAAGGATGGAAGGAAGGGAAGGAGGGAGGAGGAAGGAAGGAAGGAAGAAGGAAGGAAGAAAAGGAGGGAGGAAGGAAGGAAGAGAGGGAGGAAGGAAGGAGGAAGGAAGAAAAGAAGGAAGAAAGGGAGGAAGGAAGGAAGGAAGGAGAAAGGAAGGAGGAAGGAAGAAAGGGAGGGAGGAAGAAAGGAAGGA
>CM053590.1:4245720-4265264 GCA_028646515.1 Pseudochirops corinnae | reverse complement strand
GAAGAAAGAGAGGAAGGGAGGAAGGAAGGAGGAAGGAAGAAAGGGAGGGAGGAAGGAAGGAAGGAAGGAAGAGAGGGAGGAAGAAAGAAAGGGAGGGAGGAAGGAAGGAAGGGAGGGAGGAAGGAAGGAAGGAAGAGAGGGAGGGAGGAAGGAAGGAAGGAACAGAGGGAGGGAGGAAGAACAAGAACAAAGTATGCTTCAATGTGTACTCAGAGTTCTTCAATTCTCCAACTGCATGGGGGTAGCATTTTATCATGAGTCCTTTGGAACGGTGGTTGATCATTGTATTAATCAGAGTTGCTAAGTTTTTCAAAGTTGATTATCTTTGTAAAATTGCTGCTATTGTATAAATTGTTCTCCTGGTTCTACTCATTTCACTTTGTATCAGTTCATACAAGTCTTCCCAGGTTTCTCTAAAACTGATTGGACCAATTCACAGCTTCACCAACAATGAACCAGTGTCCCTATTTTCCCACAACCCCTCCAGCATGAGTCATTTTTCTTTTCTGTCATGTTAGTCAATCTGATACATGTGAGATAATTTGTGGTTCTCTGATTATTGGCGATTAAGAGACTTTTTTTAATGTGGCAATGGAATTCCACAAGAATTAATTAGGTACCTACTGTGTGTCAGGCACCGCTGTAAAAGCTGGGGCTGCAAAGTCCCCCCAACAGCCTCTGTTTTCAAGGAGCCTACACCCCCCTTGGGGGGGGCAGCATGGGCACAGGTCAACGTGGATAAAATCTATAAAAGTGAGTGAAGGGGCATTTCCTCGGTGAAAGGAGAGAGATGAGAGCTGGAAGCCTGTGTGTGGGGACCAGGGAGGAGAGGCTTGGCTGGGTGAGAGGAGGGGAGGGGGAATCATTCCAAATCTGCTGAAAGGAAGATGAGAGGAAGGCTGTGAAGACCATGAAAATCAAACTAGGAAATGTGTATTTGATCAGAGGCTATAGGGAGCCCAGGAGTTTAGTGAGCAGGAGAGTGACCGCTTAGGCAGCTCCATGGAGGATGCCCTGGAGGGGAAGGGACCAAGTAGAAGGGAGGGGTCCTACCCTGATCTTAACCTAGAGGGAGACTTAACTTGGCTTTTTGCTGCTTGTCCAGACTAGAAAGTGATGGAGAACAGGTGAATAACGAAGATTTCACTAGTGTGTTCTGCGTGCTCACCACTGGAGCTGGTGGTTAAACATTTACTAGCACACCCCTTTCTTGAACGGAGGAAGCTTGCTCTGGCAGGGGGACAGTAGGGCTGCAGCGTGGGGTTCTGGGGGCACGGCACCTCTGTTCTGGGCCACTGCTTTCTCATCCTTCTGGCTTGAGGTGCTGCCCCCCATGCCCAGAGGTCTGAATTAAGTAGCACTATTTCCTTCTGAGGCACAAGTGAAAAGTAGGTCACCCCTGGGTCCCACTGCGTGAATCTGAGCCACAGGGGCTCCCACCCACTCGTGCTCCTGGATTTGCATTTCCTCCACACCAACTTGAATGCCCCATTGGGCAGTGCCCATATGGAAGACCTCAGTGATCATTAGGCGATGAGAGTTCTGTGGATTTCATTATTTTTGCTGTCTCCCTCCTTAGAATGTAAGCCCTCTGAGGGCAGGCACTTAGCACTGTGCCCAGTCCACCCTAAGCACTTAATCAGTGCTTTCCCATAAACTATGAGGGGCATGGCGTGCTCACTGCAGCCCATCCCTTGGCTCTGGGCAGATGAAAGAATTGGCTTTTCAACAGCCTCAGAAGGGACGTCCCACAAACCCCCTGAGCAATGCCCTTAGGTGCTTTTACTCAGTCGGTCAGTCAGCATTTACTGAGTGCCTGCTGCATACCAGGTGCCGCACTGATGGACCACAGCAAACCAGCTTCCTCCCTGGGAAAAGTCCTGTTGACCGTGGCAGCTTTCTGAGGCCAGTCTGTTTGCTTGATTAGTAACAATCTGTATCACAAGAAGTCACAGTCATATCACTGGTCGTGACTGGGTCAGACCCAGTTCCTCTGGCAGTAGACTCTCTCCTCCCCTTGGCTTTCCCAGATGCACCTTCTGATTTCATCAGGGAACCCTCTCTCCTCCCCTTGGCTTTCCCAGATGCACCTTCTGATTTCATCAGGGAACCCTTCAGGAAAGAGATAACCTGAAGATGGGACATCCTGGAGAACAGAGTTGTTAAGACTTCAGGTCTTAGTTTCCGCATCTGTGAAATGGCCCAACAGATTGAGGGTCTGAATACCAGGCCTCCCTTGTGCTCCCTGCCCAGGCAGGCCCAGGGCTTTCCCCGTGGTCTCACAGCCAGGAAGCGTCTGAGATGGGGCTTGGACCCGGTGCTCCTGGCTCCAGTCCCTGCCCTGTTGCCTGTGCCCTGAGCTACTACATTCACAAGCCCATCCCTCGCCCACATCCTGCTGGAGAGGGGTCGCTATACCCCTCAGAGGAAGGCAGGGCCACGGCTTTCCAACCAGGCCGGCTTCTTGTGGGTTGTTTCTGGCCTGTTTCCCCTTCTCAGCTATGGATGGATCAAGGCTTCCAGCCTCCCTATTCACAGAGACCTTTCTGTTGATGCCAGCCAAGAACCTGGAATGTGAAAAGCTGTATCGGTGGGCAGCAGAGGGCTGCCAGGCCGGGGATGCTGGGCCAGGGATGATGTCATTCCTTCAGCATCCTGGGGCCCTGGAGCAGGTCAGCTCTTAAGCAAAGACAGAATCAGAGCTGGAGCCAAGGAAAGGGAGTGGAAAGAGAGAGGCCATTGATAACAGGACAGCCGGTAGCTCGGCCAGGACCCCAGGCTAGATCCTTGGTCTCTAGGCTCCGGATGTGTGAGGGGCCCCACAGCAGAGAGCTGGGCTCGGCCCCCTTGTCCTTGGATGAGGCTGCCTTGGGTCACCTTCAGCTTGAAGAAATGCCCCAGATTCTAAGCTACCCTACGTTGGTCAGCAGCATGGCCCGTTCTCCATCCCCGGGGAGCACTTAAATGGGTACAACCAGCACTCACGCTCATCTAACTTAACTGTTTGTGTCTCTCTTGGAAAATCATCCTATGTGGAGCTAGTGGCCCATTCCCCAGTTGGAAAAATATGTGCAGGTGGCTAATTCGTGAATTATCCATGACCCAGCAGAGGACGGGGGAGGGCCACGTGGAGGCTGGTGGATTAAGTGTTCTGGCACATTCCCCGCCCCACCTACTTCTCTTTTCTGATTCAACAGAGCAAACAAAGACAGACTCAAGCTGCCCCAGCTAAATCCTTCCGAAAACCCTCCAGGGCAGGCAGCGATGTCACTACAGACTCTTCCCCGGATGCATGGGCCTCGGCTCCTCCATCCCCTCGGCAGCCCCTGGCAGGATATGGTTCAACAGAAATCCTGGACCCTGCGGGCCTGCAGGCTTCATCAAGCCCCCGAGCTAAGCCAGCCTGCCCCACCTTCACCCACCCTTCCTCCACTTGGAGGCCAGTTTTTCAAAACCAGAACCACTTAATCAGTAGGGATCCTTGGGCCCCAGACTCTTTGTCTCTGAGTGAAGTGGTTCCCCCAGGCCATGGGATTGATCCTTCCTTCCTCCACCAGAGTGAAAACAGGAAGGTGGAAGGTTTTTCTCCTTGTTTGTGGAGGCTCTGATGTTCCCTCGAGCCACAGACCTGTGTTCAGACACTGGTTGTGTCTGTCACCCCACTCAAGTCCCTTAACCTCTGAGACTCAGTTCCTTTCCCCATAGAATGGGGGTGATAAAACATCTTCTTGGCCAAAGGGTGTCTGATGGAGAAGAGCCTTACTTCTATTCATTTACAAAAACCACTCATCTTTTTTTTTTTTTTCCCACCCAGACAGGACATTAAATATAAAAGGATATAATTGCAGGGCAGGCCCTGGCTTAGGAACCATTCCTGAATGATGTCCCTCCACAAAAAAAGGCCATAAAGGTAGCAAGCAGCCCTAGCTGGCCTGGAGGTAACACGCTTTTTCTACAGGGAGCTTCAGGCTAACTGCCCTGAGGCAGGGGATACACATCCTTATCCCTTGTTTACCAAGGAGGAGCCGAGGCTCAGAGAGGTTTGGCCCACCTGGGGTGACGCAGCCGTACAGTGTCTGATGCAGACTTTCTGACTCTGTGTCCTGTGCTCTCTGTCCCAAGCTAGGCTGCGCTGGCCAGCTAGGACACTGGGATTTGACCTCCTCTCTTGTGTGTCTAGGCAAGTGATGATGAGGCAAAAGACAGACTGTGAGAGGCTGAGCTTGCCATGCCGCAGCTCCTTGACTTAGTTTCCCTTCTTTGAGACAGTGTGTAAGATGGAAGACCTGGGGCCTAGTCCTGGCTGTGCCGCCTGTCACCTCTGTAGACCTAAGAGAATCACTGCCACTCTCTGGGGCTCTGTCTTCTGATCTTTGGGGGTCAGACTCAATGACTTGTAAGATGCCTCCTGGCCCTCAATCTATAATCCCATGATCTTAAACGAGAAGTTGGGCAAGGACTTTCCTAGCTGAGTAGGAGAAATCCCCATCAGGAATCCCAAGGGACTCTTGTTCCTGGGTGGTCTCCTATCCCTGTGGCCCACTCACCATGGAATAGCCCTGCAGAAGGCCTGTCCCTTCCCCTTATCCCATTGGTGAATTCCTCCTGGAGCCCCCATTTTGTTTTATTTACTAGTTCAGTGGTTTTCTTACTTTCAGTTTTACTAATCTCACCTTTGATTTTCAGAATTTCCCATCTGGCGTCTAATTGGGGATTTTTAATGTGTTCTTTTTCTAGTTTTGTTTTTTTTAGTAGCGTGCCCAGTTCACTGATCTGCTTTGTCTCTCCTTTATTGATGTAAGCAATCAGAGATATAAATTTTCCCCTAAGTGCTGCTTTGGCTGCATCCCACAAATTCTGATCTGTTGTCTCCTTGTCATTTTATCTAATGAGAGTATCGATTGTTCTGTGATTTGTTCTTTGACCCATTTGTTTTTCAGGGATTATTTAATTTCCAATTAATTTTTAATCTCTCTTTCTGTTGCTCATTGTTGAATGTAATTTTTATTGCATTATGATCTGAAAAGAACGTGTTACTGTTTCTGCCTTTTTGCATCTTGTTGTGGAAAAGTTTTTTGGAAAGTTGAGGTTCCCACCAGCATGGTTTTATTACCTATTTCCTCCTGTAACTCATTCTACTTCTTAAAAAACATACATGCTCCACCCTTGGGTCCGGACGTGTTTGGTGCACACAGGACGGTGGTATGGGGACCTTTCAGCAAGATGTAGTTTGCCTCTTCGCCTCTTTTAATTAGATCTGTTTTGCTTTTGCTTTGTCTGAGATCAGGATTGCTCCCGCTGCTTTGTTTGCTTCCCCCCATGCATGATAGATTCTGCTCCTGCCACCTCCCTTTTCCCTGTATGTCTCTCTCTGCTTCCAATGTGTTTCTTGCAAACAGCATATTGTAGGTGTCTGATTTTTGATGCGTTCTGCTATGAACTTCTCTTGTGGGTGAGTTCATCCCACCTACATTGATGGACGTGAGGATTAACCGTGTATTTCCCTCCACGTTGCTTCTGCTTGTTTATCCCCCTCTGTGTCTGACCCCCTACCCCCTACCCTTCCCCTCCTCACAAGGGTTTTACTTGTGATCACAGCTTTCCTTCCCCAGTATACCTTCTGTTTGATCAATTCTACTGCGGCAGCCCCTCTCCACATCCCTACAGGGTGAGATGGATTTCTGTATCCCACTGAGCGCCCCTTATTCCCATTTTGAGCCCGTTTTGAGGAGAGTGAGGTTTAAGCTTTTTCTGTCGCTCTCACCTTCCCTTCCATTATAATCGCTCTTCTGTGTGGATAATTTACCCCGGTCAGTCTCTCCCCCTCTCCTTTTCCAGGGCAATTTTCTTTCTAAGGCTTTTATTTATTTATTTTTTTGGATATCACCCCATCAAAGTCACTGTATCCACACTCTCTGTCTCCATATACTCCTTCTAATTGCTCTTATAGTAATAAAGTTGTCAAGAGTTACAAATATATCTTGCCATATAGAAATATATGCTTATTTATTTATGTTATATATATATATAATATATAAACAGTTTAATCTTATTGAATTTCTTATTTTTTTTCTTTCTTGTTTCTGTTTAAATTTTTTATGTTTCTCTTGAGTCTTGTATTTGGAGGTCAAACTTTTTATTCAGTTTTAGTCTTTTAATTAGAAATGTTTAAAAGTCCATTCCATTAAATGCCTATCCTCCCCGCTCCCCCCAAAAAAAGATTATATTCAATTTTACTGGATAAATGATTCTCGGTTATAATAGTAACTCCTTTGTCCTCCCTTGCCCTCTAGTTCTTTAATATGGAAGCTGACAAATCCTATATAATCTTGACTATATCTCCGTGATGTTTGGATTGTTTCTCATTAGCTGCTTGCATACTTTCTCCTTGATTTGTGAGCTCTGGAATTTCACTATGATGTTCCTGGAAGTCTTCATTTTGGGAGCTCTTTCAGGCAGTGATCCTTGGATTCATTCAATTCATTCAATTTCTATTTTGCCCTCTGGTTCTAATATGTCAGGGCAGTTTTCCTTGATAATTTCTTGAAAGATGTCCAGACTTTTTCTTTCTTTCTTTCTTCCTTCCTTCCTTTCTTCCTTCCTTTCCTTCTTTCTTTCTTTTTATCATGGTTTTCAGGTAACCCAATAATTTTTATATATTATCTGTCCTGGATCTATTTTCTAAGTCAGTTGCTTTTCCAGTGATAAATTTTTCTTCTTCTTCTTCTTCTTCTTCTTCTTCTTCTTCTTCTTCTTCTTCTTCTTCTCCTCTTCCTCCTTCTCCTTCTACTTTGTTTCACTGTATTTTGATGTCTCATACGCTCATTAGTTTCCACGTGTTCAGTTCTAATATTTAAGGAGTTAGTTTCTTCAGGGAGCTTTTTACTTCCTTTTGCATTTGGCCAATTCTATTTTTTAGGGAGTTATTTTCCTCTATAAATTTTTGTATATCTTTTCCCATGCTATTGACTCTTTTTTCATGACTCTCTTGCATTACTCTTATTTCTTTTCCCATTTTTTCTTCTAGTCTCTAATTTGCTTTTTAAAATCCTCTTTAAGCTCTTCCAGAAATTCTTTTTGGGGTTGAAACCAAATTTTATTTTTCTTTGAGGCTTCACCTGTAGCCATCTTGACACTTGTCCTTTTCTGAGTTTATGCCTCGGTCCTTCCTCCCACTACAGTAACTTTCTGTAGTCAGGCTCTTTTGGGTTTGGGTTGCTTTTTTGCTCATTTTTGGTGACTTGAAGTTTTAACGTGGGAGTTGGGTTCGGGTCCTGCACTGTCCCAAGCTTTCTGTGCTGGGGCTTGGGGTCTGATTGTCACTAAGCTTCAGGGCTTAGCTCCTTGCTTTCTTTGGGAGGCAGACTTCCCTTCTGGCTTGTAATGGAGGATGGGGACTCTCCTGGGTCTGGGGTTTAGCTGCTGGCCTGCCCCAGCTTTGCTGGGTTACTGTAGAAATAGGGTCTTTCTCCTGGTTGGCCCCAGGGGAGGAGCTGACTAGCCCCAGGGTGGGGCTTCACTACTGGTCAGCAGTAGGGTCAAGGTCTCACTGGTGGCTTGTACTGGGGATGGGGTTGCTGAGCTGCACAGACTACTCACTTGCCCTGGGCTTGTGGTTTGTAGGAGGTCAGGGCCTCCCTGGTGGATTGCCCCCTGGCTTGGAGCTTTGCAGCAGCTGTGAGGCTGACTGCTTCTGCTCCTGGGCTTTGCCTCCTCCCACCTCAGGGAGACAGACCTTTCCTGCAGGGCTGGTCAGCTGCTCTCCTGCTCCTAGATCAATTCTGAGGTGGTTTTCTAGTTGTTTTGAAAGAAATCTGGGAGGGCTTCAGAGGGTTCCTTCCTCCCCTCACCATCTTGGCACTGAAAGTCCCCCTGCCTCCATTTCCCCTAGCTTCAGCTGGACATCTGGGAGAGGGGAGGGACTGTGGGGATTGTGCAGGGGGGCTGACATACTTCTGTCTAGTTTGGGGGGGGGGGCGGACATGATGCTTGTAAACGATGATAGGTCACAAGGTGAGCCTGGGTTGGAGGGACCCATAACTTGGAAACATCCTGGTAACTGGGGGCAGCTTCCACCACTCGACATCCCCTCTGAGCTCTTGGGAACACCTAAGATGAGCATGTGGACTTGGATCTGCAGTCACTGAATCAACAAGAATTAACAGAGCACCCACTGTGTCCTAGTCACTGTGCTGGACTCAAGAGGCACAAAGACAAAAAACATCAACCCTTCTCTGCCCCTAGAAGTTTCCATTCCATCATCACAATTCCAGTATGTCCTAGTGAAGGGAAGCACAATGTTTGGTTCCTTGTACCAGTAGAGGGAATCCTTGAGATGCTGATCAGGGGATTAGAGAGAGGGGGCTGCGTCCCAGCTCCCAGGAGGACATTCTCCATGGCAGCTGCAGGTCAAGCAAAGATCAGAATCTCAGAGTGAGAAGGAACCTCAGCATTTGTCTTGTCTACCATCCAGTGGCCACACAGCCTGGCCTTGACTTCCTCCAGTGAGGATGCTGAAGATGGAGTCCATTCCACCTGAGGTTGCCTGTCACACCCAGCCCAGCTGGCCTTTTTACATCTTCTTCCTCTGGAACTAAGTAGAATAAGGTCCCCTTGACTCCAGATTCCCAACCCTAGACCTTGACCCTCCTCTGGGGAATTGTGAAGGGATCCTCATGGTGGAGGGCTCTGGGGCAATTGGCATCCCAGATGGGTGGAACTGGAAGGACCCTTAGAGGTCATGTTATCTTGGCCGACAAGGAGACTGAAACCCATAGAGAGGAAGGGACTCAAGAGAAGTCCTCCACTCTACAGAGGAGAAACCAAGGCCCACAAAAGGGAAGGGGGTTCTGCAACCCTGCCAATGGTGCCTCTGCTGCTCATAGGAAAGTCCTGTGCCTTGGGAGACCAAAGCTGTGTGGAGAGTCTGTACTTAGCAGAAAGAGTGCCACATGCTAGGGATCGTGCTGAAGGAGCTTGGAGCTGTCTCCCCTAATTAAGTATTAGTAATGGTGTAGTAAGAGGGAAAGATTCAGCTCCAACATTCCTTTAAGGCTTCTCCACCTTCGAGAATTACTTCATAATCTTGGTGTAATTTCTGGAGCTCTGACTCTGCCCAAATATAGAACAGCTAATAATGCCTGGACGTGCCTTAGTGATCGTTCCATCCTTCGATAACTGGACAAACCACCCAGAGGAAATTCTGTTCTGGATCCCGGTCCTGCCTAAAAGGGAGGGGCCAGTGGCTGTGGTGGGGATGATGGAAGCACCAGGCAAAACAGACTTTAGCAAAGGAGAGGAAAATCAAACCCTCTGGTTTGGGGGAGAGCAGGTTTCAGAGAATTCAGAGGAACAGCCTGAAGACTCAAATTCTACAGGACAAGCCAGCCCAGGAGGGATGGGAGACTCAGAAATAAAAGCCTGAGGACACAAGGAAAAACCTCTTCTTTCTCTGCCAAGGAGTGGAAAGGACAGAGCTTTGGATCTGTATATAGTTGTTTGCTTCCAGTCTCCCCCATTAGATCGTAAGCTCCTCAAAGGCAGGGTCTGTCTTTGATTCTTTTTATAACCCTAGTGCCTAGCACACACAGCAGGCACTTAATAAATGTTTATTAATTTGAGTTGGGAAGTTTGATAAGGAATTGGTGCACAAGACAATAAGGAGGAAGTGCCCCCATGTATGGGTGCCCTCAAGGAGTTCCGTTCCATGGTCCCGAGGCCTCGACACCCTTGGGTCCTTGGCCATTGCAACCAATGAACAACTCTCAGGGATCCTGAAAGATCATGGAGAACCGGCTCTGAGAGGGGCAAACGTCGCCCTGATTTCCCAAAGGGGAAGAGAATGGAGCTGACCTGGAGGCTGGTGACATTCTCGGTTACGCCCAGGGACCCAAGGATGCAGAGCTGGAGGAAGGGAAGGGGCCTTCCAGGTCCAGGCTAAGCCTTTCATTTTACCCAAGAGGAAGCTGGTGTTTCACCGCAGACCTAGGACTGGAACCCATGGCCTCCTGAACTCCTAGTCTGGGACTCTCCAATGCACCACGACTTAACTTTCTTTCTTCCTCAGTGGGTGCTCAGCACTTAGCTGTGATTCAGTAAGTAATCATGGAAGAACCATGTTCTTTCTGTTTTCTGGGCACCCAGAGAATTCAGGGGTCTGGATTTTCCCCTTCCTGGCTTATTAAATCTTGTACAGGCTGCTAGACAAAGCGAAGGCTGTTTTTCTACTTTCTAAGGAAGGCCCTGGGACTAATTAAAGCATTCCTCTCCCTTTTAATGAGCCATAGATTTGGTGCAATTACAGTCTAGCTAGGTCAAAGCTTCAGCAGCTTAGTCAGGGTCAAAGAGCTGACTGGGGGCCCTCTGTCCACTCTCCTCTGTGGAGTTTTCTGAGGATGCACAGAGCATGTCTTTAGAATTAAAGGAAGCTCATGGTCATAGCTGTCACCAGAAGGATAAGATGTCGACAATCCATCATACCTACTATGTGCTAGGAGTTGTGTTAGGAATACAAAGACAAAAACCAAGCAGTCTCTGCCCTTTGGGAGCTCACATGCTCTCTGGGGATACCCAAGGGAAACCCTAAACCAATGGGACTGGAACCCAGCCTGTGATTCCCTCCCTCTGCGACTTAGAAAGTTGCCTCCGGCACTGAAAAAGGAAGTCACTTGCCCAAGGGGTAAGAGGCTTGTGCGTCAGAGGCTTTCTAGCTCCGAGGTCAGCTCTCTAGGTCACCTGAGGCTGCCTCTCTGGGTGCAGACAATATACAACATACACCTGGGGAGCAGGGCTGATGCATGAGGGGACATTTGAACTGAACCCAGAGGGAGGAGAGGGATTCTGAGAGCTGATGGAGACCTGATAATGGACGCATCTCAAAGGTCTCGAGATGGAGAAGAGCCGGTGAGAAGTGATGAGCAGATCAGCAGGTTCTGGGGTCAGACCAGAGTGTGTGCAGGGAGCTGCCCGAGAGCGGGCTGGGTGCAAAGTCCTCGAGCAGCCCCGCATTCAAACCTCGATGCACCCTATGCCTCCATCCAGCTGTCTTCCTGTAATATCATCCCAGAGCCACCCGGCATTGCGCCCCGTCCTCACAACGAGACCCCAGAGAACTCCTGGCAAAAAGCTGGTGGCCAGCGACAGTGAAGCCAGCCCAGAGCCACAGCGGACGTAGGACCTTAGAAAGCTCCACCCATTGATGCTTTCAGGCGAGGGACAGGGCACTGGACTGGAGTCAGGAAGGTCTGAGTTCAGATTCCACTCAGACGCTCACTGGCTGGACAACTTGGGAGAAATCACTCGATGTTTCTCAGCCTCTTTTTTCTTACCTGTGAAATGAGCCTCTGAGCTCCAGGACCCATGACGCTGTACTCCGGATGGGCCCAAGCCTGCCTTAGCAGATAGCCAGGCAAGCCCTGACTTCTGCCCCTTCTATGACTAAGCCAGTAAAGCCAGTAGTCATCAAGGAAATGCTGTCCTTGACTCAGAGACGTTAGTCACAGATCGCACCCTCGAGCCCTGCGTTCTCCAGGGAGCTGAGATCAGGCACTGCGTAACTCATCTAACCTACGCCTCATGAAAGTACGGCCGTGTCCCGTGTGAGGGGGAAAAGTGAAGCCTGAGCTGGGGGAAAACATCACCAGAATGGGAGGGCTCAAGGCACTGAGGAAGAAGAGCAGGTTCTGGACCCACGAACCTGGGAGGGGGTGAAAAGGCAGGTCTGGGGGAAAGTGAGATTCCAGCGGGAGACTCCTCTGTCACGCTGTGGGCGACAGAAATCAAAACAGCAAAGCCCACCTTCTCCAGGAAGAGGAGACTTTCTCAGCGCTCCAGACTCCAGGGCCTGCCTCCGCTATCATTTCCTGATGATCCCTTGTACGCAGATGTTTTCCCGTCCTCTCCCCTATGGGAGCGTAAGCCCCTGAGGGCACGGGCTCTTTGTCTTTTGAGATTAGCCTGGTGCTTGGTACACCGAGGTGCTTAATCATTGTTTATCCGCTGACCGAGGTGAGGGGAGAGAATGAATTGTTGGCAGTTGAAATGTTTTTTATTTTAGAGCTGAAGAAAGTGAGTCCAGGTAGCCCCAAAGCGGACCCGGAGGGTGCCGGCGAGTGGGGACCTGAGGCAGGAAGGCCGGGTCTCCTGAGGAGCGTGAGTGCGGACCGATTCTGGGCCCAGTGAGCAGAGGGGGCCTTCAGGAAGGGTCTGAGCAGTGAAGGAGAGCCGGCAGGAGGCGGCCTGCCTCAGCCCTGACTCCCACATCCAGCGGCGATACCTGGGCTCCAAAGGTGCTTCAAGACTCTCTCGGGAAGGGCTGGGCATCCCCTCCAGCTTCTGCCGCTCTCTCTTTTCCGGGACAAGTCACCCATGCCTAATGCACTGACCATGAGGTAGCTGGGCCTTCTAAAGAGCCTAGCACAGTGCCTGGCCCATGGGGGGCTTCGTGAATGCTTCCTCCCTTCCCCTCCCTTCTCAAACAAGGCCCTGGCACTGTTCTCACCTCTAACCAAGGCTCTGAGAATGCCGGATGCTCTGTCTTTTGCAGGATTCTGGGCCTGAGCTGAAGTCCCAGTGGCCTTGGAGTCAGGCAAGACGTGGATTCCAATCCTGCCCCTTAGCCTCTCTGAGACTTAGTTTTCCCATCCACGAAATGGGATGTTGGTACGTGCACTTTGTACTTTCTAGGTTTATCATGAGGAACGGTCGAGAGAAGCGCCCTAGGAACGAATATAAACCCCAAGGCAACCCAGGCGGGATCATGGTTCTAGATCTGGAAGGAACCCCAGAAACCATGGAGCCAACCCTCTCGTTCTGTTCATTTTTATTCTGCTTACATTTAATTTTATTATTTTAAAACATTAACAAGCCTCCATTTTCTCTCCCAATTGGACAATCCCCTGCCCCCAACATGGCATCATCCAACAGGATGAATCCCCTCATGGGCATGTCCCAAAATCCTTCTCTTGGGCCTCAGTGCTGGCCCTCCCAGTAGGAGATGCAGGCCTGTCTTTTCATCCTTCTGGGTGACACCCCCGCTTAGACAAGGGCACACCGAGACCCAGGAAGGTTAAGTGACTGTCATAAGGTAACATTGCAAAGATTTGGCACTCCCTCAGGCCTCTCAATTCCTAAACAGCCAACTAGTCTACATTTAAATCTTTTGTGCAGATTCTGTGACCAGCCCTCTGTAAACAGCAGTTACAAAGGAATGTTCTTTTCACTTGAGAAGCAAACAAGGGTGTCCTTGACACAGAGATTACACTTGGGGCTGGTCTAAATCAAGGGGCATGGGGGAGGGGGGAGGGAGATGGTTTTTTCTTCCCTCCCCCACCTTGTTTTCTTTTAAAGGGAATAAACCATGCGCTCCAAGCTGCTTCCAAGTCTGTGTAAATGTCTGAACAATGACCAATAACAAGTTCAGATTTTATCTTATTTCATATCTCCACAGGTTGATTTTATGTATTTTACTTTTCATTAAATGTGAATTAAAAAAGATCTCACTACAATCACATCCTCCCACAAAAACCAGAACCAAACCCCCAAGCCTCCCCAACCCAAAAGCCAAACCCCAGCACTGAGGAAGGGGGCGGAGGGCAGCTGAACCCCCTCCCACTGGAGGATTTGAGGGCACTGGGAGAGGGCTGGCCCCCAAGGCTCTCCTTCTGGATGCTGTGGCTCAGTCACTTTGCTCCTCCCTTCCATACCCCTCTCCCCTCCCCCCAGGTGCTCACACCTGTTCTCCTGGGCATGGCCTGGGCTTACCTCTTCAGAGGAGGTGGATTGGTTCTTGACCATAAGTCAGATCCAAGTGCCCACACATCTTTAGGGAGTGGTGGTGGTGTTGATAATGGCATATTCTAAGAGCATCCCCATATATAGCACAGGACCATGAAGCTGGATCCGGGAGGAACCCCAGAGACCACAGAGTCCAATCTCACCCATCCCCCTATAAATTTTACCAGAGAGGGTGCCTTACATACAGACCCAGAGCCCCCCAGTATCAGAGGTAGAATTTAAACTCAGTTCTTCTGCCTCACTCTTCCAGTGCCCGGGTCTCATTGCCTCCCTCCCTTTTTGCCCTGTAACTGCCCCAACAGGCTCCCAGTCTCCTTGTTTCCTCTCTCCCCATGAGCCCCCCATATTTCCAGGTTCCTTCATCTCCCCAGCTAGAATTAATCCCAGGATGAGGAATAGCCAGCTTCTTCTTCTTCCTCTTTTAGAAACAGCTTCTTGGTGGGGATGCCATTCACTCATCAGTCACTGGTAGGCTTTGTTTGATGTCCATTGATGAGGAGTAGGAGTCTGAACCAGAGGCCGCCAAGGCAGAGGGACTTCCCTTTGATGGGAGCCCTCTGTGGGAGAGAATTCCCCCCAGGGCAGAACCCCAAGAGAGATAGCTGAGGCTCTGTCTGGGACCCCTTCCTCTGGCCTCATGCCTCTCCCTGTCCCTTTCAGGTCCCCTCTCCTTCTCCCAACCCCAGGTTCTCTTCTGGGGACCATCTCTACCCCCTCAGGCCACAGGAGTCTATAATCAGGGATGGGGGGTCTCAGCTGGGCTCCAAGGCTCTCAGGGCCTCACTGGCCACAGGAACAGAAAATGATAGACTAAGGGCTGAAAGGGACTTTGGAGCTCCACTGGTCCAACCCCTCTCATTTACAGACAATCAGCTGAGTCTCAGTAAGGGCAAGTGACTTGTCTAAGGTCACACAGAAGAGCTGAGATTTCAGAAGGGCAGAAATCCCTATCCCACCAGTGCCCAAACTTTCTGGTCTCAGAGACACCTGAGGACCCTCCTCACTGAAGGCTTTTCTGTCTCTATCAGATTCACTGCATAGCAATCGAATCCTCGGGGCACTACAGTGAAAAATTCTGACATGGGGGGACCAGCCTCTGCCCCACTCCCTCCCACATACCCCTATTTGGAGAGCTAGCCTCTATTTCAGTGGTTATCAACCTTCCTAATGCCGTGACCCTTTAATACCCCTATGTGGGCGTATCTGCATGTGGCTGGACCCTCCTGGAGACAGAGAGAGGAGCAGTGTCTCAGTTCCTAAGACCATCGGAAATATGTGTTTTCTTATGGTCTTAAGCGATCCCTGTGAAAGGGTTATTCGACTCCCAAAGGGGTCGCAACCCACAGGTTGAGAACCACTGCTGTAATCCAAGGCAGAAGGTGTAGTCTTAGAGTGTAGCCTCAGACTGAGAAGTGGAGAACCTGAGTTCCAATCCTGACTATGTGACAAATCATGTTACCTCTGTTTCCTCATCCCTAAAATGAGCTGGAGAAGGAAATGGCAAACCCCTCCAACATCTTTGCCAAGAAAACTCCAACATGACTAAAAACAACTCAACAATGAGGAGGGGACCCAGGAGTGAGGCTGAGAGAGTGATGCTGGAAGACAGATGTTGGGCTGTAATTAGACAGAGAAGGCTCAGAGCTCTTGATCATGGAGAGGGAGGTGCAATGGTGAGATGGAGGGTGGCACCATCCCTCTGGGTGGCTGAGGAGGCATAATGATGTAGGTCACAGTGAAGGTGGATGAACTGGGAGGCCTGGGTGTTGGAGGGGATGGTGATCTGCTAATTGAAGTCCCTGAGGATGAGGCTGGGCTTGGGGTGGGGAAGAGCCTCCTTAAGAAGGGTGGGAAGATAGCCCGAAGCTCAGTAGATGCCCTCACCAAGGCCTGGCTATGTGATGGAGGTGAAGGGAGAGATGGAGGTGGAGGGAGGGGCTGGAAGCATCCATTGGGGGAACAATGAAATTCATGGCCTTCTCATCTTGGCTCAGGGTGTTGGGGCAGGGAAGAAGGGGCTTTCAGCACTGGGACCCAAGGAGGGCCTTTGTTCTAGGGAGTCAGGGTCCTCTGAGAAACAGGAGATGGAAAATGGGAGAAGAGGAGGGAGGTCTAAGGTGATGGGCCTTTTGTCAGGGCAGGGCAGTGTGGGACAGTGGAGCAGGAGGTCTGAGGAGAATGAGTGCTGAGGAGGGGTTTGGGGGGGGCGACTGAATAATAGAGATTACGAAGGGGTTAATGAGAAGCGGTATGGTTCAGTGGATAGTGCTGGATGTGGAGGCAGGAAGTCCATCATGAAAATCTGATGAATTCCTTCGTCTGGCCAGGCCACCTAGCCTCTCTGGGCCTCAGCGCCCTGATCTGTAGAATGGGAGTGGACTCAGTGGCCTCTCAGGTCCAATCCAACTCTAAACCTGGGCTCCCCTTGCCTGCCCTGGCAGGGCTCCTTACACTCAACATGGTGCCACTCTTCTCTCTAACCCTGTTAGGTATCTCCCTTTCCCCATCCTGAAATGGGTCTGTGATAAAATGGCCCCCACAAGGGGGTCCCTTCTTCCTCCCACTCATTCTCGTCCCTTTCCTCCTCCCCTCCTCCAAAGGTGACTAATGAGCATCCTTTACCCTTAAGAAGTGAGTGGTGCTGTGGGAGAGGGACACTGTGCCCACTTCTTTATTATGGAAGTCTCAAGGAAACCACAGGCAGATCTACTTATAGAGTCTGAAAGTCAATCCATCCACAAGCACTTATTAACACCTATCGTGGGCCAGGTGGAGGTGCTGGGGATTAAAAGACAAAATGAAACCATCCCTTCCCTCAAGGGGAGACAACAGGTGCTCATCTAAGTGGCTGTGCAGTAAATTATTGAGGAGAAAAACATCACATAGTCCAAGAGAGAAAGGAGACTGGAGCAGCAGCTGGGAGGAGGGCATGCAGGGGTAGGGGAGACTTCAGGCAGAGGGCAGGGCCTGGGCTCAGTCTTAAGGAATTAAGGGTTCCTATAAGGTGGAGGTGAGACCATTAAAAATGAATCCAAGATGCATTGATGCCTCAAATGTCCCTGATCTCATAGTTGGTCAATAAACCTTTATTAAGCACCTCCCTGTACCAAGCACTGTGTTAAGTGCTGAGGATACAAAAGAAAGAAGAAAGAGCAGCTGTCCTCAAGGTGCTTCCAATCTAATGGGAGAGACCACGTGCAAAGCACTAGGTACAGATGAGATATGGACAGGATAGATGAGAAACAGCCAACAGAAGGACAGCCCTAGAATTAAGAGGGATGGGGAAAGGCCTAGTGGCATCAAGATGGTGGGGGTCCTAACCTTCCACTGGGAGTGATCAAGAAAGATTACATTAACTGATCTCCCTACCTTCAACAGTCCTGGAGAAGAGCCCCACCTTACAGGCTCAGGAACAGAAGCCCCATGACCTAGACCACCCTTGATCTCGAGCTGGGGATGCCTTAGAAGCCATCTGGGCCAACCCCTCATTGTACAGATGAGAAACTGAGGTTCCCCCAAAGTGAAGCCCAAGGTCACACTGGTGGGTAAGCAGAAGTGACACTGGAATCTGAATCTTTTGATTCCAAACTCATTGCTCCAGAATAGGGGTTCTTAACCTGGGGTTTAAGGATCTCCAAGTGTCCATGGGTGGATTTCAAGAGTGGGATTGTGAACTTGACTGAGAGAAAAAGCTCTGTTCCATTTTCCATGGCTTGTAACTAAAATTGAGCACTTCCTCCAATTACACAAAACATGGCTGTGAGAAAGGTCCCTTGGCTCATCCTGACCTTCCAGCTCCAGGCCTGCCAGACCCAAACCAGGGCCCCCAGAGCCTGGCCACAGTCAGGACATGAAGACTTTGGCTGGGAGTCACAGCTCCCCTCCAGCTGGTGGTAAAATGTGTACTGCTCTGGGTGCTCACTTTCAGATGCTCAGTCACAGAACTTTGAAAGTTGGAGGGAATCCTAGCAGCCTCTAGTCCAATCGACACCCAAAGGAATCCCCTTGTAGCAAGCAGACTGAGGCTGGCCCCAGAGGAGGGGAGCTTTTACTCCATCATCACTGCCAGGGCCCAGCCTCTACTGGAGGATCTTCAAGGCGGGAGCCTGCAGCCTGTCCAGGCGGCCCAGTCTGCTTTGGTACAGCTCAGGACGTCTTACAGAGAAGGAGCTGGCATTTTCCTCTCATCAAGCTTGTACCAAATGTGCCTGGACCGTCCCTCTGGAGCAAAGAGGCCAAATCTGTGTATACTGGCCAGAGAGCAGTGAGCGTTCAAAACCACAACTTCTCTGAGAAATGGGAAGAATCCTTCCTGTTAGTGGAACTAGAGATATTTTGCTGGGCAGGCACCCTTTCCCTACCCCCACAGGAGCCTCCTCAACCCATCTCAGAAACTACCCCAATTAAGTTACCAATCAGTGAAGAGGATTTATTGAGTACCTACTGTATACGGGGCACATAGTGTGCCCACACTGAGGATATGAAGGAAGGTTCACGTCAATTCCAAGGGCAACTGGGTGGTGTAGTGGACAGAGTACCAGCCCTGGAGGCAGGAGGACCCGAGTTCAAATCTGTCCTCAGACATCTACTTACCAGCTGTGGGACCTGGTGACTGCAGCAAGAATCCATGGCCCCTGGGTCCAGTCTGGTGATGAGATTCTCTTCACTTGGCTGTCCTGTAGTTAGGCTCAGCCAGGGCTGCAGAGTCAGACCTGGGGAAGGGTCTTTGGGCACAGCCTAGATTCTGTGTGTGTTTATCTATGAAAGAGAGGGATGCAGCCTCACTTCTGCGCCCTAGTCAGGAAGGACATGGGCAGCAGGAGCGAGCTGGAAGATGATTCTTGGTCCGTGTCTCTCTGTCCACAATCGGGGTCACAGACTCAGAACCAGAAGGAGCCTTCTGGGCCATTCTGTCCATCTCCCTCATTTCACACTTGTGGAAACTGAGGCCCAGAGTGCTGGTGAGAATGGACCAGGGTCACAGAGGTGACCCCAGATTTAGAACCAGGAGGGAGGAGGCCCAGAGAAGGAAGATCTGAACCCAGACCCCAGCTCTGACTCTGGGCTGACTGCCCACTGCACCTTGCTGCCTTGATGGACCATCTGGGAATAAAGAACGGCATCAGGAGAGATCGCTCAAGTTCTGGGATGGGTCAGCATCAGAGGGTAGAGCACCAGAGCTGAGTGAAAAGGAGCTGAGTTCAAATCCAGCCTCAGATACTTACCAGCTGTGTGGCCTTGGGCAAGTGATGTCACCTTTGCTGTGTCACTCTTCTCGTCTGTGAAATGAGGACAATAAAACATTTACATCTCAGGGCTGCTCTGTAGCAGACGTCTGTGAAGTGTTAGCCCAGGGGCCAACGTGGACGGGACAGGATGCTGCTGAAACGTTAGCTGGTGGGCTTGTCATTGCTGCTGTCAGGCTGCTCAGTCAGGGCCCCAGGGCTCCCCATGGCTTCTGTAGACTTTGGAGCCTGTGGCCAGGCTGGACGTCAGGTGTTCTCTCTGGGGCCAATCACAGCCCAAGGCACCAGACGCTTCCACCTAGAACCACAGTCTGGGCACCGGTGAAGGAAGTGCCAGGTAAAGGTATCCTGGGCCAAGGATTTGGGAGCCAGACTTTGAAGGTGCCTGCCCTGCTGCAGGTAATACCGTTTATCTGAGTCTCGCATCGATGTGGGCAAGAGAGGAAACACTTCTCTCCCTCTCCCTCCTCTCTCTCTCTCTCTCTCTCTCTCTCTCTCTCTCTC
>CM053590.1:4197696-4245220 GCA_028646515.1 Pseudochirops corinnae | reverse complement strand
TCTTGCAGAGGGGGTCAGGGAATTGTGAACCCTTGGAACTCCCAGTGTGGAAACCCCCTCCCCAGTGCAGCAGAGAAGGTGCCTGTTTTCCAGCTTGTGGTCTCGGGGTAGCCTAATGGCCAGCGAGGTCCCCAGCCAGGAAGGCTCAAAGGCGGGACTTGAACTGGAACTTCTTTATTCTTGACCTATTTTTATGAGCTTAATAGCGACAGCAAAAGCCCCACAAACACTTCAAAAACAAAGTGCAGACCGGGCTTGTCTGTGAGGCTGTGATTGTCGGCTATAAGCAGAGGGTTTTTGAAGGGCCTATTAAACTTAACAAGGTAGTCACACACTCTTTGTTCATGTTCCTTATTTTTTTCTAAATCTTTTCCAATGTTTCCTTCTTTATTTTAAGTTTCTATCACTCTCACTGACTCACCCCCTCCAAGATGCCCTTGCCCTCCAAGCTCTTCCGTGTGACAAAGAATGATAGTCAAGCAAAATGTACCAACCCCGTGGTCACTCCCAAGAACGAATGGCCCACCCAGAATCCCTCGCTCATTCCCCTTTGCCAAGAGGCAGGAGGCAGCCCTGATGTCCTCACTGGCTAGTGCTCTGCTGACCAGAGCTCTGAAGCTTCTCGAAGTTGTCTTCCTTTTGCCATTAGCAGAATCCTGTGAATGATTCCCCTGGTCCTGCTCTGTCTGCATCAGCTCACACTGATCTGTTCTCTGACCCTTTCTTCTCTGTCGTTTTTTTGGGGTGACAGTGCTCACCACACTGACATGCCACCAAGTGTCCATCGTCCCTTTCAGGGCTCTCCACACGGCCTGGAGTGGGCCTGTGTGGGTTCTCCCATCTTTGGCAACAAGGATGGTTTGCTGTAGAAAGTCGCAGATCTGTTCCATTTCTTCCCTGTTTGTTGTGCTGCTTCCTAGGGAGGCTCTTGGATGAGCTGACCTTTCCAGGGCTTGTGCCAAGCTGTCTGCTGGCCGGCTTGTTTTCTGCCCTCACCCTGGCCACCTCGTAGCTTTTTGGTGCCTTATGAGTTAATGCTCCCCTTGTCCCTCCACTCCCCTCCTCTCCTGTAACAGTCCAAGGCTTACAAAATGAGTCGTCCCTGCTGTCAGCTGCTTGTTTACAAGACCGTCTCAGACAAAGCAGCTAGATTTCCTGGCATTCCACATCAGAGCCTACCCCACAGGCCTGGTTCTGTCAGGGATGACAATGTTGCTGAATGCTCACACTGGGTTTTTCAGCCTGAATAAGAATCAGGAAAAACAAGACTCTCCCCATTTCTGGGCTCTGGCCACTGCAAGGAGGGCATTTACTCTTTGGCCTCAGGACAGAAGCAAGCAGGCAGAATGCCTTCCTCCCCAGTGATCTTTCTTCCTTCCTCTTTTCTCAGTGGGTCCCAGTTGCTGCCAAAGTCTCTGGTCAAAGTCTATTAACTCTTGTTCCTGGGTCTCCCAGAAGCAGGATGCCAGCTGCTCAGAGGCAAACCTGTGGCCGGGTCTTTATGTGGGAGCGGTCTGTGGCATGCCAGGGGGCTGAGGGCACTCCTTTCTTAGAAATTACTGAGTGCAAAGTGAGTTCCTCTCTTTGTAAAAACCTTCAGCAAAATGTTTTGCATGACTTCATATGTACAATGGGCGTTGTATTTCTTGCCATCACAATGGATGAGGGAGAGGGAGAAAGAGAATTTAGAGCTGAAAATAAAAATAATTTTTTTTAAAGCAAAGATGTTTACTTCTCGCCTCAGCAAACGGTCTCCTCCAGCTGTCTGGTATCGGCTCATCTGTCCAGTGGAATATTTCCTTCAGATGCTGATAGTCGCAGAGGGAGAAGAGATGCCCCGAGCTATCTTCGAGTGATCAATACACTCCCAAGGGCCCATTTTCCAGGGATCCAGCCTTATCTGATAAGTGCGGCAACTTTCCCCAGATCAGGGTTAGATCAGGCCGGGTGACTAGGATGTCCAGGGAGCTCACTGCATCAGAAGCCTTGGGCTCGTTTTGAGGACAAGATGGGGAAAGCTGAGAAGGGAGGAATTCTCATTTCATTGCCCAGGCAGGGCTTCCCCTCAAGACTCTCAGGCACAGATAGGAAGGAAATTCAGGACTCGGGCCAGCTCCTGGGGTGGGGAGAAAGTGGGGCAGACTAAGTGCCCAGTCAGTCTCTGCATTGGGTTTAATGGGGAGGGGGCCACCCAGTCTCAAAGCAGCCACCTGGCCCAGCAGGACAGTGGCATCCTGACGGTCACTGCCTACAGACTTGCTGTTGCCAAGTCTACCGATGCTGGAACACTGGGGGTCTTTTAGAAGCGATGGGCAGGAAAGCTGAGGTGCAGACTCTTGTTCGCTCATCCCCCGGACTCTGAACGCCATCCACATGGCAGAGTGCCTGGAAGGTCACTGGCCACAGGCAGGAAGGAGCTCAGCAAGGGGGATCCTTCTTCTGCTCCATCTTCCCACAGCTCCAGGGGCTGAGTCTGTCCTGCAGAGACTGAGGGTGGCCACCGCGGCCCAGAAACCCCCTGGAAGGCTGCACAGGGTAGGCTAACCACCAAGCAGCAAAAGAGCTTAGCTTTCTGTCACACATCTCTAAAGTCACCTGGGAATCTACTATTTTAGTGACTCAGCAAGCACATTAAAGGCTTACTCATCATTTTAAACAACTGAGACTGGAACACGAGTTCACCCGATTAAGAATAAAGTAAATGCTTCATGGGGAAAAATGGCCCGTGATTTTGTCCCTGCAGAGAATCCCCGTGTGAACGTTCCTGCCACAGAGGCCGGCTGCCCCTTTCAGTGAGGCGTCCCGGGCCCAGGCCCGATCTAGCACCGCTCTCTCTGACTCGGAAATGCGTGTCACAAAAACGGCAAAAATGGAGGGAAGTCAGTGTGGGTGTTCTCTCTCTGCGGCTTCTCTGCCTTTTCTCCAGTTGGGCAACTCGAAGTAATTAGGCACCAACCTTGGGCCGGGCACTTTGGGGAGAGACAAATAAAGGCCGAAGGGGGCTGCCATCCCGTGGTCCCTTACTTCTCACCTCTCCAGTTACCGTCTCTAATCCCACCCACACTGCCGGGTCCAGGCCCGAGGCGATGGGAGCCTCCTTCCCCTGCCTCTCCCTTTGCCAGGCTGTCCTCCGTGCAGCTGTTGGGAACATGGTAAGGTTAGTCTCAGGCCAGGTGTATCCGATGTGTCAATAGGACTCGGGGGTGGGGATGTCCATTAATTAGTTGGAAATGCAGGATTGAAGCTGGAGGGAGATGTTGGGTGGAGACACCTTGGACTTGAGCATGGAGACCATAGGAGGAAATGAGCTCACCAAGAGAGAAAAGGGAAGAGATGAGGCTGAGGTCAGAGTCTTGGGAACACGTGTTTAGGAGTGGGAGAAGGAGAAAAGGGGAGGGGAGGGAAGGGAGAGAGAGAACAGAGACCATGAGAAAGCAGCACAATGAGAACCAAGGGAATAGCCAGTCATGCCCAGCCGCAGGTCTGAGCAGAGGGTGGCTGACAACTCACATACGGCTATCAGGTTTGGGGCTCCTGGGCCACGGGGGACCTCCTGGATGGACCACCTGATCCAAGGGAGCATGACCTTCACAGTTAAATGTCGCAATCAGTCCACATGCTCAGAGCCATCAAACAGTAAGGACACTAATTACTTTGGTGCCTCCAAGCATCCAACCCCCCTTGGTGCTTTGGGATCCCACAGCCCACTGGGGTGATGGCACAGAATGACTAGAGAAGGTGAAGAAGGTCTGGAGTGGAGGGAGAAAGGGCAGCCTGTCCTCGGGCTCTGTCTGGGGTACTCTGAGGAGTGTCCCCTGCTGCCCTGGGCTGCTGGCTTTGGCCACCGGCCATTTCTCATCCTAATTCCTGGAGGACAGTCAGAGGACACTGGGCTGGCAGGCAGGAAGGCACTGTTGCAGTCCATGGGCAGCCTTCTCTCTTTGCCCAGCACAAGAACAAAGCCCAGCCATCTCTGGAAAAGGTTTCTGGGCGGAAACGAGTGGCTCTGAGTGTTGGCAGGAGGACAAAGAAGCCGATTAAGGGGGCGGGAGCTGTCCCAGAGAGCTCAATGAATAATTTAGACACTGGAAGTCCTCCTCCAGAGGTCAGAGCCAGAGGCAGACTATGGCACTCACTTAATGCTGTCTTTGTCAAAGTCATCAGACTCCACCAGCGGCCTGAAAAACAGGGAGTGGAAGCTCGGTGGGGAGGGCAGCCAGGCTTCGAAGCTAGCCAGGGAGGAGCCCGGGCAGAGCGGGGCCAAGAGCTCCTGAGGCTGCTGGTGGCCAGTGGTCCAAGGCCTTCCCAACCATCTCTGCCCTTTGTCTCTAGAATTCAAAAGGGCTTCAGTGTGAGGCACCGGCAGTGACTGGATCACTCAGATAATACCTCTGTATCCAGGCCAAGGTCACTTATGGATATTGTCACCAGACAGAATCCTAGCTCTGCCCTGTGCTCCTGAGTGACTTGGGGCACATCCCTTGGTGCCCCTGGGCATCAGATTCCCCATCTCTGACATGTGGGGGGGTTGGAACAGATAGCCCCTCAATTGTCTTCCCCAAATGAGCATATTTGAGATGGAATCTGTGCTCAAAATGCCCCTTTGTTATCTCAAGGCTGACAGAACAGCATCATTTGGAGCTGCCTCTGTCCAGAGGAAGTTTCAGAAAAACCCATCCTTTGTCCATACAACTGAATCATATCTTAAGAGACCCAAGGCCAGTGAATGGCCTTGCTTTCCCATCTAGGTCCCATTGGTTGAGTGGACCGAGTATGAAAACAGATTGACAGGATTCCCCCACCAAAGGCTTGGCCGGGGTTTCCATTCTGGTCCTTCTCATTCCTTTGCATGACCTAGCATCCTCCCCTCACCGAAGTCAAAAGGAAATCTGATCTTCTCCTAGTATCGTGCTTGGCTGGCCCCTCGAGGTGACCATTCTGCCTTGGGTGCCTGGGAGGATACTCTGTGGAACTACATTCCCAGGGTCAGGGGAGAGTGTGGATTGGCTTGCCCTGGTGTTGGGGAAGGAGTCTGGAGAGGCTTCCTTTGTCCAGCAGCAGTGACAGCAGCAGCATCGATTCTGTCACATCTGTCTGAGGCTTTGCTCTCAGGCCCCTCGGACAGGACCGATAATAACTTCCTCACATGCCCAGTGATTCACTGGGGCCCTGGAACCCCAGATACAAGATGCTACAGACGTGGAAAGGCTCCTGCTGGGGAAAAGGCAAAGTCCAAAGGGGAATTCTGGACCCTTTTCCCTAACTATCAGAACAACAGAAAGAGAAAGCGAGCAGGGCTTGGACACAATGGGACCTGCCTGCACAGTGGGGCCCTCAGCACACAGGCCACTCCGTTGGACCGGCCACCATTAAAAAAAAGAAGAAATTAGACCATGACGGTGAAAGTAAACAAAGAAAAATTCCCATCACTGTTTTGTGTGTGTTATCCAGTAGTAATTTTTAACAATAATGAGAAAACTGGCCATTTCTGTGCTGCAAGCTTGAAGCACACAAAGCTTCCCTCTTGGGGGTTAGTTTTCTGGCCATGCAGCCCACCTAGGCCCACTCTCTGAGGACGGGTCCATTTCAGGGGCACTGCCTCCCTCCCCCAAACCGTCTTTGTTCTGGAATTCCTGAGCATCTCAGCTTAAGCTTCTTTGTGAATGAAGGTGGGGGCTGTTTTCCCCACCCTTGTCTCTGTAGAGTCGCAGGCTTGGCACTGTGTGGCTCATGGTAGTGCTTAGTAAAGGCTTGTTGGAGTGAATGAGCTCTTGGCTGGAAGCAGTCGGTAAGCTGCTGAATCAACGAACCTGGATTCCAAGGATCTGGGTTCAGATCTCAGCTTTGCACTTCCTCCCTGGGTGACTGACGCCATATGCCTTCCTGGCATCCACAATGATGCTTCTCTCTAACAGAGAGAGGGCTGGCCCTGGACTTCAGCATTGCAAAGGGATTTTGTGGCACGGACCTTCAGCCGGGAGATGACGTTTCTGCCTGACTCTCTGTGCTGGGCAGGTTCTGCCTGGTCTCGGGGTGGCAGGGTTGAGGAAGGCCTCTGACCTGGGGCTGTGCACTTGGTACCTGCCAGTGACAGCCACAAAGCCCGCATAGACTGAGTGATGAAATTCCCCTCTGGAGGGTGCCAGGCTGGGATGGTGCCAGGCTGCCCAGCTCACCAGCACTGGCCCACCTTCGCCTGCTTTCCTTTTCCTTTCTTTTTTCAAATATGGGTCTCCTTTGGAGTGTTAGGTAGTGTTAGTGCTGGGCAGGGGACCGTGACAAGAGCTCTGATCGGGAGTCAGAGGTCCTGAATTCAAATCCTGACCAGTGACTACTTTAGAAAAATCATCGCCCTCTCAGGGCCTCAGTCTCTGCATCTGTAAAACAGAGGAGTTCCCACAGTGCATCCCTGAACCAATGATCCCATGATCCCGCAGCCTGGGTTAGGCGTTTCTGAGTGGGTGCTGTTCCCCCGTCTGTAAGATGGTGCCAGGGTGCTTATGAGGACCAGGAGGGATGACATCAGTGATGCACAAAACCAAGGCCAGGCAGGAATATGTCCAGCTTCAATGTGCGGGTGTGTAAGCGGTCATCTGAGGCCAGACTCTCTTGATGGCCTGAGGGCCTGGCAGTGGGGGGAGGGCAGGAAGAGCTGCCCACAGGGGCTGGAGAAAGCTCCAGAGGGAGCCGAGCCATCTGCCACTGGGCGGTGACGGGCTGAGCAGCCAAGAGCAGCCAGGAGACATTCCTGTCGGGGACAAGTGCCCCCACCCTGCCTACCACACCTTCCCAAACATCTCCCTGCAGGGCTCTGGGGGAAGGGCTAGTGTGCCTGTCATCAGGGAGTGGCATCACGGGCATTCTGGATGCAGCTGACTGCCCGTGTTCCTTGCATGCCAACCTGGTGATGCCTATCAGGGAGTCTGAGGTCATGTATTTTAACAGGAGGCCCATCGGGAGCCAAAGGGAAGAGGGGCCGAGAGAGGTTTCCAGAGTGTGCTGAGTGCTCTCTGGGACTGGTCTGCCTACATCTCCCACTGTGGGGCCCCGAGGGGTCCCCTGAGGGTTGTGCTGCCCACTCCAGAGGGCTATCAGCTCTAAGCACCGTGTACCATTTATGGTAAACTGTCTGGGAGGAAGTCCATCTGTCTGTGATGTATTAAGGGAGTAACATCTGCCAGCCACCAGGTATCAATGGATAGAGGCTTGGTTCTGGAGTCAGGTGGTCTTGAGTTCAAATCCTGACTCAGGCACTTACTACTATGTGACCCTGGGCAAGTCACTTCACTTTGGACTGCCTCAATTTGAGACTCCTGCCCAAGATCACATGAGGCAGCCTATGCCAAGCACTCTGCCATCTGTAGAGTGGTACAGAAATGCCATGTATTGGTACCGTCTCGGCCTCTCCAAACTGGCTCTGTTTTTGACTTACATGTTGATAGCTTCTTTCTGTGTGATCCCACATATTGTACCTTCGGCATTTAGAGGCAGGGTTCTGGGGAGGGATCTGTGGGCTGCACCAGACAACTCAAGGGGCTCGGGACACAGAGAGGAGGGGGCCCCTTGCTCCCAGCTGGGGCATGGGCCCCAGCTCTGACCTGGTGATCTCCTCCCTCCCTTGTCCTTCTCCCTGGGAGCTCAGCCACCTCGACAGACTCCACAATCGCCTCGAGGAGTCCAGCTCAGCGGCCTTGGAGGGGTTGATGGCCTGCTTGGCTGGGGGGTGCCCTTGGCCCCCTGAGTTTGACCCTGGCTGCTATGTCAAGTCCAGAGCTCCTGCCTGGTCACTCTGGGTTGTACCATGCTTCTCCAGAATCTAGATCTGACCTTCTCCTCAGCCTTACTTCTCTCCATTCCAAGGGCTCACCCAGTCCACCCATCAATCAGCACTTCCCAAGAGGTGCCTATGTCCAGGCGTTGGGACAGGCCTTGGAGAGTCAAAGAAAAAAGCAGAAAAAGGTCCCTGCCTGCCCTCGAGGGGCTGACATTCCAATGGGAGAGACAACATTGACGGAAACCAGTAAGTGTCTGATAAATCACAAAAATGAGCCTGAGTCCTCCCTGGTGCTCCTGGTCTTGAGGGCACTGGTCTTTTCCCATTCCCTGCCACAGGAGGGACACAGCCCTCGGCCCCCATGGAGGAGAGCGGAGGGACACGTCCCAACTCTGTGGACGGCCATGGTGCTGGACAGGCTGGAGTTTCTTGCCTTTGATAGTAGACTTGTCACTTTCTTAGTTTTGTTTCCGGACACATTGATTCCCTCTTGTGCTTGGAGAGTGAGAGAGACCTGGGAGTGGAGAAGCATTGTGTCTGTCCCTGGCCTGCATCTGGCTCTTGGTCTCACCAAGAGCCTTATGGTAGAAGCCCTTGGGTTCTACAGATGTATCCTGGTGTATTGTGTGGAAGAGGTTGGAGAGAAGCCAACCTCTGTGTGTGTCTATGTGTGCATGTGTGTGAGTGTGTGTGTGTGTGTGTGTGAGAGTATGTGTGTGAGAGTGTGTGTGTGCGTGTGTGTGTATGTGTGTGTGAGTGTGTGTGTGTATGTGTGAGTGTGTGTGTGTGTGTGTGTGTGTGTGTGTGTGAAAGAGAGAGTATGTGTGTGTTGGTGAGGGGCTCCTGCCTTTCCTCTGTGATGCTCAGAGTAGAGATCTGGTGTGTGGGCCCAGCCTACCGCTTCCTGTACACAATTATTCATTGTGACTCATGCAGTGCCCAGGACAGATGTGTGGCTGCTGACTTGGGGTGCCTCCTCCTAAATGCAGAGCATGGGGGAGGGGTTCTTACGGGAAAGCAGCCTCTTCTGTGTTGTTGGCTGTCTTTGTGCTTTCACAGCCACATCTGTCTCTCTTCATGAACATCTGTCTCCTCCTTTGATGATAAAATCTGACCACTCAAAGACAGACCAGGACCCTGGCAAGGAGGCCTAAACTTGGTTCTGGGCAGAGAAATTCTCTTGGAGAGCAGGAGGAAGTCTCAGGGAGAGGACTTGAGGGGAACTGTACCTCTGGGAATCCTCCTTGGCCCTCCGCAGCTCAGGAGAAGAAACCCTCCCTTTGAGGAGCCTCCGCTACTGAGTGCTGAGTCTGAGCTCCCACTGCTGGACTGGGAATCCAGCTGGCCCAAGGACTGGGCTCGGGGGAATGTTTCTGCTCTTACATCACTGCTCCATTCTCCAGAGGCAGCTCATGTGATCCCATGTCCTCTGGGGCTTCCCAGTGAGCCCCGACAGAAGGCCGGCTTTTGGCTGCAGCCATCCCAGGAAGCCGGTGGTTAGAATCCATGCTGTTCCCTCCCTGAGAGACTACCACTACCGGGAAGAAATGGATGAGAGGTGGGGTCCTCTGGTTTCACCAAGGCTTCGAATAGGGCTGACCTACACTTATCTCTGCACCCATCTATTTCCAGGGTTCACCCAGGATATGGAATGGACACTATTTGGTTAAGTTGTGGGTGGGTAATTAAAGCCAGGGTGGATGGTGGCATTCTGAGGACTGCTCAAAGTGTGCACCCGTTTAAAATACACTCTTAGAGACGTGCAGTTACACAGCTGAGTCTGATCGGTTGTCTATCACAGTCTGATTGACCAAGACGCCCGTATGTGGTTGGAAATGCTGTGACAAGGGACCGTCACGGGGCCGAGATGGGCTGGATGTCAGCTTCCCATTGCTAACAGTTTGGAGAGATATCTAACAATACGTGAACACGAATTCTGCCAGATAGGGGCTCTCTACCATGCCTGGGCCATGGCCTCTAAGCCAGTGGTTCTCAACCTGTGGGTCGCGACCCCTTTGGGGGTCGAATGACGCTTTAACAGGGGTCACCTAAGACCATCGGAAAACACATATTGCCAATGGTCTCTGGAACCGAGACACCGCTCCTCTATCCGTCTCCAGGCGGGTTCGCCCACATACCAGTATTAAAGGGTTGCAGCATCAGGAAGGTTGAGAATCACTGTTCTAAGCCATCTGGGGACACTCATGGGCTCCTTGGAATCATGTTCTTAAACACCTATGGAGGGTTACAAAGGAAACCAATTCCATTGAAATAGAGCTACCAAAAGATCTCCATAAACAAGCTTATGGAGCCGAGGTTAAGAAGCCCTGCTCTCGGGTGAGTCAACACGGCCAAGGGAAGGAGGCCTCACCGGTGTTAACATCTACCTGTTTTAGAGATGAGATTCTATGGGATCTGGAATGCTAAAGTTTAATTTTTTTTCTTTCAGAGAAAGAACAAGAAAGTGACCGGCCCAAACCCCTTATATTTTTAGTCAGTATCATTGAAAATCTTTCTAAAATGTGTGAGACTCCTCCCTTCTTTCCATGGAAAGGTGGGGGCCTGCAGGTATGGGATGCTGCATGCCCTGTCTCCAGGTTATTGCATAACAAACTCAGTAATCAGAGGAGAGTTTGCACTGATCCGTTGCTGGATAAATTGCTAAAGCCATTTATTTTTTCTTGATTGGTTCTTTTGTCCTAAAAGCCACGTGAGGTGACCACCACCAATTCTAGTGAGTTGAAGGTTCCAGTTAGCCAAGCTCCCCACCCATCAGAAGGGGTAACACGAGGTCAAGATTGAGCCATAAGGCCTCAATGATGCTGCTGCAAAGTCAAAGCTTGTGACAGATAAGGAGAGATGGGAGCCAGAGGGGATGTGGGTGTCTGGGTGCCCAGCCTGGAGCAGATTCAGCTCTTGTGCTGGAGGAAGTTCCCAGGCTAGCTTGGGACAGCAGTCTTCTCCCTCTGTGAATGATGGATCAGCATTGGTTCCCCTGCTGAGCACTTTGGGACGTGGAGGTGGAAGCTGGAAGGGATCTCGTTGACTCTCTGGCCCAAATGTCTCACTTTACAGATGAGGAAACTGAGGCCTCAGAGGTTAGGTGACTTGCCCAAGGCCACACTGGGAGCAAGGACCCAGCTCCAGAGTTCTCTCCACTGCCCCACCACCCATCCTCCATGCCGTTGTCTCAGGAAATTCTCTGAAAGAGCTTCTGTCTGAAACCTTCTTAATGGTCCATTGCCTAGAACACAGGGGCAGTGCTGGGGGAAGACAGGCCCTCGGGGCAGGGGCGCCTTGTTTTCTGGCCACATTTCCCTTCTCCAAGCTGAGCCCTTTGTTCCATCCATCAGGAAACTCAGAAATTAAGAACCGGCTCAGTCTTCCCTGACCCCCTGCCTTCGTCCTCAGGGCACCAATATTGCACCTGATGACGTGTCTGTGTCTCAGGCTCCTCTGTTTCTGCTGTCCGCAGGGGCACCAGCAGCTGCTTCCCTCCCAGCTCCCACAAGTGTGCTACAGTCTTCCTGACCTTACACCCCCCCCTACTCCCCACCCCAAGGCCTTTCCCTTGATCCGGTTACTTCTGTAAGGATTAAGGTCTAACTCTCCGATTGCAGAATCTGATCAATCCATCATTCAGTCAATCAGCAAGAATCCCCAAATCATTCTCTCTAGCCCCTTCCTCTTTGGCAAGTTCAGTCATGTGTTTCTAACTGGGACGTCTCTGCTTGGAGGTCCCACACACACCTTGAACATAACATGGTGCCATTTCCCCTGTCTGCTGTGGATGGCACAGCAACACCATTCTAACGGAAGCTCTGGGAGGACAGAGACTGTCTCCCTTCTGTCTCTGCATCCTCAGAGCCAAGCACAGTGCCTGGCACGCAGGGGGGCAATCAGTTGCTTCCTGACTGAGTGATTGATGGCATCAGTGTTCTCCCAGGCACCAGGCTCTCACCCCATGCAACCAGATACTAGATAGAGTGGTGGCGGGGTGTGCGTGGAGGACCCTCCTTCCTCTCTGGTTTGCTGCTCACAACACCTTTGCATCCCCCCAAAATCTCTTGCATCTCCCCTCTTATCTCCACTCCCAGTGCATTCCCCAACCTAGGAAAGAGCCTTCAGCCCTTCCCCTACTCTCTCTTTTCAAGTGGGAGGGAAGAGGAGGTGGCAGTACTTGATCTCAAACCAAAGCAGGAATCATGAGAACCATTTGTGCTGGCTATGACCTCGAGAAGTCGATCAGCAGAGCAGATTGGATGCAGAACCCACTGAAGTAGCTGAATGTTTGAGAAACCAGAAGGGCCCTGTTCCTGGGGTGAGGACTCACTATTTAAGAAAAATTGTGGGAAAATTTGAAAAGTAGTCATAGACGCCATATACATAGATAAACTCCCAATGGATCCATGACCTAGACCCAAAACACGGCATCCCAGGTAGGCTGGAGGAGCAAGGAAGCACTTAGCTTTCAGATCAACGACAGATAAGAAAGAAAGGGGATCAATGAAGAGAAAATGGACAGCTTGGTTATGTAGTAGGTGCTTCTGTACAAACAAGACTAATGTGGTTAAAATTAGAAGAGAAACAGGTAACATGGGAAAATATTTGCAACAAGTTTCTGCTAAAGGTCTCCTGTCTGAGGAATGTGGGGAACAAATTCAAATTTGTGAGACTAAGAGCCCCTCCCTGATAGATAAATGGTCGAAAGATATGAACACGCGTCTGCAAAGGAAGAAATCTAAACCCGCAACAATTTTACTGTTAACAGCGATTGTAAGGAGATGATTGTAATCTCATTGGGGAAGTGCAAGTGAAAGTAACTCGGAGGTCCTCCTTCGTACCCATCAGACTGGCACAGAGAACGCAGAGAAAAGTGACCCCCTGGAGAGGGATGGTGGGAACGCTGGAGCATCGTGGGCTTAGCTCTGAACTGGTACTGCTATTCTGTAAGGCGGTTCGGGACTCTGCTCTAAGAGTTCTTCCCTGGGCCTGTTCTGTGAGCACCCCTAGGCTTAGGAGCTCCAAGAGATCAAAGAAAGAAAAGGCACACAGGTATGGAGGGCGGCTCTTGTCCTAGGAGGAGCCCAGGGGCGAATCTGAGATTTCTACTGGCAGGGAGAGAGTGAACCAGCTGGGCAGCCTGGTCAATGCCTTTCCTTGACCAAAGGTGTTGTGAGCAGCAAACCAGAGAGGAAGGAGGGTCCTCCATGCGCACCCCACCACCACTCTATCATCTCCCTGTACATGAATCATCCCCCCCTCTCTTACTGCTGAAAACCCTCAGTGACTTCAGGGTGGGGTCTGGAGTGAGGGAGCAACCCTCAGTCCCAATCCTGCTACCAGCGTTGGCAGCTGGGAGACAGCGGGCAAAGCAAGAAACCTCTCCGAGCCTGTTTCCTCCAAGCTTTAACAACTCACAGGGGTGTCATCAGGGCTACTCACTGAATTTCAATAGTGCTTTTAAGACTTTTGAGGTCCTGTACACATACACACACTCAGGCACACACACACACACACACACACACACACACACACACAAACACACACACCTGAGCCTTCTTCAGTTGTCATGGACCTTCTGACAGTCAGCTTGGGAAAGCCTGGGGACCCCTCCTCTGAATTATGTTGGTAAACAATTTCAGTTAGGGATTCATGAAAACCAAGATGGAATTGTTCCCTCATCCAAATTCAGACCCCTGAAATCTCTCCACAGACCCAGGTGAATGATGGAAGGGTTGAGCTGGTGTCCAAGCTCTTATCTTTGCCTGTGGGTCCTCAATGGAATTTCATGCTGTTGGGTTTACCTAAAGAAGCCCTTTCAGGGAAGCAGAAAGGTAGAGGGATCTGGAATCCCATCAGCCTCATGGAGGTGGGCAGAGGGGCTTCAAGTGAATGGGAAGAGCTGACAGTCTCGGAGGTGTGCGCCTGGTTGGACAGGATCGTGATTTCTTACCTCACCTCTACTCTATGGTGCCAGTATGAGGAAAGGAGAGGAAGTGACTAAAGAAAGAATTCCCACTTGGATAGCCCAGCCCTCTCCGCTAATCTCCCTTTGACTGCTGTTCTTAACCACAGAACTTCTTCTTCCTCTCTGATATGACTAATGTTATGTTTGAGAGAGATCTGGGTTGCTATGGCTCACAAACAGTGGCCCTGATTTCTCTCTCCCCCCAACCCACAAGTCAGGTCGCCCACCTCAGTCAGGTGGGACAGAGTGGCAGGCTTTCCCCAGGATGTTCCTCCTGGGCTTCCCTGTGCTGGATGGTGGTGAATGTTGGAACAGGGACTCTCAGGGACAACCAGACCCTTGCCTCCTGAGGCCTGTGGGCTAGGTGCTTCATTACCAACCGCCCCTGGCTGTCCTGGGTATCTCAAATTCTACACGTCCAATAAAGGACCCATCATCTTTCTTCCAGAGTTCACCTCTCTTCCTCACATCCCTATTTCTGCTAAGGGCACCACCATGATTGTAGTCACCAAGATCTGGAGATGGCATCATCCTTGATTCTCCACACTCTCTCATGCCCCTCCCCATGTAATTAGTTACCAAGTCTTGTTGATTCTACTTCCCCAACATCTCTCAAAGTCCCTGCCTTCTCTCCACTCAAAGACCCACTTCTCTAGTCCAGGTCTTCATCAGCCGCTTTCCTGGACCTCTTTAAATTGCCTCCTACTTGGTCAAATGAAATCAAATGAGGGAATATACACATATAAAGGCTAGTTATTATTCCTAGGGATATTGGATGGTCTAGACCTCAGGAAGACCCAAGTTCAGATCCAGCCTCAGACACTTCCTAGCTGTGCGAACCTGCTTCTGTCAAGCCTTGTGAATGAGTAAATCTCTTTGAACAAGGGCAACGATGAGCTGGGGGCTTTAAACTGCAAGGTCCAGCAAATGCCACGTTTTTGCATTTGAATGACGAAAAAGGGGTCTTTTTAAAGTGAATGTAGCAGCCAGCAGAGTGGTGTAGTCTAGCGCCACTTGGCGTGGTGATTTCTGAGGAGTTAGCAAGAGCTCTGCTGACAGACTCAGGAGTCTGAGTGGGATGTGTGATGACTTTTGCAGCAAGGCACATGTCTAGGGAGTCACATTCACAGAAATGGCCACTATGCCACTATCTTGTCAATAACATCACGGTTGCTAGATACACCCCAAGAGCATCCCGTGCGATTGTTCAGCCAGTGAGGGCTTGTCTTGGCCAAACAGTGAGGGTGTGTCTGTACTGCATAAGTGGGGAGACGTCTTTGAATGTTGGTGGCCAATTTGACAAACAAGAGAGTCATATTGTAGAAACTGTGCTTTATAAAGCGCTCCACCAAACCAGCTGGTCCTCTCCACACTTGATTCATTCTTGCGCAGCTAGTAACATTCTGGGCCATGCCTTGAGGTGCTGATGAACCTTCTCCATTTGGCCCATGGCCAGTAAGACCCACATCTTTTCTCTTCCCAATGGCTATCCCACCAGAGTGTTTGGGGTTCAAAGCTTCACCTTGGGTGAACATTTAGTATTATAAATCTCATTTCCTCATGACAAATCCCACCAGATCAATTCGCTATGGTCCCAAAGGATCCTAAGTCCCACCTTGACCTAATGGCCCTCCTCATTAGAATCCGATTTCAGCTCATGAAGGAGCTTGGCAGACTCCACTCAGATATGGCACATGTACTTGTCTTGATTGCACAGCAGGGCTCTCTGGATGTACATTATCGCCCCAGGGGCTTTGGATGCTCAGGAGGGCTGTGGGTCTTTTGTGCATGTCTGGTGACTTTGCTCATTGCCCATCCTTAACAAAAATCCTCACCACCTCTTCCCGCTCTGGGTTCCATTCGCCATCTCCTTACCGGCCCGCAGCCTCCCTCCCACAACCCATCCAGCAAGTCCGTCCTCCTCTCAGCACTGGCACGCGGCTTCCTTCCTGGGGCAGACTGCTGTGGCTTTCTTTCTGACTTTTAGCGGTGTGCGCAGTAACGGCCACGTTTGTGCAGTGACTGATTTTCATAGACTCGGCTCTTCTCATCAGTGCAAGGATCTGAGACGTCCCAAAACCCTCAGGACGGGAAATGCCGTCCAAGCCCAGAGAAAGAGCCGTGGGGTCAGAGTGCAGAGCAAAGGACGCTGTTCGCTCTCTTTTCTGTTGCTTTGTTTTGTTTCTTCTTCCTTGTGGTTCCTCCCATTGGTTCTAATTTTTTACAACATGACTAATGGGAAAATCAGTTTAATATGAATGTAAAAGTGGAGCTTGTATCAGATTGCACATAGTCTGAGGGAGGGAGAAAAAAGCAGGGGAGAAAATTTAAAACTCAAAATCTTATGGTAGTGAATGCTGAAAACTAAAAATAAATCAATTTTAAAAAATCAGATGGGGGGGAGGTGGCGGCTGGGTGGTGCAGTGGACAGAGCACCATCCCTGGAGTCAGAAGGACCTGAGTTCAAATCCAGCCTCAGACACTTGGCATACTAGTGGTGTGACCTTGGACAAGTCACTTAACCCCAATTGCCTTGCCTTCCCCCCTCCAAAAAAAACAGAACAAAAAAACCCCAGACGATTAGGGCTTTTCTTTAGTCATTTCCACTGATAAAATCCTCTCTGTTTCTAATATTGAACTGTCTGAGGGAAGAGGATCAAGATAAAACACTTGGGGGCGTGAAGTAGCCTGGCCTCCAATGAGTCCTGGATGTTCTGTCTGCGAAGAGATCTGTTTGCAGCTGTTCTGTGGCAACAAATTTAGTGACTTTAAAAGTCAGATAACTTACCAGGATATCTAGGAACTGCTGTAAGACTGAATCCCACCCAGTGGGGAACATGTGTTAGCAGACTGCTGTGGGCAGCAGGCCCCGGGCCTGGAGTGCTCTCCCCTCTGGCCAGCCTCCCAAGGGCAGCTCAGGCCCTGCTCCCTTCCCCAGTCTCCCACGTGCTGGTGTGTTGCTCCAGAATTTCCTCATACTCATTTCTGTGTTATAAACTTCTGCGCATACAAGTTGCTCTCCCTAGACTACAAGTGTCCTCTGGGCAGACACTGCTTCCTTCCTGATGCCAAAGCTCCTCCTTGCCACCCTCTCTTGGTCCTGGGCACACTCGCACTCAGCTTCACCCTCAGTTCAGGTCACGGTGTTGGAGTCCATCGAGCTTCACGGGTACCTGCTCTGTTCTAGGCACAGGCTGAACTCCAGAGAGAGGAAACATCAAAAACAAAAACAGAATCTGTTCCCACCCTCGAGGAGGGCACAGTCTGTTTCCTCGCTCGGCAATCTCCCTGGCAGAGGTTCACTCCATCCACATTTTCATCCAGCTCAGATTTCGGGTCCTTGGCCCATGGTCTTCCTTTCCAGGCCAACTCCTTCCCTTGTTTGGGGCAACTTGCACCATCCCAGCGGAGGTGCCCCCACACACCCACCCTGGCAGGTCTTTAATCTGTTCTATTCCCGTGACCCACGTCACTCTGCCTCACATAGACCAGACACACCCCTCTCTTCATCTGTCACTTACAAGGGTCCCACTTTCATGTTCTTTTACCATCCTGATGTCTCACTCCTAAACTAACCTCACCATGGCCATCGACCCTGCTCCAGCTTTAATAGCCTTTATCGACTGGGAGCCCTTGTTGCACTCTCTGCTATGGTCTCCACTTCCAACTCCTATGGCAAATCACACCTTGCCCAATGAGACCCACCCCAGGATGGCTGCCCCAGGCTCTCTGCCTCCTTTGCTCCACCTTAAACATTGCTGAATGGAAAGGGAAGAAGTCAAAGCCATGCTGACTGGGTCCGCCATAAATACAACATGGCGCCCCTTGTGCCGTCACAGCAACTCTACCGAGGGTCTTGCCTCACGCTCTGTGGAGGTTCCCATTTGCTGAAGCCCTCTCCTTTCCTCATCTTACCCTGCCCCCCCACCCCACCCCCTATTTCCTCCTTCATTCCTGTCCCTGATATGTTCCTTCTGTTTGCCAAGGCCAACCCATTTTCTTCTAGGCACCCTCAATCCCACACTCCTGCATCTTCTCCAGCAGACTGTCATCCCCCCAATCCTCACTCCAGTTTCATTTTCTTCCTCTCGGGGTTTCTAAGACTCCGATTTCTCTGGGTTCCCTTCTCCTGTCTGGTCACTTCCATCCACATCCTGCCTGACTGTGGGTGCCCCTGAGGCTTGCTCTGGACCCTCTCCACTGCAGCTCATCAGTCCCCAGACCCCAGACCTGTGGCTCCCGGCCATCTCACTCCTGGATCACCAACTGTCAGCCCTGATTTCCCACAGGCCTCACAAACTCCCTCATTAGCTAAACATGTCTTCTCTCAAGTTCCATCACTGCTAAAAGGAGCACGACCCTTTGAGTCACTCAGCTCCGGAACCCTTTGTAAGCATCGTCTCCCCATTCAGCGACCTGGAGGAGGCAGACTGCCTTGTGCTGTCACCAGCGTGACGACCAGTAAGTGCTTAATAAACGTCGTTTATTCACTCAGCTACCCTCCTCCAGCACCCTGAGACTCAGTCAATCCAGCTGTGCCCCAATCTTCCCCCATGGTATTGACTGCCCCCAGCTGCTTGAAGCCCACGCCAGTGAGGTCAGTTGTGGCACTCACGTGACTTCTCCACAGGTGCCCACGTACTACCATTTGGGCACCAGCCAGGGCAAAGCTAGGGAATTTTGGCTTTGGTCTGGCTAAGGCTGCCCTTAGAAGCTCCCACTCTGGCCATTGGCCAAACAGATTCAGAAAGCCTCCTCCTAACTACCCTTCCCTTGGGAGCTCTCTGCACGGGTAGGTTCAGGTGTGGCGACTGCACCTCTTCTGATTCCTGTGGATGGACATTCTTCCCCAAGGGTATCTTCTGTCATTTATGGGCTAACAAATTCTATCCCATTTCAGTCACTTATACCATCCCAGGCAATGAGCAATCAGGTTCCCAGCCCCACTCCAGGTTGGATCTTTTAACAATTTTTAGGCCCTTCCCACTCAAGGGTTACCAAGAAGGGGCTTGGAAAAGGACAAGTCAGAGACAACATGAAGCCTGTTTCCAGTGGTGCCTTAACTGTGGCCCCCTCAGAAGTCTGCCATGCTGGACTCGGAACAGTCCAGGCCAGGGGTGGGGAAACTGCTGCCTCAAGGCCACATGAGGCCCTCCAGGTTCTCAAGGGCAGCCCTTTGACTGAATCCAAACTTCACAGAAACAAATCCCCTTAAGAAAACCATTTGTTCTGCAAAACTGGGACTCAGCCAAAAGGCTGTACCCGGGTCCTAGACCATGTGTCCTCGAGGTAGCGGGTTCCCCACCCCTGGGCTGGGGCCTTTCCACTGGGCCTTCCATTGGCTGGGAAAACCCACTGGAGGGGCCCCCAGGCAGTCTCTGCAGCCTTAGCACAGGAAGGGCTGGCCTCTTCAGAGATGGGATCGTGTAGTAAATCACTCCCTGGGTGAGTGAACGAGAGAACCCAGGCAGACTGTCAGCAGCTTCTTAACCCCAGAGCCGGGGTAGTATGTGGAGCCACTGACAGACACAGGGACTTCAGGAGAGGAGGGTCAGGGAGCCATGAAGCTTGGCTAAGTCCAGGGGGAGGTCAAAGGGCCTGGAGCGCAAGGCAGGGGTTACAAGTCTCAGAGTTACCTGCATGGAGAGCCCTGTTGGAAACTCTCATGTTGGACTTGGACCACCAAGCAAATAGGACAAAGAGGGTCCTGGAAAGGCCCCTATGGAGCAGGAAGGAGGATGTGGATCCTGCAGAGAGGATGGAAGAAGGGGCCAGAGTGGCCCTGAGTCCAGCTGCAGAAATGTCTATAAGGAGGAGGGCTCCCTGAGGGCAGGAATGGTCATTCCTGTTTTTCATAAGGATGGAAAGTGACAATTAAAATGCTGTGGAGAATTGTGGAAAGAGTGTTGGCTTTGGGAGTCAGAGACTGACCATGACAGCTGTCACCCTCTCTCTGGGCCTCGCCCTCACACCTGCACAGTGGGAGACCCACCAAAGCAGCAGCTGGACAGCAGGGTTCTAGTCACCTATTTCAAGTGACTTTAGATGTGCGTGCTAGAAAACCAGTTAGTGACAATCCCAGAAAGCAATGACAGGAAATACTTACTTTAATGGGTGTGTTATATAAAGACTTTTCATAACTTACAAACCAACAAACTTTAATAATTTTATACAAATTGTGAATGACTCAAAAATATTTACAAAACCCCAACTTTAAGGCACAAAATAGAGAACGTTTCAAACTGCAAAGCTGCCATTTTGAAGCAGCCAGTTTAAGAGGGAAGTTGGTCCTGTAGCACATTCACTGAATGCCATTCAGTGTTTGTTTAAGAGTAACACAAACGGGTGGGAAGCTCTGACTGCCGCCTTGCATCTGATCCCACTGAGGCTGTCACTCCAGACATCCGAGAAATCCACCATGTGCATGCAGGGTCCTTTTAAGGACCTGGGCTCCACTGGTGCCTCTGATGGCGAGAAGCTCGTTGCTGACAAACCCCTGGCTCTCCCACTGGGGCTCTCCCACTTAGGATGTCCCCAGCCCCCACTTTTTCCTGGTCACAGGCTCCAACCAAGGAAGCTGCCGGTCAGTGGAAGCCAAGACAGCCAATTCACTCAGTCTACACAGTGAGGGAATCAGTCAAACAGCTGTCCACACTGGCCAATGCAGTTAAATTACACCAGAAACAAATTCCAAGAAGCCTAATGGCCAAAGAACAGATTTAAAAAATAAATTAAATAGGAAAGAAAACATGGGCATGGCGGGTGATGCTGACACAGGGTGCTCTGGAGGCTCCAAAAACAAAGAGCTGAAAACAGGTGGCTCTGCTGAAGGGCCTTCTCTCCTTCAGCATTTCGGATGCGTTTAGGGGCCGACTGACCGCCAGATTTGAACACAGACATTCAACTTTAACCAATTTAAGTAACTGGGATTATCTGACAAACAGAAAGTCCCTTCAGAGCGAGCGGCTTCTCCAGTGACACCACAGGCAGGGAAAGGCTCCAGAATCCAGACCCACTGGGTCGTTCCTGGCTCCCTCTGGAAATGGCAGGGTCTGGGCTCCCAGGGCAGCCACACCTTCCCTTCTTTCCTTCTCAGAACGACAGGGTCTTCTCACTGACCACCACCCCATGTGGTCAGATCACGCTGACCCATGTGCCAAGGGACACTTCCTAACCCACGATCGGCAGCTTTAGGATACATTTGGTTTGGTTTGTCTGGGGAGAGGGGTAGCAGGGATAGCAACGCTGGACCAGGCGGACGAGAACAGATTCACCTCACGGGACGACAACCTCCATCCTCCTGCCTCTAAACCCACAAAGTGGAGCCGCTGTTCAACCTGGCAGCAGCAGAGGGGAAAACCCTAAGGGGGCTCCTCAGTGACAATGCACACTGGGAAGGATCCAGGAATCTAAATGCAGGAGCACAGACTAGGAGAACACCCCCCCCCCCAAAAAAAACCCCAAGCTGTTATAAACCATCCTAGCTGCCACCCCAACATTTAGAAAAAGGAACCAACGTAAGATGTCGTGCCTTTAAATTAAATTAAGATCCTAAAAAAGCCTAAACTGAAATGGGCTCCCTCAAGCCTGTGCACTTGGCTAAGGCAAAATGCTCTCGGGGGTAATTGGCACTTGACGTTTCCCTAGAAGATAAAACACTTTCATATAATGTCTTCGTGAAAAAGAGAGCAGGACCAAGTGTATTAAAAACAAAAGTGCAAACACCAGGCCCCTCTGTATAAAATCGGTTAGTGGTCACCTCTGCTCGCTAAGCTTGATCCAGTGGCTAGCCCAGTAAAAGCTGCATTTGGCGGAGCCCCCCAATCTCCACTTGCCTGCCCTCAGAGACCCCTCCTGGGGACGTTGGGCATCTGGGCCCAGGTCTACAAGTAATATTGCTGTTTCTGAAAAGAGCTTCAGCCAGGCCAAGCCTGAAACCACTGGCCCTGCTCAGTAGATGAACTCTCCAGGCATTTCCTGAAGCAGTGGCGGCTCCTCGAATTTGAACCGCTTAGAGATGGCCTTGGGTTCCCGCTTCTCTTTCTCGGACTGGCGGCATGGCCCCAGAGTATAGGAAGCCACCACAATCAGCTCCTCCACTTCTGGCTCCTCTGCCTCACCTGGAGGTTCAGGCACAGAAGCTTCCTCTTCCTGGGGGCCACTGGGCTCTTCCATCAAACTCTTGAGTTGGAAGGGAGGCTCTGGGCAGCTGCCTTGTGCTAACCAGGGATGCCTCAGACATTCCTCAGCCGTGGCCCGATCCCTGCATCAGACCAACAACAAAACATCACATTCTGGTGTAAAGGGGTGTATCTGATGGGTACTGTGACCCAGGGGCAAAAAAAGGCTATGGTCCCCAAATGTAGAGGACGGTGCCTGTACCCGCATCATTAAAATGATATTGTACATCTGCATACACTTTCTCAATGCCCAAGACCTTTTACATTAGGAGAAGCATCTCTGTCACGAGGAGCTACGGTGACATGGGTGCTGGTACTGGCACCCCCAACAAAACCCAAACTCCCAGTCAGTTAACTGTGGGGAGTCCTCATGATGCTCTGTTCCATATTCAGGGTACTTAGGACACTGATCAAAATCTCCTTCTGGACTTCGCAGGGTGAAATTCCAGCTTTCATGAGGGTGAGAGCCCCACACTATGGGCTACTGGAAAACTGACCCCATCCCAAAGGAGAGGCACTTACTCGGGCTTCTTAACTAACAGCGCCCTGATGAAGTCCACAGCCGACTCAGACACAGCGTCAAACTCCTCCTCGGAGTAGCTGATGTTCATCTGGGAGATATTCAAGAACGTCTCTTGTTTGTCGTCTCCCAGGAAGGGAGATATTCCCGTCAGCATGACATACGCCAAGACCCCGATGCTCCTGGTGCAAAACACAAGGGAAGAGGCTGTCAGAGATGTGGGGACTGTGCCAGAGGACAGAGCTCAGTGGCCCCCCACATGCTCACCACATGTCGGTCGCCGTGCTGATGGGATCATAGCTCAGGACTTCTGGGGCTAGGAGAGAAAGCAGAACAAGACACCGTGAGAAAAGCCATGCTTCCACAGTCATGGCTCAGCAGCCCAAGACACCAAGCACTCTCCCTTCTCTTTAAAATCCCAGCAAACAGAAGATGAGCCCAAGCTGGTGCCCTCTCGCCCTCTCTTCTCCACATCTGCTGCTTTGCTGTGACATCTCTCTTCCAATTAGCCCAAACTCAAACCCAGGCGGCAGACACTTCCCCAACACTGTCAGGAGCTGCTTCCTCCCCATGAGATTTCTAGGGGAGACAGCCTAGGCAATCTGCTGCCTCGACCACAAAGAGGCGCACATGCTTGGCCAGTGGCCAGAAGGTCAACACTGTCCATTTCTCCTGGGGGCCCTTAGCCTGCACTCCCAGGGCTCACTCAGAACCTGAGGCCCACTGAGACGCCAGTAAGAAGCGCCATGTGCTGTTTGACAGCTGAGAACCAAAGTCCTGGGTTTCTGCCCCAACAGGAATCCCAGAGGAGGCTGCCCAATTCTGAGACCCCCCCACCCAAGTCCTTAAAAATGGTCCCTAGAACCCCACTCCTCTGCTTGGGGTACACTGTGGTACGTTAGTGCCTGACTGCAACTCCAGAAAATACTTCTGAAATTCTGAGTCCTCTGAATTCACTTACTCCTCCCAAGTCCGGATAAAAATCTGCAGTGGAGATAAGAGAAAACCTGGGCCCGGCCGGGGAATGTTCTGGCTGAATGACCCTCGGAGGGAGGCCGCACCTCACCCAGGCCACTTGGAAAGCCTGGAGAAGCCTGCAATCTGGGCAAAGCAGGTGGACATTTTTGGAGAACTAATGTTTTGTTTTGTTTTTTTAGCAGAAGGCAGGCAATGGGAAGATATTTAAAGTAGGTGCAGAAAAAAAATCACTCGCGAGGGTACAGAATCATTCCAAAAGGAATACTTGGAATGATTTAATGAACTATTACTGATGATGAAATGACCATTTAACAGGCTGCCATTGGGCCCCGGGATCCTGCCCAAAGGCCCTCTGGGGCGGCTCCTGGCCTGGGCACTCAGACGCACAATCCTCCCTATCACACCAGGACCTTAACCCTAAAACTCCTCTTTCAGGTAAAAATAAGATTTCATGAATTGGGGCAGCTGGGTGGCCCAGTGGACAGAGAAGGCACTGGCCCTGGGGTCAGGAAGGCCCCGAGTTCGGATCTAGCCACACTAGCTGTGTGACCCCCCCCCCCAACTCCGATCCTCTTGGACATGTCCTCTACCCAGTGAACCCTGACATCCTGGTTGTTCCGATGACAAGGCCCCCCGTGCCTCAGCCCAGGCACTCTCCCTGGTGCCCCTCTTGCAGCGAGCATGTGCGCAGTGGCCCTCTGAATCTCAGGGCCTTCCCTCTGCTCCTCACTGACCCTTCCTCCTGTCTGTGGCTCGCTGTCACCGTTAGACTGGAAACATGCCAAGGCCAGGCACTGTCTTCTGCCTAGGAAACAGCTGGCACTTAACAAACTCGGTGACGGCCCTCCTCGGGCCTGGGTTTTCTCAGCTGTGAGATGAGGGCAGGGCGGCCTCCCTGGCACTTACCCACATATTCCGGGGTCCCCATGATTTCCCGGAGCTCCTCACTGCTCTCCATCATCCTCGAGAGGCCAAAATCAACGATCTTGACATCACCCAGGGGACACTCACTTGTCAGGAGGATATTCTGGGGCTAAAACAGATGAGAAACGTCCCTAACCCATCTCAGAAATAACGATCCCATATGTGAGCGACAACCAGCGCACTGGGCTTCGAGTCGAGCCCAAAAGAAGCCGTTCTCTCAGGACTTGGAATGCACGTGGCACTGCGAAGGCTGCAGCACCCAGCTGGGGAGGGGGTCACACGCCCACAGTAGAAGCCTGAGGCTGGCACTGGCCACTCCGCCACGCTCCCTCTGGAGACGTCAATGCGGGCCATGCATGGAGCCTTCTAGTGATCACAGGGTCACTGAGCCCTCGTCTCCCACTGTTCCCCATCAGATCCCGGAGAAGAGGGACCCCAGCACTTAGCACTAAAGTGTGCCTGATACACAGACGAATGGAGCACTGACCATGTACAGGGAACACACATGGTAAAGTTAGCCAGGTCCTGCTCTCGAGGGTCATCCTCCCCATGAGGGAGACAACACTTGGGGAAGGTCTCGGCTGCAAGTCAGAGGGGAAGGTCTCAGGGTCCTGAGGGGCAGCAGCAGAGCTGGAGGTCATTCCCCACTGAGAGTCACAGCAGAGCCTGATGTGGAGCCACTGGAGAAGGCTTGGGACTCTCCTGACCAGGGCTCCCTTTTCCCAGCCACCTTCAGGCGCTGTGGCTGCATCTCCCGGGGGTGGGGGTGGGGGGGGGCTTCTTGAGAAGATGGCTGAGGGCGCTGGGCTGGAAGCCTGGTTCTTCCAAAGGGTATTGGGCTCCGGGTCCTGGGCTGTCTCCATTGGGGTCTGAGGGAAGCTGGTTGCAGGGGGTGCTGGTGCTGACCTGCCTGAACATGCCGCTTTGGCCAGGCTGGCCTGTCTGCCCTGTGTGTGAACCCTGGTCAGCGCAGGGTGGAAACATCATCTCTCTGAGAGTACCCGAGCTTTGGGGGACGCTCTCCCACCCTCCTGACCAGCCCCGCAGCCACAGAGGACAGGGCCTGTCACTGCTCTCCTGGGGCTGTTGTGAGGATCAAAGGAGATCCCTCCTTTATCAAAGCACACACAGTGTGTGACACATAGGTACTGTAAGAAAGGCTTCTCCTCTAAGCCTTCCCTCAGTATTTGGGAAGCCGTTTTGTTAAGCCTGAATTTCCCCCTTTTGGATTCAGCCCCATGTTCTCTTGTGTCACCCGCCATGGGCCAGGCCGCCCTTCCAAGCTGGGAACCCGCTCTGGGCACTGGAAAATGTCTGTCTGCTCTGGAACGGCTGCCCAGGCCCCTGGGCCCGAAGAGGATGCTGCAAGTGAATGAACAACTTTACTGACTTGGCAAGTGGGGGGTGGGGATGGTGATGGGGACAGAGACGAGACTTATTTCTCATGCAATGGCTTTTTATGGGCAAAGCCTTCTTTCGGAATGATTCACTGGACAGTTCTGACTACATGAACAATGTACAGTATTCCTAACCAAAACCCCTGCAGAAAAAAGCCTATTCAGCCAGCCCAGATTTTCACTTTCGAAAACCTCATTTTCTCTTCTGGAAATTCTGGAATGACTTATTCAAATCATCAGAGCTGGGGTGTCCCCTCCAGCAGTGGGGGTTGGGGACCAGGAGGACAAAGGGCCAGCTCCAAGGAAATGGCTCCTCAAGAGTTAACATCTGGGCCTGGGGACCCAAGGCCAGGCCAAACCCTGGGACCAGCACTGGGGAGGCCTCATCACAACTGGGGAGCCCCAGCGGACCCTGAATGCTTCACCGAGGGCTCAGAGCACTGCCCTGGGGCCTCCTCTGCTCTTCTCCTACTGCGCACTTGCCAATGTCCTCCCTAAAAAGGGGCACACCCAGAAGCGCACCCACAACTCCAGCTCTGGCCTGCTCACTGCTAAATGCCCTGGTGCTGGCAGGCACAATCCAGCAACCACTGGCCAAGCCCTTGACCTTGGTGCCCACATAGGCTCCCTTCTAAATTTACCCACATCAGATCCCACCCAATCATTCACACTTGGAAACCCTACAGAACCACCTCCTTGGCCGTAAATGTTCTCAGGGCGCCATGGATGCTTTGTAGATGTGGCACAGCTTGGAGTGGAAGAGCCTGGCACAGTGCAGACAGCACCATCCAGGCAGATCTGGGGGTGGTCCAAGTTGGGCCCTGGGTGCCTGAAGGCCCATTCCCACCATACCCTGCAGGATGCATCTTTAATGGAACTGGAGCCTGCCCGTCCCCCCTGCCCCAGATCTTTTTCTAAAAAGACTCTTGGAAATGGGGAAGACTGCTTGGTTCTACCAAGAATAGGTGACCTCCAATGCCACCACTGCTGAGCCCAGGCCTTGGAGGAACATCCGGCTTGGGCTTCCCATTCCTGCTGGTGGGGGGGCCCTGGGCCAGCAGCCACTCCAAGAACACTAGCTTCAGGAAGGCACCAGGCAAGCAGCCAACAGGTATTTATGAAGCACTGCCTGGCTCTGTGTGTGTGTGTACACACCTGGCACTGTGCTAAGCACTGAGGTACAGAGGAAGGCAAAGGCCAAAGGCTCCCCACCCTCTCCTTCCAGCTCAGTTTCTAAGGAAGGAGACAACAGGACAGAGAAGGCACTGGTGGCTGGGGGATGGTAGAAGTGGAGGGAGGGCATTGAGGGTGGAGGGGCAGCATAGGAGGATCACAGCTGAGGCAGAGTTGAATCAAGCCATGAGGGTGGGAGGGGGCTTTAAGTAGGGGCTGAATGGAGGGAACCTATACCTCGAGGGAGCGAGTGAAAGGGGCAGACAGGGACATCGGGGTGTCCAGCCAGGGAGACTGAGCATCTGATGATGTGGGTGAGGCTGGGTGTCAGCTGCCTGAGACCCCCAGCCTCGGAGGGCACCGGTGGTCAGCACCAGGAGAAGCCATGCTACAGAAACCCAGGAGAGGTCACCTTGAAGGCCAAGGGGTCCCAGGTGTCATGAGTCTGAGAGGGCCGAGAAAAGGCTTTTTTGTCAGGCGATTCGCTAATCTTTCAGGGGTGGCTTCCATGGAGCGAGGAGGCAGCGAACCAGACTGAAGACCTAAGGAGCCCATCAGAGGAAGCCCCCCGGGGAAGATGGCTTTTTCAAGGAGTTTAGCCTCAAAGGGACTGGAGATGAGGCCTAATTTCAGGGATGGCCAATCTAGAGGGCTATTGGTTTTGAAAGGATGAGGTGCATCTGTAAGCAGCAGGGAAACAGCAAGAATTCTGGGAGAGAGCCAAGGTCAGTGAGAAGGGGGCATGACAAGGGGAAAGAAGGGGGGGAAGCCGTCTCTTCCAAGGAGATGGGGAAGGAGTCAAGCTTGGGCATCAGGGATCTGACGGCGGGAAGTCGAGGCTGAACAGCAGCAGGGGGAGGGGGCCTCCCTTCCTGGCCACGGCTCCACCCGCTCCTCATCAAGTCATAGCTGAAAAGGGTGGACAATTAGTCTCTCAAAAAATAAAAAGCAAAGAAAGAAATGACATTCCCCCCCCCCTCCCCCTTTTTGGCAAGGAGGGAAGAGATGACGAGATTAATGAGTCATTTAACCACTTCAAGGCCTTCCCCCATTATCTCAGTAGAGGCAGAAAAAGCTCTTGACAAAACACAACATCCATTCCTATTGAAAACACTAGAGAGCACAGGAGCAAACAGAATCCTCCTTAAAACAATAAGCAGCATCTATCTGAAACCATCAGCAAAAATATTTATGACAGCTCTTTTTGTGGTGGCAAAGAACTGGAAATGGAGGAGATGGATGCCTATCAATTGCTTAACGAGCTGTGATATATGAATGTAATGGAAAACTGCTGTGCTCTACGTAATGAGGAACAGGCAGACTTCAGAAAATCCTGGAAAGACTTAAGTGAACTGATGCTGAGTGAAGTCAGCAGAACCTGGAGGACACTGGATACAGTAACAGCCACAGTGGGAGACGACTGCCTTTGACAGCCTTAGCCCTTCTCAGCAACGCAAGGACCTAAGACAACTGCAAAGGACTCGTGATGGAAAACGCCATCCACGTCCAGACAAAGAACCAGGGAGCCTGAGTGCAGAGCGAAGCAGACCGTTGGCTCTCTCCCTTTTTTGTTTTGTTTCTTTTTTCTTGTGGTTCGTTCTATTAATTGTAATTATTCTTTACAACATGACTAATGTGAAAATATGTTTAATGTGAATGTATATGTAGAGCCTGTATCAGACTGCATGCTGCTTGGGGAATGGGGGGCAGGAAGATGGAGAAAATTTAAAACTCAACTATTTGTAAAACTGAATGTTGTAAACTAAAACTAAATAAATGCATTTAACACATAAAGGTTCTTCCCCTCTCAGCTCAACCACCATCTCTTATGTAAAAGAGAGGTCGAACAATCCAGAGAGACCAACATATGGCAAAAGTCTGCCATGACATGCTGCGCTCTGTACCCACGGTACCCCACCTTAGAACCAAGGGGCCAGGCAAGGGTGAACACAAGAGTGTCCAGCATTTCCCTTTCGCTCCCACCCTTTGCCTGGATGCTGGTGCCTTCAGCCTGTTGTCTGAGGGCCTACACCTGCTGGCCTGGGCCAGGGATGGGCCCCTGAGGAAGCTCCAGCCTTGGGCTGAAATCTTGGTTTGGACCCTCAGTGACCTTGGGCAAGTCCCTTCCTTCTGACGGCGAGTTCTCCTTCACAGGACTTGTCCCTCGTTTCTAACACTGCTCACACAAGCACCATCAGAAGCCTTCTTGACCCTGACCTTTACAAGACTGTTAAGTGAAAATATTGTTCTTGTGACGACACGGGGCTAAGCCCTTCACAATTCTCATCTCACTGGATCCTCACAACTAACCAGGGAGGGAGATGCTATGATGGTCCCCATGGTACAGCTAAGGAAACTGAGGCAAACAGGTGAAGTCCAAGGCAGGTTTGCCCTCAGGTCTCCCTGCTGTCCCTGTGCCAGCAGCTGAGCACCCTGAGGGCAGGAAGTGTCTGACTGTTCCGTGCATCTCTAGGCTTAGCTCAGTGCTGGGCACACAGAAGGTGCTTAATGAATGCTTAGTGACTGACTGGCTGAGTTTTTTTTTTTTTTTTGCTTTTTGGAGAGTAATTGGGGTTAAGTGACTTGCCCAAAGTCACACGGCTAGTAAGCGTGTCAAGAATCTGAAGCCGGTCCTCCTGACTCCAGGGCTAGTGCTCTATTCACTGCCCCAGCTAGCCGCTCCTGAAGGAGTTCTGATGTTTGGTACAAGAGCCAGCCCGCTATGAGGCAAATGGTCAGAACTCGGGTTCAGGGAAACCCCCTTTGCTCTCCCAGCTCGGTTCTGTCACTGCTGTCGAGGCCCAGGGACGGGCTCAGAGCAGGTAAAGACGCTCTGGCCCCCTTCTCACCAACACAAACCACAGGCTGAGAGGCTAGAGGGCGGCTGGTGGGCTCCCCCTTCACTCTGCCTCCTGCCCTGCCCAGGAGCTTCCTCCCATTCCTTCCACCCAAGGTCATCTCTCTGCCCCTTCCCCTGGTCCACTCCCTCATCTCCCCCCCTCCTCCCGTTAGTCCCAGACTTTCCTCTTCAGACTCTCCTGACCCCGTCACATCCAGGCTCCCTCAGCACTCACTGCCCTCCTTGCCATTCTCACCCATGGCACCTGTGCACTGGCTGTGCCCCAAGGAGAAGGCTTCCCCATGCTTCCATCCCAACACCCGGCTTCCTTCAGACATCCCAGAACAGGAGGCTTTTCCTGATTCCACCCCCACCCCACAAAGAGCTGCATCTATCTTGCATCCTGGGGAAGCCCGTGCTGTCTCTGCTGGGTGCGGGCGCTGTTCTCACTTATTCTATGTTAGCTCCTAGAATCCTGTCAGGTGCATAGTAGGCATTCAATGTTTATTGGTTATCTGTATGACCATCTAGCAATCAAGCAACATTTCTTAAGCACCCTACTATGTGCCAGGCACGGTGCTGAGTGCTGAGGATACAAGAGTCCCTGCCCCCAGAAAGCTGACCGTCTAATGCAGGAGGGGCTGGGTCATGAAGGGCTCTGAATGACAGTTGGGAAAAGGAAGGCAGAGGAGCCTAGTAAAGACATGGCTGGATCTGCACTTTGGTGACTGAACAGAGGGACTGGAGTGAGGGGAGGCTGGAAGCAGGCAGGCCCCCCAGCAGCTACTGCCACGGGCCAGAATGGAGGAGATGAGGGGCTGCTCTAGGGAGGGGTGTAACAGGGTCACAGGAGATGCTGTGAGGGTGAAATGGACAGGGTTTGGCACCACACTGGATAAGGGGATGGGGGTGAGAGAGAGGGGTCCAGGATGACCTCTAGGTCATGGGCCTGGGGGCTGGCTCTCTAGAGACACAGGGGAAAGAGAGTGGATTCTGTTTTGTAGATGTGAGTTCAAGATGTTTACTGACCATCTGGTTCGAGATGTCTGAAAGGCAGCTGGAGATGTGAGGGTGGAGGTGAGCAGAAGCTGGGCCAGGGAAGAGAGATGGGAGAATCCCAGCACAGGCCTGGCCATTCAATTCAAAGAGCTGCTAAGATCATCCAGTGATCTCATCACCTACCCCCAGTGAGAGGGGGGAGGAGGAGAGAGACGGCCTAGGAGGAGGAGGGCTGAGAAGAGGCAGAGGGATCTGGGAACTAGATCATCGTGCTGTGTTTGTCCCTCAGTCTCAAAGAGACCCGAGGTACCACAGCACCTGGGGATGATTTCGTGACTCACAGCTGACTTTGATTTAAGTGAAGCAGGGCTGTGCGAGGTCACCAGCCTCACTTTCTCCTCCACAGCCATCTGGGTCCAGTGGCCAGATACTCATGAGGATGACTGGAGATGGCCCAGGATGCAGTGGGAGACCCTGGCCCTGGTGGGCTAAGGCCTTTTTAGGCTCTCACTTAGAGTGAGGTAACATCCATTCAGTGAATAGGCATCTTAAAGAAGGGAGTCAAGGGAGGGCCCCTTAAAAAAAATCAAACTGGGAGGGGGAAGACCCTCAGGGTGCCAGGAAGGGAGGGACCTATTGTCCAGTCTAAGAGCTCCAGAGTAAATTGGGTTTAAGGCCTGGTCTCTGAGAAGGAAGTCTGGCCAGTAAACCCCAAGGTAACCAGGTAGCTTTCAGATGGGGAGAGCAGTAAGGGTGGAGTGATGAGGTCAGAGCCTGTGAAGGGTTGAGAGGAGGGAAGATGGGGCCCCAACTGTGGACCAGGGCTTTGTTCAGTTGTAGCCTGGGAGTGTTGCTCTTTGGGACCTGGTCTGGTCCCTAAGGAGACTCAGACCACACTGGCCCCTCTGTGCCAGGCACGGAGCATGCCACAAGGGCACAGGCCATTTGGCCTCGTTAGTGTCCACAACGAAGTTTATAAGAAAATGAAACCTCACCTTCAAATCGAGATGAACGACGTTGTGGGCGTGTAGAAAGGAGACGCCTTCTAAAATCTGCCTCATGAGCCTCTGAACGTCCTTCTCTTTAAAGGCTTCTTCTCTCTCAGCTACACACTGGCCAAAAATCTCACCTCCAGCAGCACTGGGGAGAAACAGCAGTGAGAGAGAGAGCTCATTTCCCCATTTAAGCCACACGGAACAGCACGCGTTTTGGTGGTCAGCAGATTAGCATTCCGAAGGGATTTTAAAGTACAGATGCTGTGTTTGGTTCAATTGCTTTGCAATTAAAAATGGTAATTCCAACAAAGAAATTGTTTCTACTCTAAGAAGGCAGCTTTAGCTGTCTGCTTAGAACCTGCGGTCAGCACAATTCAAAATGACCAGTCCTTGATGAGCCTCTTGCTGTGGCCTCAAGACAAAATGACGTGCTTCATACTAAGCTGATCTAGACAGTGGGAGCCCAGCCCTCATCTGGGCAGTCAGTCACACAGGGGAAGCTGAGGTAATCTCGAGCACAACCAGGATCATGTTCTTTCTCATGATCCAAGTAAAAATGCTGTTCCTCTTGTAGAAAGAGCCTCTGACTCGGGGCCCCAAGACCTAAGGTTTGGGCCCCACCTCCACATGGGAAGCCTGGATGGCCCTCAGGCTTCCAAAGGACTTGGTAGCCATCAAGCAGCCAGGTACACAGCAGAGGGCAGCGTAGTTAGCATACGGCTCTAAAAAGAGGCTGTTCTCTTAAATTCAAATTGATCTGGAATAAAAATATAACCAATGTTATATGCTGAAAGATGACTCTTTGGAAGAAATTTGATGTCCTTCTACAAGAAAGTAGGATGTAGCACACTTAAGGCATCACAGCAAGTTAAAAGGAACTCCAGAAGTGACATAAACTTAGAAAGGACGCGGCTTTTCCCAGGGCTGAAGGGGGGCCCTGGTGCACAGTCTCAGGCTGAAGGAGGCACAAGGGCCTCAAGGATCATTCCATTTTACAGACGAAGGGGAAAGGACAGGGTCGAGGTCAGGCAGCCCCAAGGTCATGCACTGTCTCTGCTGGAAGCTTAACCATGGTCCACTTGGTGATTTCCCACTCATCTCCTCTGTCCCTTTCTCTAAGAAATCTTACTGCACAATTTCCTGAAATACGCTGGCTGGAATTTTCACTTTCTGGAAAGGCTTCCCTCTATACTAAGTGGTGAGACTCCCCACAGCTGCCTGAGTAACCCCTCACACGGCACCACTGCTTGGACTCTTACTGCCTCCCTCAGAACAGCCAATGAGCCAACATCTGAGAGAAGACCCGCTGCTGCTTGAAAAATGCAGGGCAAGTGGGGCAGGACACGAGGGAAAAGAGACATCCTGGGAAGGAGTGAAAGATGGGACTTTGATGGAATTGTTTAGAAAAGACATTGGAAAACGTTGCTTTGTCAAAGACCTCGAAAAATCCTACCTTTTGTGGCTCATTTTCTTCCAGAGCAACATGGTTCCTGGGTGCTAGCAGCTTCTATACCTTGCAGTCCTATGCCTAATTTATGTTCAAAGCTTATCAAACCACGTCAAGAAGCACTTTAAGGCCCTACTATGTGCCAGGCACTGCCAAGTGCTGGGGACACAAAAAAAGGCAGAAAACCAGCCCTGCCTTCGAGGAGCTCCCAGTCCAGTGTGTGTGTGTGTGGGGGGGGGAGGCAGGCAGAGGGCTGGTCTCAGAGGGAAGGCACAAGAAAAGGCTCGTGGCAGAAGGAGGGATGCCAGTGGGGACGCTGAGGTGAGGAGAGAGATTGTGCCAGGCCTGGGAGACAGTCCCACCACAAGGCAGAAGGAGCAGGCAGAGGGCGTGACGGCTAAGAGGAAGGGCCTGAGTTCTGACAGCTTATCTTGTTGTAGGTTCCTTAAAATAAAACCTTGGAAGAGGAGAGAGGCAAAAAGTGAGAGCCTAACCATGCCAAACAAAGAGAGCTCAGCTCAGGAGGAGTTAAAGCAAAGAGAGGGAGTGGTGCCAGGTCTAGGGCCAGAGCTGGGACCAGGCCACCAGGAGCTAATGCCACAAACACGGAAATCTGCCTGGTTTTAAACTGCATGGGGGAGCCAAGCTCATGTTACCTTATCTAGGCAAAGCCCTTGGCCGGGAACCTCTGCGTCAGCATCTCCTTCCTCCTGGCATCCAGCTCCTACAGTGTGTGTGCGTGTGTGTGCGTGTGCGTGTATGTGTGTGTGTACAGGTGTGAGATGGAGCTCTCGGGCAGTCTTGTAAAAACGAGCGATTCAATAACTGAAAGAAGTTTCAGTTAGAGGTTACAGGAATTTCAAGAATTCTGAGTGAAGGAATCTGTTCGGAGCTTAACATCCAGATGCAGTTTTGCCCTCGATCAAAGTTTATGGACCCACGGCCTCCTTAAGCACCTGTGGACTCAAGGCTAAGACATCCCCCTTAAAACCAGAATGCTCGACTCCAGCAGACCTTTGGGGCAGTTGGCATCAAAGGCAGGAGGAAAAGACCAGGTAGAAGTGACAATGTTACCTGGCACGAGGGTTGGTTCTCGGACGGACCAGAACCCTGCTACAAATTCACGTTTCGGAAGACTCCCTGGTCCTGGACTGACTACCCCACAGCCCTGCATTGCCTGGGTTGTCTCTGGGACACAACTTTCCATATGGGGGCATTTCTCATTAAGATCCTTTGTTCTGAAAAGCCATCCAACTAACAGGAAAACAGGCTTCCAAAAAACCCCAAGTCTCCCTCTGGTTGAATGGAGGTAACCTGTAATTGTCTGAATTCTGGACACATCTGCTTAGTCCCAGGACTTGTCTGATCTGCTCCTGGCCCCGGCTCTTGACCCTTTTTGTTCATGACTTGGATAGAGCCAGAGTTGGCTTGCCCCCCCAAAGCACAGCAGACAGCCAGAACTGTGGGTGTCAGAGACAAAATCCAAAAGGATCCTGACAGGCTCTTAGAGATAACGAGAAGAAATTCAGCAGGGACAAATGTGACATCTTGCAAAAAGCCCGCAAGTTCCCTCAGACTGAATGCTCTCTGGGGCTGTGAGGGAGGGCCAGGGCCAGCCTATGGGCTGGGCACCCCTGCATAAAGGGCCTGGATTCCATGTCATAGGAGGACCAGTTAAGGAAGTTAAAGAACAATGGCAGGACCATGCTGGCTCCCCCCAAAGGGCCACCATGTACAGGAGGGGACAGGCTAGTTCTTCTGGGCCTCAGGACAGGAGTAAAGAGTCAACAGAGGAAGGTTCAGACTTGATGTAAATCTTCCTAACAATAAGGGCCTGTCCCTATGTGGAGTGGGGAGATGATCCCCCTTCTGGAGTCTGCTGCCAAGGCTCTGGTGGACGGGCTGGCCCGGGAGGCCCCTCCAACTCTCCACATCAGTGCTTCTGCGTGACCCAACTATCCTCTCTCACATGCTCCTGCTCTGTGATGGCTCAAGAGGAAGACTGTATCCCTTTTGGAAGGGGAGGGGCCACCTCATCGTCTGGCAGAATGGAAAAGGCAGGACTATGCTATTTTTCCCTAAAATGAGATGCTGCACAGAAAGCATCTAAATGAGTGCATTTCTCCTGTGGTCTGCTGACCCTTCACCTGGGAACCTCGTGAAGCGTGTCTGCTCCTCAGAGCACTCTCACACTACTGAAGAGAAACGGGAAGCCCCAACGTCTGCCGCGCAGGGAAAGGGACAAGGCTGGCCAAAGCCTCTCCTCCTGCCCCTTGGAGCCGCTGCTCGCCCCTTCCCCAGGGAGGCACACTCACTACTCCAGCACCAGGATCATTTCTGCCGAGGTCTCGTAGACTTCGTGCAAGCTGATGACGCGCTGACTGTCCTGGGTCAGCTCCAGGACTGCGATCTCATGGACGATCTCCATCCGGCACTCTTGGCCTTTTCTTCTTTTTCTCATGAATTTTGCTGCAAACTCTTCTCCGGAATCTTTCTTGACGCATTTCCTCACCACTGCGAATTTGCCTCTGGAATTAAATGAAAAAATTTACACTTAGGAGACCACAGATTTTCCAGAGACAGAATTTTTAACAACTACAGTGTCAATAAAGTCTGTGCCCATTCATTTCCTCGGCAAAAATTTGGGTCAGTCATGTTCAGTCAGAACCAGACAAGCCTCCAATTTAGATAAGACACTTCATTAAGCCTTACTTAACTTTTAAATGATGCAGTGACCATCCTGAATTAACAATATCCTAATGATAAAGAAGCATCCACAACAGAGGTGACAAACTCAACGCTCACAAACGAGGGTGGTCCCAGCCAAATTACAATGAAACTGGGCAACAGCCGAGCAAACATAGGTGATGTTCCTTTGTGGTTTTCTCAGTCAACACGTGGGCCACAGGGATCTGTTTCTACTTGAGTCCTCCGCCCCAGCTCTACCAAACAGTTTTTGCAAACAAAACTATTGTTTAAAACCCTAACCACCTGGTAATTTAGGCTTTAACCCATGACAATCGTAGATCAATGTTTACAAGGATTCACTCACACAAGGCAAAATTTCCCTCTAAGAAATCTCAGTAAGAGGCTCTGGCACCCCCAGCCCATCCTCTGGAATGTCCTCTGTCCTCACTGACCGAAGCAGCTCCAGCAACTCCAGCCCCGCGTTATGTGGGAAGCCTAATCCGATGCCTCTGCCAGTGCCCTCCCTCCCAACTCACCTTGCACGGAACTACCCTGGCTATACTGGATTTCCTCGCCCTCCATTTTTTCCGCCTATCTTTTTATAGAACTTACTGCTTTCCTCTCCAGAACAAGAGCTCCCTGCGGGCAGGTCTGATGGCCCACCCTATACTTCCGCCTCTCACAGTGCCCGGGGCAATCTCTGATTGCCTCTGGTCCTGCCAATCCTCCTGTCCTGAATCCTCAACTACCCAGGGGCCGGCTCTCGCCTATCTCAAAAACATCTGGAACAAACCGTCCCTGGGCCACCGGCGCTCCCCTACTGGGGTCAAACTGGCTGCCCGCCTCCTTCCTGGCCCTCGCCCCTAGCCCACAGCCAATCAACTGCTAAGAAACGGTGCTTCTGCCTCCACAACACACGCATCTGGGCGTACGGCGTCGGGGTGCTGGGGCACAAGCACAAGTCGAACGATCCGTAAGCAGAGCCGGGACAACATTATATACAGTCACAGATACATTGTATCCCTGCCGTGGGGCGGGGGGAGGCTCCTGAGGGACAAGGCGCCCAGAGGGAGCACGGGGCCGGGGGGCTGCTCCTCCCGCTGCTCACAGCTCCCCCGACAACTGGATGTCTGATGCAAACGTCCCAGGGGGCCGCGCTGGCCTGGGGAGGAGGGGACCCTGAACGTTGGGAGCCCAGTTAACAGACAGATGTAAAAAATCAAAGGGTGCGCCCCGCCCGACCCTGGGCACGAGGACCCGGGGGCATCAAGAAACAGCCGGGCTGGGGGGGAGAGAGGGCTGGGAGGGGCGAGGAGGCCGGACCACAGGCGGCACCTGCGGGCACTACCCGCACTAGCAGAGGCCGCCCCGGCTACTCCTCCCCCTCCCGCAGCGGCGCCCCCCGGGGCCGAGCGCCGAGGCCAAGGGCCGGCTCCCAGTGGGCTCGGGCTGTTCCGGGGTGGGGAGGGAAGGGGGGAGGCCGGCCGGGCTACGGCCACTCTGCGGATGAGTCGTCTCTGCCCCTCCCCCGCCGCCCCAGGCCCCGCCGCCGGCAGGTCCCCCGCTGCGTGCCTCAGTTTCCCCCGCTCACCTGCCCAGTTCACGGCCCGGGCTCAGGCCGTAGCGCTCCTGGAAGGGCTCCCGGCGCACTGGGGTGCGGATGTCCCGCAGCAGGCCCCGCGTCCTGCCCCGCGCCCGCTCCGGAGGGGTCCCGGCCGCTCCGGCCGCCGCCGACTCCTCCGGGGGGATCATGGCCCCCCGCCCGGCCCTACTCCCGGCTCCAGCCGCCGCCCCGCGCGCCCCCCTGCTCCCAGCTCCGGCTCTCGCGGGACTCCCGCCAACTGCCACTGCGAAGCCACACTGAGCCCCGCCGGCCCGCGCACCGCCTCTGCCTCTGGCCGCGAGCCTCCGCGCCTGCGCGCCCTCAGGCCCCGCCCCCTTGTCCCCGCCCCTCCAGGGAAGGGGAGAGGGGGAGGGGAGGGGCAGAGGAAGGGCGCGGGGTGCGCGCGCCTCCCCAGGGTGAAGACCGGCGGAGGGCGAGCGGCGGCGCCACCTTCCGGTGCGGGGCGGAACCGCAGGGGACCGAGCCTGACAGCTAGAGCCTGGAATGCCAGTGGGGCTGCAGGATGGGGAGAAAGTGGGCGGAGCCGGGAGGGCGGCAGGTGCGAGCCAGGGAGCTGCCAAAGACGCCCGGCCCTCCACTGCCACCCTGGTGTTTTGCAGTTGAGGAAACTGAGGCTCCCGACATTGACAGGGTATCTGCCACTTTGCTGCCCCGAGGGGCTGGAGCCTGTGCAGAGAGCAGGGGAGCCTGGTCAGCGCGAGAAGTGGGCCCGCACTTGGGCAAGACCGCCCCTTAGAGCCCGCACCTGGCCCGGCACCTGGCCACGCACCTGGTCACCACATGTCTGGGAGGGATCGCCCTTTAGAGCCCGCACCTGGTGGGGCCACCGGCGACTCTGAGTTCGGGATTCCAGAATTCCCTCCTGCCAGCACGTTCTGGCGGAGCTTTGGTCAGTACGAGGAGGGAGCCGGCACCTAGGAAGGAAGGAGGGACCCATGCTTGTGATGAGAAGGGATGTTGGTGGTGCTTGCACCTGCAACCCCTACCACACACCTGACCCGGCCAATGGTGACTCTGGGTCCTGGCATCCTGCTGCACGTGCTGGCAGGAGGGGAGGCCCCCATGACTTCCATGCAAAGACATTGGGTCAGAGATGGCACACTAACCAGTTGGGCTTGGCCGCTGGGTAGAATGGGTGGAGGGCAGTAGCTGAGGAAGGCCAAGGAGAATTCAGGAAAATGCTTGGGCATCTGATGCTGGGCAAGACTAACTCTGGGATGGGGTTGGAGGGCAGCCTTGTTGGACTCCATGGATCATTTCTGGCATTGAAGAATCATTTGGAGAAGGAAGAGGAAGTTCTGACTGAAACAGAGGCATCTGCCCTTCATGCCTGGATAGGTGTGATACTTGTCCAGTTGTACAATGAACACTGACATCACAGAATAGGGTGAGCCAGCAAGGCGTCCCAGGACAGGGCACTGGGGCCTTAAGGCATGGACAGGCCGCCTGGTACTTGCCCAGTCAGGTGCAGGAAGGATGGAGAACAGGGCTGTGGGGGCCTAGTGTCTGGGTGGTGAAGGCGTCCTGAAGGCGTCAGGCTGATGGCTGTCGACAAGCAGGCTGCCATGTTGGAGAGAGGAAGGTGGATCCTTAGTACTTGGGTAACTCACCTCTCTGCCTCTGAGGATGACTGTCCTCCAGACGAGGTTCAGAGGGCTTGGCGAGATGCTTCCCTTCCTGTGCCCTATAAGCCCTGGTTCACAGCAGATGCTATCAGTGCCCCAAATCAGGCCACAAATGAGGCTGGGGGATCCAGGAGGCTGAGCCTGGACCAGGAGACACCCTGGCAGAGATTCTTAGAGAAAGTCTGGGTCTTCTGGCCAGTCAGCAGTTCCCACCCCCTTACAGAAGGGGCACATAAGGGGCCAGGGTAAGAAATAGCAAAGTCACTGCCCCCTGGGTCCGTCCTCATGAGGAGGACAGCTGAAGAGCAGAGACTAGGAAAACCTCAGGAGGCCGTCTGAACAGAAGCTGGCCAAAGAGGAGGGGAGAGATAAGGCTTCTGGGACAGAAAGCGTTCAGACTTAGCCAGAATATTTTACTTGTCAGAACGTTATATCTGAATGAAACGGGAGTTGCCCCGAACAAGGCCTGTCTGGCCCGTTCTCTTTGGTGCCCTGTGGTGGGGCCCCCTTGTCGCCATCCACCCTGGGAGACTCCAGGTGGGCCATGGTGGAGAGTAGGAGGGGCAGGGGGCTGTCTTTGGGGGCAGCCATGCTGTGACTTCCCCACTGTCTTAAGGGTGTCCTCATGTTCCTTTGGTGACAGCAGCTAAGTGTGTTTGACTTAGCCCAGTTCCCAGGCCCTTAGTAAGTACCTGCTGACTTGGCAATAGTAGTGAGGTCTGGGCCCTGGGTGTGTGACCTCAGAGAATGTGGCACAGTTGTGGGGTAGGCTCCTGGGCATTCTTGGACAGAACACAGAGGGGACCTAGGAGAGGAATGGCATCCTTTTCCCCAAAGATGCCAGTACCCCGACTCTTCTCCTTTGTCTTTTCCCCTTTGCCCAGGGTATCCTGCCCTGCCACTTGCCCATGCCAAGCGTGACTCACAAGCCTTCCTGTCTTAGGGTTGTCTGTGGAGTCGTAATCTCCTCTTTGTGCACGGTCTGGAGCTCCCTCTGTTTATGAGCCCAGCTCTGGACATTCTCCAGGGGCTGAGGCCACAGGGATGGTTTCTGTCTCTTCTCCTGAGAAGGATGGGCTGTGCTACCTGTGGCCGTCCTGACTCGCTGAGCCCTGCTTTCTGCTCTCGCTGGGCTGTGCAGAGTTGTCTCTGGCCATTTGGCAAGTCCTGGGTACAAGCAGCTCCTTGGTTGGGTGACAGCGTGGCTTCCATGAATTCCGGCACATCCAGCCTCACCACAAGCGGCTTCTTGTCGCGTTGAGCCTCCTTGGAAACCGACGGTTAGGTTGTTCTCTTTATCTTTGGCCAAAGTGGATGGCGACTCAGTTCATTTAGTCTGCCTTCTTTTTTCAATTTCTGGTGACACTTTCAGGGCATATTTCAGATAGGAGAAAGCTAGAGTCAGAAGGTCTGACTGTTTTGTAAATTTTGCTGAGAGCTGCTGTCTTAGTCTCAAACAAGATTCCACACACTTGCAATGCCTGCCCCAAAGGAATATGGGATCATAAGTCTAGGCTGGAAGGGATCACAGAGTCACCTAGTCCCATCCCCTCCCCGTTTACAGATGAGGAAACTGAGGTCTGGAGAGTATGTCTTTTGCCCTGGAGCAAGGATGTGGGGAGGGAACTTGCAACAGTTGTGTATTGTCCAAGTAAAAGTTGAGCCCCAGTTCTCTGGCAGTCACCCTCCTGTGTGATGTTGGACGAGTCGCTGAACCCCTCTGGGCTTCATTCTCTTTGTCTGGTAAACCTCTAGCTCCTTCCAGTGCTCCATCCATTGTCCCATCTTAGACCTCTGCTGTGGGACTGAGGAGGACGAAAGGTGCTTTGGAAACCTCAGCCCCCGATGGAGCAGCTATGGACAGCTGGACTCAGCTATTCCAGCCCATGTCCGATGACTGGGATGTGGTCCTCTCCTCCCCCTTCCCACTGTCTACCCTAGGGAGGATGGAGGCAGAGCTGATATTTCTCAGGGCAGCCGATGCTTTCATCTCCACGGCCACTTTGTAGCTCGTCACCAATTTAGAAAGACAGCCCTAGTTTTTAATCTGTGTAGTGCCAGGACTAGACATGTAATTACTTCATAACGTCTGACTCCCCCCTTTACCATTTAGATGACTATGGGATAATTAGCCAATCAGCCTCTGGCAAGAGCTTTCTGTTCCCCTGTGGAGCTCCTAACTGCCACGTTAGGAACCCAACTGGGGAGCCAAGGCAGGCCCAACATGTCTCAACTGGGGTTTCTCTCATGCAAGCACACACACACACACACACTCCTCCAAGAAGTTGGAGTGTAGCAGTCAACTATTATGAAAAGACAGCACCACCCCCCAACACACATCCCCAAAAAGAAAGTGAACACTGAATTTTGTAAAGGTTGGTTTATGAAGCTTGGTTCAGGTTCAAGGAGCTGAGAATTTTCAGGTTAGGGTCATGGTGGGTCTGGGAACTATTCTTTTGTTCTGAGAATCTGAGTCATTGCTTAATATTGTTCAGTAAGTTACTGAACTGACTGGTTAGGTGGCATAGTCAATGTGAGAAGTGCTGTAGCCACTTGGAGCCCACCCTGTCCTATCCTCACCTGAGAGCCTCTCCTCCTCTTTGGAGGATCATTCTGTCCATCTACACTGGCCCACCTAGATGTTAGTGTCATATGTTGGTCCCAGAACATTATCCTTCCTTTCATAAGCAGTTTGGCACTTGGTCCTGTGGTCTTCCTCTTCATTCCAACTCCTGCCTGTATCATTGAGCCTGAGAAACCTGGGAAGATGCAGACTGCTCCCCCGTAAGACCATGGGCTTTTCCATCTGAGTCACAGCTCAAATATGCTCCATGGGAATGTGAGCTCTGTGAGAGCAGGAGCTGCCTTACCTTTCTCTTGGTCTCCCCAGTTCTTGGCACACAGGAAGTCCTTAATAAATGCTTTTTATCCATTCAGTCAGTCAGTCATCCCCCTGTTGATACCCACCACAAGATGAAGAAGGCCCCCACTGCATCCTCAGCTGCTCTACCAAGCAGACGCTTGGGTCCAAGTGTCTTCATGCACAGTTTTTGTAAACCTTCCTCTCAGTGGCACCAGAGTCTGAAGGTGAAATATTAACTAAAGTTCACTTTTCTGTTGTGCTGAAAGTCGATGGAGGGGGGACAGACCATGGCCTGAAGGAGGAGCGTGTTAAGAACTGACACTCACTGATCCTTGTAAAAAAGCTGAGTGAGGCGGGCTCCCACTCTACCCATTTCATAGGAGAAGTTGAGGCTTAGGTGACTTGTGTGGACGGAGTCAGTGTCCATAGTGAGATCTGAGCGTGTCCCTGGGCTTGGGTGGAGATGGCCGGAGGACAAAGGTAGCCCCTGGGGCGCTGTCTCACGGGGGCCACCAGACGTGAGTGCTTTGCAAGCTTGGAGCCCTTGTGCTGGCTGTGTTCAGCACGGCTTCTTCTCTCTGCTGAGTGGTCGGTGGTGAGCACCCTGCACAGCCCGGTGTCTTCTCTTCCTCCTTAGTCCCCCTTCTCAGTGGCCCCGCCCTGGTCTCTGGAGCTCCCCATGGGAACGTCTTCTGCAGGTGCCATTTGACTCCACAGCTTCTTTTGGCCTCTAATTATTTATTTTCTATGAAGTCTTTCCTTCCGTCACCATATTCTAGCCACGAGTCATGTTCCCCTAAATGTCCTCAAGGCCTCTCCTTCCGTTGGCATCTCTAGTTCACTGGGATATGTCCTTCATGCTTCGGGCGTTCATTGCCCAGACGTCTGAGGCCGTAAGCATTGTTCCTGTCTCATCTCCAGCAAATTAATAGGCTTCTCCGTGGATGTTCTTCCAGCATGGCCCCCATCTCTCTCTGTGCTCTCTGTCTGGCTTGATGGCGCATGGGGATGGTTTTTCTTGCCCCCTATTCGTTTTTACTTTACAGCTGTCCAAGATCCACAAGCCTTCAATATAATCTGCCTTCCCTAGATGCTCTCCCTCCCTGACCAAATGCCTGCCCCAGGGCAAAGACCCAAATATGATTCTTTTTTTTTTTTTTTTTTTGCTTTTTTAAATTACTGGAACTTAAATATACACTAAGAAGAGAAAAGGAAATGTATTATAAGCTTAAATATTAAAACTTAAATACAGAGTAAGAAAAGAAAAATGCATGGCATGGGCACAGCAGAACAAGTATCATTCTTTCCCAGTTTCTCAACATCCCACATCCAAGTTTCTCTTCTTAAACTACTACCTTCCATTGGTGGCATCTCTACCCTTAGATGTCTGTGCATCCACTCTCTTTAGTCTCTTGCTCAGGGCTTCTTTATTCTTAGAGACGCCTTTTAGACTCCTTTTGGTTGCTACATCATTTGTCTCTGGAGGAATCACCAAAATGATCCTGAATCTTCACATTTGATAAATCTCAGGAGGTTGTTATGTTCACGCACCTAGGAAGGAAACAGCGTCTTGGAGGTTGGTTACAAGCAACTTCTAAGACCCCAGGGTTAGGGACCTGTAGTAGTCCTTGGCCTTTACCCAGCTGATGCGGTTCATTGCTCTAGAAAAATCTGACTTTGTAATAGGGAGAGTAAGCTCCCAATTTTCAAATGGCTCAGTATCCCGGGGAAAGTTGCTAATTATGGCTTGTGGTATTGGAAGTCCAAGAGGCTTCTTAGAAAGTGGGTAAATGAAAAAAGTCCTGCCAATATGAACACGAGTCATGAATGGAATAGGTTTTTATCCCCACCCAGAAAAGGCAATGCTGTGCATAAGAGGATCATGGAGTGCATTACAGAATGATTGAAACAGAATTTAGTAGCTGACTTCTAGCCACTGTTACTGGAAGGATGTGAGATGAGCCTCATTAAGGCTTAGCACAGTTTCGCAATTCTGCTACTTAGCCAGTCACTTCACATTTCATCTCCTCAGCCAACCCGTCTTGTCGTACAGGAAGCCGACCTGGATTGTCTTTCCGGTTGGCTCTGTCCTGGGAGAGTTTGCACAGTCTGAGGCGTCCGTAATCCTCCCTGACATCAGCCGCTGCCACTCTGGAAGACTGCACTATGGCTGTGGGGCTGGTGGGAGATGTCAACATTGCAATTCCCACGTCTTTCACCTTCACAAAGTATTATGCTAAAGTACAAAGCATCCGAAGGAAGCAGAAGCTGCCGGGGCCCTTGTACGAGCTGTGTTGGTGGAGTCCCTTCTCCACGTAGTCCCTTATGCTGTTATACCAGGGGACAAGAAAAACCATTCTTCTCCATCCTTTGTTGAGATCACATCTTGTCACTGGGCGTAGTGCATCCAAGAGAGACCGCCTGTTGGAAGCTGCTGCTCCTACCAGGTGTGACACCCTACACCATCAGCTTTTCTGGGTCAGCAGTCATTTACCAGACTTTCGATGGATGAGTTAATTCTATGTCGTCAGAAGCTAGCCCTCTCAGTTAGCCAAGCTGATTATCATATGGGGAGGTGGAAGGGCCCAGTTTTTCTGGTACTCCCTGCCAAGTAGCTACCAACCAATATAATTGGCTTTTTCTTCCTCTGACCAGTCTTTAGGGACGTATTTCTTGGTGGTACCTTTGGATTTTTGTCATCCTTTCGTGGAGTGTAGCAATCTGCTGTTTATCTGTAGGGTCTACCTCAGGAGGTCTTTTGCTTTTTTTTCCTGGACCACTGGGTCCATCTGGTGAAGTCTATGGACCCCTTCTCGGAATCAGGTTTTTAAATGTATGCAATAGAATACAGAGAATTCCAAAAGAAATCAATTATATTAAAAATATGATTATAAAAGCACTTGAAACAAACACATTTGTGGACTTCAGGTTAGAGACCCCTGCTTGGTAGGAACAACCTCAAACACATTGCAAAGCCTCAGTGGATCAATGGTCCTTCAGAAAGTCCTAAAATGTAGGTGCTACACACAACAGTGAAGGAGCTTTGGGTGATTGAGCTGCTGAAGAGAAGAGGGCCCCCTTGGAGGCTGGGGTGATTGGACATGAGAGAAGGTCCAGATTGTGAAGGGCTGTTATGGAACAGGGATTAGATTTGTTCTTGACTCTAGAGAACAGACTGGGGGCAAATAGGGGAATGTTGTGAGGCAAACTGTAGGTCAGGACAAGCTTCCCAGCATTGGGGCTGCCCCAAAGTGGGATGGATTGCCTCTGAAGGAGTGGACAGACTTTCCTTTGGTGGAGAATGGAATCTTCAGCTGGACCAGCTGCTGCTTCATTTCCTTCCTGGTTTGGAATTCTGCAGTTCCCCATAGTTAACTCTTCCCTTTCCATGTCATCTAGCTGCAGCCATGTATAACAGTGCACCCATTTTCCACTTCTTTATTTTTGGGAGGCGGGGAGTGGGAAATAATCTAAGCCCAAGGCCAGCTTCCTGCTCTTCCTTACCTGGTCCTCCATCCGTGGACCTAATCATCACTCCCTGTGCCTTTGGGACAAGAAGGGACAGTCATAGAGTCTTCAGGCCAATGTAGGTCTCCATGGACCTGGCAGAGAAGAGGTCAGAAATGCAGCCCTGGCTCTGACTGAGGCCCCATCCAGTAAGAGAGAGCAGGATTGATGCAGTCTAGAGCATTCCATGGAGGATTCACATCTACAGGGTAGGTAGGCGTTGTGATGGGAGGAAGAGGCAGCGCTGGAAGGCCCTTAGAATCCGGATACTGAGGACAATGATACTCAGAGATGGGAGGTGGCTTGTGAGAGGTCACATGTGTATTCATCTAAATGTGATGGAGTCTCCACAAATTCCACGACAGCCATAATTCGGGAGGCTGGCTGTCAGTTTCTAAACTTCGTTTGGCCTCTGGCCTTCCCTGTTACTCCCCTCATACTTAATTACTGAACATCTCAGGTCTTTTTGAGCCTCTTTGGAACCTACAGATCTGTTGCTTTTTTAAAGCAGTTACACAGAAGGGCACATCTTCACACTTTCACATTGGGGAGCTTTCCCTGGATGTTGCATCGTGTGACGGCCTCCTGTTTGGCATTTCCAGGATCTCATCTGAATGTCTCTCCAGACCGGTCCTCCAGGATTGCTTCAAAATGAAAATCTTTTGATGTTAAGAACTGTCCTCTACGAGATCTGTCTCCCAGTGCTTTTTCCTCCCACCCTCCCCCCCCCAATTCTGGGAGCCTAGAAAGGTTAATGGTTCCCAGGAAATATTAGACATATTTTTTTATTTCTGCAACCCCAGGATTTCTACGAGTTTCTCGGAGCAGAGAGAGTTTACCCCTTTTGTCCACTTGACAAAGAACTCAGATCATCTGGAGAATGCACCAGTGATCAGCAGCCTTATAAACGTGGTGTTGGGGTAAAGATCCTTTTGTTCCCCATTTGCCATTGCAGAAATACCCACAGTCCACCTGTCTAGCCCTGTGATAGATGCCCACGTCGTCCTCCTGAATTCTGTGGTCCAACTGGACCTCGGATCCAAATCACTCTCCTTTCTCCCGTCTTTTGCACTGCCTACCCCTCATGCCTGGAATGCCCTCCCTCCCACCTCAGTGTTTTTGACTCTCTTGTTTCTTTCCAAAGGCAGCTTATGTATCATACCCTTTCTGCTCAAAATAACCCTGTGTTTACTTTGCATGCTTATGTACTCATGTGAGCACACTAGTAGAAGTTTCGTGTCAGTCAACAAGCGCTTACTACTCACCTCCTACGTGCCAGGCACTGTGTTAGATTCTGGGGATACAAGGGGAGGGGGAAAGTCCATTCTCTCAAGGTAAGCTTCTTGAGGGCAGGCAATACATTTCCTTGTGACTTTATGTCCTCACACCTGGAACAGGCACAACATAGGCATTTCACGAATTTACCTATTTGATTTCTGCTAGTGGCTCAAGGTTGTATTATGTATGTGAGCTCGCACACATGAGCACTAGCCCTGATCTCTTGCCAGCCACTGACTTGAGGGGGATGAGGGTAATTCAGTCAGCACAGATAGGCATGAGCACCATGGCCAGCAGGTGAGTGGGGAGGCACAGTGGATTCTTAGCCTAATCCAGCTACCAAAGGACAAGGGAGGAAAGAGTTTCCCTCTGCAGGTGGGTTGGTTACACCTCTTTCCGAGTGGCAAGAGGGGAATGTAGCTGAAGCAAGGGACCCATGGACCAGTTTTGGGAATGCTGACAACCTCAGGAAAAGTCTCCATCAACCCATGGGCCCCTTAGTGCATTCATCCCAATCACCCCCAGGCCGCCATGTTGGAGACCTTTCTGTTCACAATCAGGAGTCCACACCAGGTGCCATAACAAAGAGGTTTTATTGACATTCCTTTACGGTGATATGAGTGAATAGAAGGCAAAGCCTGAGTATCAGCAAAGTTGGCCCCAGAATGAGGACTTTTCCTGCCATTGACTAGTAGGAAGTCTTTTTTTCTTTTTCTCTCTCTCTCTCTCTTTTTTTTTTTTT
>CM053590.1:4178701-4197196 GCA_028646515.1 Pseudochirops corinnae | reverse complement strand
AAAAAAAAAAAAAACTCCCAGAATAGCCCCAAGGAGCCAAGATAGTAATTCCTAGAATCACAGTGATAGGCAGTCCTACTGAGGCTACATGATAGGCTCCATGAGGCTGAGATACAGGGGTGAATTAATTGATCTTTACCATGCTTTCAGGGAATGACAATATTGCTAAAGTTAACTTGCAAGCTTAATGTTGGCAAGATGCCTTCTTTGTCTGTTGCCCTATAAAGCAAGTGGGCACTGGTATCTCCTGTCTGACCAGACCAAGAGTGAACCTGTTAGAAACTGGAGTTCCAAAACTCCAGTGCCTCCTGTTATCTATGAAACACTGTGCTTCTGACAACTCTAAGAATTTAAGCTGCTGACCAGTCCTCCTTCTCTCTCTCTTTTTACAACAGACATAAAGAAAATGGGTCAGGTGTGCATATTACACCTATCTCAGAACTGAATAAAGAACAGTAGAATATTCTACCTCCTTGCTGGAGATTATATGTCTATCTGCTAAGTGGCCAAAGACAAAAAGAATCCCACAAAGATCCCACACCACAAGGTTCTGCAGATTGCGAGCCACAAGGACTGGTCTCCCAAGTTATGGTTTGGTCCTTGGCTTCCTGGAGAACATTACTGGTCATCACTGTAAAACAATCCCCCTTCAGACTTTGGCCATGGGTAGATCCTAAGGAGGTTCAAAGAGTTCTGCACCCCAAGTACATTCTTTTGTGCCTGATCACAAAAAGTCATTTTCCTTAAGAAAATGATCTATTTCTCTACTGCCTCCATTAATAGAAAAACGAAAGCAGCTTAATATCTTGTACCATTACCTTTCGGCAACATATGTGAGTTCTTGACATTTTGAGGCAGGAAGGAGCGACCAGGATGGTCAACAGTCAGCTGGGTTTTGGGGGTCTGCGGGAGTCTGTACTAGGGCTGGGTTTGGCCCTCAGGAGCCAGATCTCATCTAGCTCTGCCCAGGCCACACTTCTCAGTGAGGGTGTGCCCCACCCTCCCTTGCCCATCCCTCAAGGATTCTGGCTCCTTCTTCTCCAAGTCTCAGTCCTCCTTCCCTCTCTCTTTTTACAACAGACATAAAGAAAATGGGTCAGGTGTGCATATTACACCTATCTCAGAATTGAATAAAAAACAGTAGCATATTCTGCCTCCTTGCTGGAGATAATATGTCTATCTGCTAAGTGGCCAAAGACAAAAAGAATCCCACAAAGATCCCACATCACAAGGTTCTGCAGATTGCGAGCCACAAGGACTGGTCTCCCAAGTTATGGCTTGGTCCCTTGCTTCCTGGACAACATTACTGCTCATCACTGTAAGACAATCCCCCTTCAGACTCTGGCCATGGGTAGATCCTAAGGAGCAATACAACTTGAAGCTTTGAAAGCAGCAGAGAAAAGGTGCCTAACCCACCCTCACAACACATACTAAGTAGCTACTTTAAAAAGAAAACAATACAAAGGCAGGTTACCCATTGGCCAGCCTAATTCTAAAGAGACAGAAAGAAACCAAACTGCCTATATAAAAAAAATTAAAGAGGGGAATTTACAACAAATGAGTAAAGGAAACGATTTCAATGTGACAGAGTAAGGGAAGTGCTGCCATTTGCCCTGTGGAAGGGTCTGAGTCCAACATACCCAGAGCATTAGCAACATCAACAGGTACCCCAAAGGGGGAAAGAGCCAGACAGATGATAGAAAAGTCTTATAGGTATCACCTTTGTAGCTAGACGGAGTCAGAGGACTCCAAAGCCTGAAGTCACAGGACAAGGATGCTGGAGGAGACCAGGGAGCAGCAAGGCAAAGCAAGCATATGCTAAGTTTCAATTCATCTAGAAAGGGAACACCTTCTTGTTGACTCCAGACACTGACAAAGGGAAAAACAATATATGTAAATGTATGTAAATATGTAAACATATGTAAACATATGTAAATGTGTAAACATATGTAAATATGTGCATAAGAGCTCAAGAATCCCGGATCAGTCTTGGATACGAATGAAGGTTGCCAAGTCTTGCCCTGTTGTTAGAAAGAGCAAATCACTTAGAGTGTGATTTCAAAGTAGGAGAGAAAGGTACAACTGCAGAAAGTTCAGCTCAGCTGGTCAGTGCATGGACCATTAGAAACAAGACAAGAGACATTTCTCGTGGCTCAGATTCAAGGTTTGTTAAAAACAAACAAACCAACAAACAAATCTGATGACAGATGGAACAACCAACGACTCCAACCTACTCCAAGTGAAATGGTCTAAAGGACCAGAGACGACGACTACATGAACCAAGTCATGGCCGACAGAGAGATAGACAGCAGGGGCAGGACGGTAGCGGCCTGGAGAACCACAGAAACGACATCTGCTGAGAGAGAAGAATGCAGGGCTGGTGTACAAGGAGCTGAATTTCTAAAAACCAGTTTCAGGAAACAGAGGCAGGGTCAAGAGTGGAAATCAGTCACCCTGACCCTCAGACCCCGAACTGAACCTAGGTATCAGTTGCGTGGGCATCCATTTTATCTGATCACAAAGGACCTTGGACAGAAGGACAGTCTAGACTGACAGCCAGAAATGACTTGCTGAATAGGACAGTGGATCCCAAATGACCTTGTATTCTAGTCATTCTGAGAAACACTAGATAAAAATTCCACTGGCATCTATGAAAGGCAAATGTAGAGAATCTACTCCAAATGTTCATAGATTACTTGTGCCCAACCTGTGGCAGAACATTTGAGTTCACATTGGTCTGATCAGCCACAGTCAGACACATTCAAACTTGACTGTGGCATAGTGATGTCATTTTGGTCCTCTTTGAGAGTGAAGGACAATGACCAACTAATCACGATAGGATTTAGGACTCTATGGTCTAAGTGACAAGTATTACCCAAATTTAGGCTATTTGAGTGTGAGTCTGAAGCTGCACTGCTATTAACAGGGACATGTCCAGACACCAAGATGGACATTTCTGGTGCATCATCAGGGTTAGTACTGACCCCAAGCCAGGATGCCATACTTGCCTTTCTTGACCATTCCTCCAGTTGTGTGCAGATGCAGACAGCAAAGAAGAGACAGGGGCTGACAGAAAATGCCCCGAGGGCACTGGACTTTCCAAGTCCCAAGGCAAAGCCAGAGAAATGTGACTTTGGTAACCCTTCAGTGCTTAAAGAATGGAAGGACAGCTGAGGCACAGCTCCTCAGAGATCAGGAGAGCAAAGCTGTTTTACTGCAAGAGTGGGATGTGGGATGTGTTCCAGGAGCCCTTATACAGTCCACATCAGTCTCCAGATCTTCTTGTGGGCCGTCATGGGAGATCCCTCTATCTGGGATGGAAGAGCCCCCAAACTATCCAAAAAACTACACATCACAGAGTCTAGCAATCTGTATTATCACTTAAGAGCAGAAATATGAAAATAAAAACAAAAACCAAGATCACTCAGCTACCTACAGACTCAAGTAGACAATACATCATAACTAGAATTCAAGATGCTGTGGACTGCTTGCTAGGAAGTCAGTTATTCTCAATTTGGGACAAATATAGTGGGTACTACAAGAATTGGATGGCAGAAGACAAGAACAATTGGCCCAGGATTTTCCCAGTTTGCATATAAGCCTCAAGACATCCCTGGAGCACCTGCCACTTTTAGTTAGTAACATGAACTACATGGAAGCTTCTCTGTAAATGGATGACCTCAATTATCTTTGGAAAAACATGGAAAAATATGATTCAAGAGTGATGCAAGTGTTAGACCCATTAGAGGAAGCTGGTCTTAACTGACAAATGGTTTTGTAGCGTGTATACATGGGTCATGTATTATCCCAGAAAGGAGTAAGCACTAGCACAGAGAAAATAGCTTTTCTTAGCTGGCCAGGTCCATAAATAGAAGAGTAGAATTAAGGATTTCTTTAGGAATCAGGGGCTCCTACTTGTGTGAAGAATTCTGCTGCTGTCAAACCTCTTAACAATCTTACCATTCCAAGATATATGATCAGAAAGAAGCAAAAGACAAAGGACAGAGAGAAGGCAGGTTAGCTCGCAGTCTCAAAAACCATTTACAAACTGTTAGGATAAGAAATGAAAACAGACTAGGTAGGTAAGCTATGTCCTTCTTGAACCAGGATCCACCTAGTAGAGCCAGAAAAGCCCCTACTCAGGCTGGTTTAAAGCCTTGGTGACAGGTCAGTACCAAAAGAGTGACAGTCAACAAAAACTTGTTGCACTCACCAACAGAGAACCTGATGCCAGTGAGATAGGTACCCCCCACATCAACTGGAATTCTTGGCTTTAAGAGTGGCCTGTCACCAAGATCAAACACCACATGTACAGAGCTAAATTTTCAATGTGGACAGACGACAACGCAGACATATTCTGAGCAGTGTCCAGTCAGATACTGCTTGCCAAAGATAGGTAGCCACAGAACTAACCGTAAGTTCAACACATACTATTTGCCAGGAAGCACCAATGTGTATAATGATACATATATAATACACTAATGTGTATACTGTTGACCTCAGGTCACTTAAATTATTCTAGTGATACGCATGAAAATTACAAAGGTTGAGATACTGTAATGTTAATGGAATAGGAAGATCTTCCTTATCCATTAATAGGCCTATGTGACCTGCTTTGATTTCTGGCCCAGCTCACAAGTGTGATACATCCTCAGTCATACAGAGCCCATTGGGGGAGGAATTTGCCTATGGGAACTTGCTCGTGGGGAGGCCTAATGGAAAAGAATCCTAATGAAAAAGAATGCTTGCGATGACATAGCTCTCTGGATTTGCTTGTGGGGAGACCTAACAGAAAGAATGCTTGAGATGCTGACGCTCCCTGAATTGGTGATGAGTACCTTGCTAAATCTTGCCTCCTGGTATCCTAATAGTTCCAAATAAATATTTTGGCTTTGTCTTGGAGGAAGAGAGTTTATTATATTTTGTGAACCTACCCTGCAAATACATTTGCATATTCATAGCAGCTCCTATGAATCAAAAATATCTATTTTGCATTTCATAACGTTCTCTAACTCTTGTTTAGTCGTAAAACCTTCCCGTCTCCATAAATCTGATAGGTAAACTATTCCTTGCCCTCCCAGATTGCTTACAGTATCAGCCTTTGGGTTACTTTTGAAAGGTTTATCCACAAACATCTGGGTTAAGTTAAAGAATGAACAGTTTGGAAAGGAACATGCATAATTTATTATTGCTGGGAAAAAATCCCATCCATACGAAATGAGATTTGGGTAGAGACAGAAGCTTTTTTATGTTCTGTTTTTAAAAAATGTTTAAGTACAGATTAAAAACAACAGCAGTAACAAGAGAAAAGATACACAGAGAAGGGAGGCCAGTGAGGAAGAACAAATGAGCATTACAGATCTGAAAGCTATTACACTCAAGGGATGGAATTCTTTTACTTTCACTCTCCCATCCTGGTTCCGCCCCCAAGGGACAGGATTCTGAAGAGAAAAAGCAAGCTATGCCTAGTAAGAATCTAGATTTGTTCCCAGTGATAGTTAGGATTTATATAGGGCTGTCAAGTGTGAAAGTGAAAGGCAAGGAGTCAGGAGAGGTAGTGAGCACACTGTGTGTGCCCAGCGGAGTAGGACTCCTAGAAAGGTAGGAAAGGACCATGTGGTAAAAGGTTTTAAAAGACAAACAAAAGATAGGGAGCCTCCGGTATTTATGGGGTGGGGGTGTGACAAGGTCAGACCTGCATTTTAGGAAGATCACTCAGGACACTGAGTGGAGGATGGACCAGCCTAAAAAGATAGCTAAGGCGGGGAACCAATCAGCCAGTCACTGTAGATGAGGCAAAGAGGGCCTGCCCTGGGCTGGGGGTGGCAATGTGAAAGAGTGTCTACAAAAATGAGAAGACAGCTGCAGCCTGGATGTGGGCTAAGAGGGAAGTGAAGATAGACACCAACATCGGAGTCTGGGTGACTGAGATAACTGTGGTGCTCCAGGCAGTAGCAATAGGGCAGTTCAGAAGAGGAGAAGGATTGGGGGAAGATGGTGAGTTCAGTTTGGGCCTCAAACTGAGATGGAGTTCAAGACAGCTATTGGACATCTGGTTCAAGACATCCAAAAGGCAGACTAGGCGTGGAACCGGAAGTCAGGAGAAGCTAGATAAACAGATCTGAGAAACACCTGCCTACACATGCTAATAAATCTGTGGGATCTGATGAGATCACTAAGCAAGATAGTATTGAGGAGAGCCCGGGGCCCAACCTTGGGGGATGCTCATGGTTAATGGATATAAGTTGGAAGAAGATACAGCAAAGTAAACTGAGGAAGGAGTCAAACACAAGAACTAGCCAGCCTGAGTCATCTGGCTCAGAATATCAACTAAAATTATCTGAACCATGGTCAGATCATAGTAGAAGGGTTAGGACTATTTGGTCAGTCATGAGACTTAATTTCTGTTTCAGCCAGGAAAACAGAAGAGATAGTCACTCATATAGCTAGACAAAATTAACTGATTATGTACTATGGCTAGGCTGTGATTAATTCAGGTTTGAATAGTTCAATTTTAATGTGAATTATGGAAAACCAGGTTACATTTAATGACAGCCAAAATTCAAAGAATGTGACGCGTACAACCTAGCTGAATGTTGTAAGACTGCTACGCCCAACTCTCTTCTTGTCACATGCGGTACTGCTACTGGCACATCCTCTATGACATACTGCTGCATGCCCTGTTACCAACTGTTGTGCTCATTTTTTAAAAGACCCCTTAGCAACACAGTCAAAAGGAAGAAGGCTTCAGATGGAAACACTGACGGGGAAGAAAAGGAGATGCTCGTTATCACGTTAGAACAAAAACCTGATATAACTGTGCAGCAGGAACGCGGACAGAGCAGTTCTAACGGACCAGATGCCAGAATGCTGAACCCTGGAGTTTGGAGTATAATAAAACTCGCAGGTGAAATGAAGGGAAAAACAATTGCAGCAGCTTGTTGCAGTTTGCAAACAACTACAAGGAAGGCGAGCATTGCAGTGTGAGAAGGGGTATCCTTCAGCTGTGGGGATGGAGGCCCACAATTGACAAAAGGAGCCTGGCAGCCGGGCAGACAAAGGCTTTAAGTTTATTTAAGGCAGTGAAAGAAAATGGTGTAACGGTAACAGGAATGTGAAGATCTTCCCTGCGCCTTAATAACCTTAAGGGAATTTGGAGACTTTCCCTGCTCTGAGAGTAAACTCTTCATTGTGTTCACGTGTCAGTAATCAGTCCTCAGCAACGTTGGTCCAATTTCATGCAGTATTCATTAATCTTCCCACACATTCAATCTCTAGCAACTGTTGGAGGCAAAATTCACCCCATACACATGGTCTCAATTATACCCAAGTCAGTTTTTGACAGGCTTTAAAATTCCAGAATCCATCTGGTCCGTAGGTAGGCTGGAGGAAAGGGGAGTACATTTCGGGGGCTTCAGAGGACAGCTCGCCAATAGGAATTAAAAAGCTTTCATTCACTGAGAGTAAGTTGAAGGGAGCAACTACCGCAGGAAATGATGGGGAGGCAAGCTGGTGGATCGTTGAATAAGGAGGACAATCAGCACAAATAGTACATTTTGAAGTCTTACATCATCAATACCGTGAGCAGTAGTTTACACACAGTTGGTTGAAAAATGCAACATTATATATGCTAATTATTAAAGTATATTAAAAAAATAAATTTTAAAAAAAGAAAGTAAACTCTTCCCTCTAATAGGATGAATGTAATCACATGGAGCCTGTGGGGGGAAGAGTTTGCAGAAGGGTGGAGCAGAGCCCACAGGAGGAGGGGGGTCAGAGCCTTGGGAGGAGAGTTTGTTTCCAAGGGAGACAGATAGACTTGTGAGTAAATATTGATCTTATACTGGTGTTTGTGGAAAGGTTAAAGGATGCTGTGGCTCTCTGTGCTGTTGTTTCTGTTATTAACTTCTTTACTACTATGATGGAATTGGCTTACTGGTTTTGGGATTTGCTTTTCTGGTGTCTGAATGTTTTGCTTCTGTCTTCTATATGGAAAGTCTGTTATATTTTTGTGATTGAGCACCACACAGGTATATTTATAGTGATCATGGGTGCTGTAAATATTGCATTGGCACTACAAATGGAGACAAAGTGGAGACTGAAGAAACCTTTATTGCAAGTGTATGTTGGTCCCATGGCTTTAAAAAAAAGAATTCAATTGCATAATGTTCAAATTGCAAGAGAGGTGGCCAGTGCAGGTGAGAACACAGGAGTGAAACAGCCTCATGTTCTGAAGAAAATAATCCACCATCAACATTTGATTATGGGTGAAACAGGCTCATTCTCTAAATGAATGCAGCCAAAAAATGCAGCCAAGAAATGAACTTGCCCCCAGAACAAAGCCTCATCAAGACATTTTTCCCAACTGCTCATTTCCAAAAACCACCAAGAAAAAGTGGGGAATCCTATTCCAGAGCAGGAACACATGAGAGGAGCTTGCAAAGGCAAAAATCTGGGCAATATCCCAAACTAGACGATTGCCTTAAGTTAGAGTGAAGTTCCTCACTGAGCGGACTCAACCCAGAACCCAAAAAGGTGGTCAAAAGAAAGTTGAGGCTGTGTTTCCCTGCCCTTCCACCTGTTAGCTGGGAGTTCCAAATAAAGCCTGAGTTAAGTCCAGGGAGCAAAGCTGGGGAGCCTTTTGCCAACCCAAGGTCTAGAGGCTCTGGCTTTCTGGAAAAGACGAGGCAAGTAAGATGTGACCAACCAGAAAGTACTCGAAGCAGATGGAGCAGGTCCAAACAGGATGTAGAATCTGAGATAGAATGGAGGACGTGAAACAAAATGCAGGATGTGACCAGCCAAAAAGTGCTCCTAAATCACAATCTGACCTCAAGAAGACCATACACTGACACCCCCCACCACAGCTTTTCATAAAGCAGTCTGGATTACGCAACACTCTGGAGTAGCGCTGCCTCTCCCCTTTTCCTGTTGCCCACCACTGTCCAACTGTACATAGCCCACACACTTAACCCAGTTAGATACTATAATGAGAAGAGACTTCAGGGGCGTCACCCCAATAGGTGTCCTATTGCTTGACTTGGCTATAGTCTGAGTCTGAATTCTTTCAAGGTGGCACTGAGGGAAGAACTGGCCCAGTCCAGGGAGTCCCTGTGGCAGTTATCCAGTTATCACATAATGCTCTGCTTCTGGGTCAGCCTACAAGAGACACTACAGTTCGAGAGAAGTCCTCCCATTCTAGAGTTGAGAGTCACCCTGGGCAAAAGTTGCCTATGTAAATGTCTAATGCTAATGAGACACACCGGGGGGTGACAGTGGAAGGGAGAATAGACCACAAGAGTTACCTGAGAACCTGAGGGAGCTATTTATCTGGGGGACAGCAACTTTCAAACACAACTTGGAGGAGGATCTCTACGTCCTAAAGTCCATACACCAGGAACATTCCCCATACAGAGAAAAGAAATTGCTTTTTACATATAACATAAGGGGGGAGGGTAGAGAAGGAAGCACACCAGGAGTCAACGCATTCGCTCTAGTATTAGAAAGAAGTACTCTGGGTTTGCTACATCCAGGTATCCTAGGGCTCCCAGCCTTGTCACCTCAATTTAACACCGTCCCACCAACAACCACAAACACCTTCTATACCACAAGAAGCCCAACCAAAAACACCTTCAGCATCTGCTATTCCAGATGGGCAGAGGCTTGGCTCATAGGGAAGGAGCTGAACTTCACCCAAGGGGGGAGACAAAGGCAAAGCGGTGGTCACAAACACTGCCATCACACTTGCAAAGAAAGAGCAGAGCACCAAGAGTGCTTTTAGGAAGGGACAGGGAACCCCTGTTTTCAAGGAGAATGTGGGTCTGTAGAACTCTGAGAACTGATAGGAAGAAAAGGAAGACTTTTCTAAAAGAAAGTCAATCAAAGATTTTCGTTTTGAAGTGGAATATAGCCTCGCCTGATGTAGCTGCATGTGCAGAACCAAGACTACGGTGGAGGTGGTAGAGAGGAAAAGTGGGACTCCCCAGATGAAGGGGATTCCAAAGTCCCGGGAGTTGCCCTAGGGTTAGCTGTCACTAGAGAGCTTTATTGCATTGACCCATTGTGCCAGTTACATCGTAGAGAGGAATTTTGTTCAAAAAAGGCCCTTCCCACTTCTGACATTGTGTGATTCTATGACCAAGCTGAAAAGCTTAACAATCCTAGGCTGCTCAAGTCAGTAAATGACCTTTAAGTTGTCCTGAGGACTTCACAAGGGACATTACGAAGAATGGTGACTTAGAGAATGATTTCTGCATTAATACTAATGGACATAAGTGAAAAGGAAAGCCCTATTCTCTGAGTAGTGAGGAAGAATTAGAAAGAGAAGAGAAAAAAATCTCATCATTCCAAATGTAAGGAGATCAGCAGGGATTTGTTGGGCATCAAACGGCACTCTTGGTCCTTTCTTACAGTTGTGAAGCTCTTTTCATTTTTTGGTGGCACCTTTACACCCAAACGACACCTGCAAGGAAGCAGGATGAACACTGTTATCGCGGCTTGAGCTAAAGGCCTTTAGGAGTATTAAGTAACTTGATCAAGGTCACAAACAATAAAAGCCTTGCTTGAAGCCCAGGTCTTCTGAAGGCCCATTCACTATGACAAGTATCCTACTAGCCTTGGAGTCTGGCCGTTCACTGCATTCAAGGATGAGGCCAAATTGCTCTCAAATAGTCTTGCTCATCTTCCAGGCAGCCTAAAAAGGCTGAAGATGTCCTGTTACTACTTAGGGCGCTTTCCAAGATGGAGAAGGCAAGGGGTCACATCTCTAAGGCCATGACTGCACATTCTTTTCGTCATCCTAAAACTACACTTTGCCAAGTCACAACAATGATACCTCCAATAGCAACAAGCATCAGGCATCTGATTTAGGCAAGTTCTATAGGTTTCATTATCATGGTTCAAATCCAGATTTACTTCCCATCCCCTGCTCTGCTCCCAGCTTAACCCTATTTTCTTTTTCGTTTTGTTTTAATTGATTTTTTTTTACTTTTAGTTTACAAGATTCAGTTCCACAATCCCTTGAGTTTCAAATTTTCTCTCCTCCCTTCCCCCCACCCCGCAGAGGCCTGCAATCAAGTACAGGATCTGCAAATACTTTCACGTTGGACATTAGCCCTATTCTCCTTTTTGGACAATCAGCTGAGACCACGTCAGTTGGCATGGCTGTGTGAAATGACACAGGGACAGAAATGGGGCTAGGACTTCACTTTACACAGCCCTTGGTTCAACAGATAAAGAGCAACAAGAAAAGGATCAACAAGCTACCAAATGGATAGAGGCCCATCTCGGTCTTGGTGAGAAGCCTTCAGTTAGAAGAGCAGCACAGTCCAACTGAGGGATTTTCTTTGACATGCTTCACAAAAAGGTGATGCCAAACATACTAAAGGTGGGGTACAAAGAAGGATGTACAAAAAACCCTATAAACTGTCTTCAGCGAGAGAGACTCTGAGTTACACCAGGCAAAGGCAACATTAAAGTCCTGACACAGAGTGAGGATAAAGTCCCTGTAAGAATTTGAACACATGAAGGAAAACATTCTCCTGCATACCTATAAAACTCTGGAAAACAATCTCTGTGTCTCCGAAGATACGTAACTGCAACTGCCCACTAAACCAGCCATTTGTGGCACATGTGAATGGCCAAAGTCAGTTCTGAAAAGATTCCTGTTAACAGGCAGGAATATAAAGTAGATCAGGACTTTCCCAAGTGATGACCAATATACGGAAAAGGGAATCATTTTAACTGAAAGGCCATTTTCCCTAATGGTCAAAATGACTCCTGCTTTTACAGTAACCATCTTGTGGGACTTTATCAAATGATGACGACTGAAACCTTGCCCTCTAAATATTATGCGGAGCAAATCCACAAACTTAGCTCATAGCTACCATTTATAGTATTTTAAGGTTTGCAAAATATTTTGCATTTATTATCTCATTAGATTCTCTCAACAACCCTTTAAGTTGGCCGTCTTGTTGTACAATCCAGGAAACTGAGGCTTAAGTAAACTGCATTCCCTGGGTCTTCTTGACTCCTAGTCCAGTGCTCTGCTCGCTAGACCATGAGGCTGCCTCATCAACATGAAGCAACAGATGTCATGGGGCAAGAGACACCTTGAAGGCCGGCTTTCAGAGCTGGCTAAAGGTCTGGATGCTGAAATCCAAGCATACAAACGTTTAATGTAATTTCTCTTCACTTACGAACCCCCAAAATACAAAGCAGAGAACCATGCAATGAACTGGCACGAGGGGAGTGGAACACCCAGTGTGCCTTCAAAGAGCATGCCCGGAATTTCCTGCTGACAGCATCGCCCAGGGAATTAAAGGGTAAGTTTTTGTGAGCCAGAGACTTTCAGGGAAGCCTGAATCCACCACCACCCTCCAAAGCTAGTAAGCCTTTCATCCCTCCTCCGCCACTCAACACAAAGGCATACACTGCGAGGAACGGTCAAGTCCCCCAGTGACCCACTTCAGCCCAAAGTTTCTCTCCCACCCTCTGCTACAGAAAAGTCCTTGCTAACTTCAAGTGAGCTCAAGAGCAACCTAGCAGCCGAGGCAGTGCCTCTGCCCGAGAGGGGGAAGGCCCTTGTCGGGCACTGAAGCCCCTGCATCTGCGGGGGCCGAGCGCAGTCAGGAGCACACAGCGCGCGTCCCGGGGAGCGGGGGGAGGGCATCAGAGCGGAGCCGAGGCGCTGCTTCCACGGGGCTGTAAAGGGCCGATAATGGCCCTTCTAAGCATCCGGAGGACAGGGACCCCGCGGGATCGCCAAGGCACCAAGGCTCCATCCGGATACAACAAAGCCCTTTCACTAACCCCCCCCCCGCCCCCACTCTGCAGGGGCAGCTTCTCCCCGGGGATTTAGGGCTGGGCTGCTCTCGGAGCGCGCCTCGCACAGCGCCAGCAGCTTTACGGATGAGGGAACTGAGGCCCCAGCCCGCAGTGACTTCGGGGCCGCGGGGCAGCCTCTGCGCCCCCGATGGACCTTGGCTAATGGGCGAGGTCCCCGCTGGGCTTTCGGAACCGGGACGGTCTGGCCTCTCCCCGTACAGCCATTTTGCGGGCGCGCGGGCCGGGTAAAATGGGGAAGAGAAACGCCGAGTCACGGGGGCAGGCCGTGGGCGCTCTCGGTCCGCACTCCCAGCCCCGAGGGCACCTTCGTGGGCGTCTCCTCGCGTGGGAAGGGACGGTTACGGGGGGAGGGGGCGCTAAGACAAGCTTGGGCCGGCGCTGCTCCCCCGGCTCAGAGGGCTCGGTGCCCCCCGTCCCAGCAACAGCCCGGGACGCGGAGGTAGGGGCAGGCCGGAGCCCCTCCCGCCCCGGGGCTTCAGGGGCCGTGGGGGGCAGCTTGTGAAGGCCCGCTTCGCCCCCCCACCCCACCCGGCGCCCTTTAATTCTTCAAGGCCCGGGGACCCCCGACGCTAGCCTTCCCCTCCCCCCTCAGCAGAGCCCGAGCCGTTGCCCCTCGAGACCGCCCTCCAGCCTCATTCTCGGTCGGATCAACGCCAAAGCAACAGTCTGGGTCACGTGAGGCGACTCGCCCAATCCCCGGCGTAGCGATCCGGACGAGGGGCGGGGCCGAGGAGGCTCTCGCCGCGTGATCCCCCGGACACCCCGCCCCCTGGCCCCGCTGGGGCGGACTGCCTCGTGACTGCCTGTGCACGTGTCTGGAACCCCCACTGAGAACCCATCTCTTTGTAGAACTAGAAGGGAGGGGGAGAGGCCCTACCCTCGGCGGTTTCCGTTCGCTCGCTCATTCATTCACCCATTCACTCCCTCACTCCTCCATTCCAGGGGCATTCATCGAGCCCAAGCCATCCCCCTTCCCCTCCAAGGGGTCCCAGCCCGCTGAGTCCGTCCCCCTCAGTGAGCCCTGCCCTGGGGCAGCTTCCGCTCCGGCCGTTACTTGGTGGCTCCAGAGGCCTCGAGCCCCCGGGGGGGGGGCGTCCAGGGGACATCCGAGGCCCCCCCCGCGCCTCGGGCAGGGGCGTGGGCACCGGGAAGAGCAGAGGCGGGGGAGGGACCTCTTGTCCAGTGACCCCCGGATCTGCGCTTCCCCAGGGCCCCTCCGCCAGGCCGCGGTCCGTGCGCCCGTTCAGACCTAGCCTTGCTCCTCCTGGGGGTCTGCCCCAGCACGAGGGCGGGCACGGGGCCCGGCGCCAGGAAGAGCAGAGCCGTGACAAGGCTCTGGGGGGGCAGAGAGCAGAGCCCCGGGGGGGGCGGGACCAGCCAGACGCCTCCCCTCCCGGGGCCTCGGCTCCTTCAGATCGCAGGAGGAGGGTGGCGGGTCACCGGCTGCAGCAGGACCCAGGGCTGGTGTCCCACGGGTCTGTGTCATCGTCATGCGGTCCAGCCTCGGCCGGGGGTGCGCGCTGATCCCTTCCTCTTACAGACGAGGAAACTGAGGTTCAGACCCCACGTTCCTTGCCCGGGCCAGCCGCGACGCCGCTGCTTCCCAGCGCTATTTTGTTGTCACCTCCGCTTTCAGGATGAAACTAACGTCCTCAGGTCCTTCCCACTCCCTTCCCCCCCCTCGCAGGACCTCGACCTGAAGTGAAAGAGGACACTTTGAGGGACCGTGCTTTTTCCTTATGTGACTCGGAGTCTAGACAAATGTTCGTCCGTGCCTTTAGGGAAAGAGGCGCGGGGTCCGGAATCCTCCCGGCTGGGGAGCCCTGCCCCTGCCCCGCAACCGTGGGGTGTTCTTTTTGAAGCCAAAGGAAGAGGCCAAGGAGCTCCAGACTGATTATAGGAGTGGTGTAATCGATCACACGAACACCCGCAAACGGGGGCAATCCGGGCCGACTGCCAGGGTTTGGGCTCTACCCGAAAGGACCCCCCCAAATCCCCGCGGTGATTAGAAACAGCAGACAAGGGGGGGGTAGAGGGGAGCAGGGAGTGCATCGCCACTGGCTGGTGGATATTGAGAGTTTTCTGCTTAGTAACGAGCTTGGACGTGAAACTGATGTCGCGCCCCACCCTAAGTTTGTGTTCTGGTCATGTACCCGTCTCGACGTTCTTGTTACGGCTTTCATAGGGCGAAGTATCTTCAGTTATGACTCAGCGTCCCCAGCACCTCAGTTAAGGCTGTTAAGAGGTCACCACATCCGGGCTTCCCCTTTCCACGGAGTTTGTTTTATGACTTTTCCCCAATCGGGACCCCACAGAGGAAAGCCATCGGCCAACCCTAGCGGACGGCGCAGAAGGTGCGGGGAGATTAACATTCGGAACCCCAGAGCTGGCTAAAGCAGGTTCTACAGGATTAGTGCCGACCCTTCTAAAGATGAACAGCTTTTGACACATTTCTTTGAGCTAGATGTTAGAACCATTTTCTCGGGATTGAACCCTCAGCTGCCTTCCGTTGTCACGTAGACTCCCCGCCCCCCTCCTCTCTCTCTCTGTCTCTCTCTGGTTCTCTGGCTTTGTCTGTCTGTCTGTCTCCCTCTCTCCCTCTCCCCCTCCCCTTCTCTCTCTGTCTCTGTCTTTGTCTCTCTCACTTACTGTCTCTGTCTCTGTCTCCGTCTCTTTCTCTCTGTCTCTCTGTCTCTCTACTTCCCCCCCCCCCCCCGTCTCTTTCTCTCTGTCTGTCTCTCTCAGTCTCTGTCTCTCCTTTGATCAATGCTTTTAAAAAATGGATCCCTTTCACTTTCTACTCCCACCTTGGTCTCCACAAAAAAGTGTACTGGCCACAGGAGGGCACTCTTGGTCATCAGTTGGAGCTAAAGCCGTCATTGGTGGTTCTGAGTTCTGACGGCTTCTCTGTTGGTGTTCTCTTGCATTACTGCGGTCACAGGGTACATCCGTCTCATAGTTGTTCTCTGTAAGTCAGGCATAATAAGCCTTGATTAAGGACTTACTATGTTGTGAAAGACAACCTGGTTCCTCCCCTCAGGAAGCTGACACTCTAATGAAAATAACTAAATGTGTACAAGCTATAGGAAGAATGGATGGGAAATAATCTCAGAAGGGAAGGTGCTGGCAGTGGGTGGGTCCGCCCGCAGAAGGCGGGGATTTGAGAGGCATCTTAGCAAACCAGGGATGCTAAGAAGAGGCAGAGGACCCCAGATGGGAGGGACAATCAGGACAATTAACTGTACAATTACAGTCCCCTCCCCTCCTGTTCCCCCCCCCCCCCAATTTCTCTGGGATCTCAAACTCTGGGCTATTTAAAATTAAGTCTCAGACTGAGGATCTCTCTGGGGATTTCCAAAAATTCAAAGAGCTAAATTTTATCCCAGCCAGGGTCCCATATGTAACAGTGCTCTCTCACACTCTGACCCCCACTGCCTGAGAGGCCAGGCATGCCACAGTTCCTTCCTCCCCACTCCCAGGGTTTTCAGTACCCCTAAGAGGGCCTGGAGGTTCTAGTACCTCTGCCATTGGTTCCAGCACCCACCAATTATGTTCCCTCAATTTAGGGGCTCCCCTGCACCCCAGCCCCAGTAACCACTTAATCAGATTACCTGTTACAAAGGGATATTTACTTCAAAGATATAAAACAACCCAGTAATACCACTTCTAGGGTTGTATCCTAAAGAGATCATACAAATGGGGAAAGGACCCACATGTACAAATATATTTATAGCAGCGCTTTTTGTGGTGTCCAAGAATTGGAAATCTAGGGGATACCCATCCATTGGGGAATGGCTAACCAAGTTGTGGTATGAGAATGTAATGGAATGCTCTTATGCTATAAGAAATGAGGAACAGGCGGACTTCAGAGAAACCTGGAAAGACTTATATGAATTGATGCTGAGTGATGGGGAGCAGAACCATGAGGACACTGTACACAGTAAGAGCTACAGTGTTTGAGGACTGAATTTGATGGATTGAGCCCTTTTCAGCAATGCAAGGGCCTAAAACAATTCCAAAGGACACACAATGGAAAATGCCGGCCACGTCCGGAGAGAGAACTGTGGAGTCGGAATGCCGAACAAAACAGACTATTTTCTTTTTTTTTTATTTTGTTGGGTTTTTTTTACCCTTTCTCGTGGTTTTTCCCATTCATTATAATTCTTCTATGTGACATAACTAATGTGAAAATGTGTTTAATAGGAATGTATGTGTAGAGCCCATATCAGATTACATGCCATCTTGGGGAGGAAGGGAGAGAAAATTTAAAGCTTTTGAAAGTGAATGTTGAAAGCTAAAAATAAATAATTTAAAAATAATATTATACCGAAAAACAAATTTGAAAGACTTTAGAACTCTGATCAACGTAATGATATATCACAAGTCCGCCAATGAAGATGAAACATGCCGCTCAACTCCTCAAGGACGTGTGATGCATGTAAAAGGCAGAGACATACATTTTTGGATCTGGCCAATGTGAGCCTTTGGATCTTATTAATCTTTACAAATTGCTCAGTGTTGGGAGGTGGGTAGTGGGAGGGCTAGAGAAGGCTTGAGGTCTACCTGTGTCGGTCATGTACCGTTATTGTTAGTCCTGTTATGTTGTCCTCCCGATAGATCAACCAGAGTGGGGAAAAGGCACAGAACAAATGTAGAGGCCTTCTCTCACCCCCTGGGGAGTCAGAGCTCGGTTAGAGGCCACCCTGGGCCATCCCCAGACGACTGCACAGCTCTGCCCCACTTACATCCAATCCACTGAAAGTCAGGGAAGCCCTGGCATGCTGTCCTCCTTGATTACCAAGGCCTAACAGCAAGCAACATGCATTTATTGAGCTCCTACTCTATCACGCAAGCAACATGCATTTAGTGAGCTTGTGCTCTTATCAAGAAACATGCATTTATTGAGCTCCTATCATATCAATCAAACAACCAACATGCATTTATTGAGGGTCCATATACTAGCATCATGCTAGGCAAGACACAGCAAAAGTTGGAGAGAACTAGGTCAAAAACCAAACAAGGTCTGCCCTCTTAACTTTTAAATAATGTATATGACCACTCCAGTCCCCCATCCTCACATAATAACTTGGCAGCCCAGAGAGAAACTAAACACAGCACCTGTGCTCACCTTGTGTTTTCTGATGGGTGCTCATCTGGGCTTTGTGTCAAGGTGCTCTGTAGGAGCCCTGGCCCATTCCAGTTGTCTTTTTGGGCAAATAACTGAAAATCATTCTTTCTTCCCCTTTTATTTTGGGTAATATTGCAGCCTGAGAGTCTGGAAGTCTCTGGCTAGATCTCTCCCCGCCTTTCGGATGCCTCTGGGGCCATCAGTGCTTGTGGCTAAACCAGCTGCCTGGATCCCAGGTCCTCATGGTCGGCTCTCCCAACCTTTGAAACTGCCATCATCAGAGACACCACTCCCTTCACCGAGGATAGGGAAGAGCAGACAACAAAGCCAAGGGCTGAGGCCTGTCTGGGGAACCATGAACCTGTTGGCAGAGAAGGTCCCAAGGTCTTCCCTGGCTCTTATGTGTGAATGAATCACCAAGTAAAGAAAGGGTTATTGAGGGTTGATGGAAGTACACACGTCTGTAACGGGACAGGGACAGGGACAGGGTAGAGAATAGAATGGGGGGGGGGAACGGGATA
>CM053590.1:4162286-4178201 GCA_028646515.1 Pseudochirops corinnae | reverse complement strand
TCAAAATCTTGTGGAAATGAATGATGCAAACTATAATAAAATTTAAAAAAAAAATAGTTCAACTTTGATAAGTTCCTTATGATTTCTTTTCCCTGCTTACCTTCTCATGCTTCTTGTATTTGAATGTCAGACTTTTTATTCAGCTCTTTTTTTCATCAAGAATGCTTGGAAGTCCTCTACCTCATCGAATGACCGTATTTTCCCCTGAAACATTATACTCAATTTTGCTGGGTAGATGATTCTTGGTTTTAATCCTAGCTCCTTTGATCTCTGGAATATCATATTCCAAGTCCTTTGATCCCTTCATGTAGAAGCTGCTAGATCCTGTGTTATCCTGATTGTGTTTCCACAATATTAAAATTGTGTTGGGAGCCTGCTTAATTTCCAGCATTAAACATGATTGGAGATGTGAATAAAAAAAGGACCAGGCCATGTCTGTAGTTCAAGGAAGAAACATGAACTCAGTTTATCGATGCTTAGAACAAAGTTTTTAAAGATCCAAATGACAAAGATTGAAGTATCCTTGTCTCAATCGTATCCTGGAATATTATTTCTAATGGAATAGTCTTCCATACCCAGGAAGTAGCTTGGATAAGACAAGGTTTGTTATCAAGGACCCAGGAAGTCATGGGGAAGGTCAATTGTCTTTTATCAAAATGTGTCTTACAAGACAAAGGCTGCTCCCTGAGAGCTGGCCACAATCTCAAAGACATTTGCATAGAAACCAGATTCCAGAGAATCAAGTATTTTGACTTAAAATAGTATTTAGCATAATATGATAAGGAACATGTCCTTTTTGGTGCCTGAAATTTGAGGGTAAAGGTTTTTATGTCAGGATATCAGAAGTCCTTTTAAGTACACCCCTGAGGTTCTTTTGGGGGAGCAAGCCTTTGTAAGCTGCGTCACCTCAAGAGGAATTAGGGTACATAATTAAGGTCTCTTATCTGAGTTCTGGATCAGATCTATTTTGACTCACACAAAATTGTTTCTTCTTGGCAGCTTGTAATATTTTCTCCTTGATCTGGGGACTCTGGAACCTGGCTATAATATTCCTAGGAGTTTTCTTTTTGGGATCTTTTTCAAGAGGTGATTGGTGAATTCTTTCAATTTATATTTTGCCCCCTGGTTCTAAGATATCAGGGCAATTTTCCTTGAGAATTTATTGAAGGATGATTTCTAGTTGGTTTTTTTTTTTTTTTTGATCATGGCTTTCAGGTAGTCCAGTAATTTTCAAATTGTCTCTCCTGGATCTGTTTTCCAGGGCAGTGGTTTTTTCAATGAGATATTTCACATTGCCTTCTATTTTTTCTTTCGTTTGGATCTGTTTAATAGTATCTTGATTTCTTATAATATTTGCTTCCATTTGCTCCAATCTAATTCTGAAGGAATTATTCTCCTCAGTGAGCTCTGGAGATTCTTTTTCCATCTGGCAAATTTGACCTTTTAAGGCATTCTTCTCCTCATTGGCTTTTTGGGCCTCTTTTGCCATTTGAGTTAATCTATTTTTTAAGGTGTTATTTTCTTCAGTTAGGTTGGTGACTCTCTTTTCAAGATTTTCTTGCATCTTTCTCATTTCTCTTCCCAATTTTTCTTCCACTTGTCATATTTGGTTTTCAAAATCCTGCTTAATTAAGCTCCTCTATGGCTTGTAACCAGTCTACATTTTTCTTGGAAGCTTTTGGTTCAGGAGTTCTGACTGTTGTCTTCCTCCCATTCCATGCTTTGAACTTTTTTGTCCCCAAAAAAGGAATCTAAAGTTGGATTGCTGAGCTTTCTTTGCTTCCTTTGCCTGCTTATGTTGCCAGTCAATTACTTGACTTTCGGGCTCAGTAGAACTCTGCTTCCAGAGGGGAGAGCTCTGTCCCAAATCGCTGGGGTTTTCATAGCTGCTGGAGCTATTAGGAGGCCGCTGTCTCTGCTGCCCCCACCGGCTTTGGCTCACTGATCACACATCTCGGGTCCACAACCCAATACTATGATCTCGATCCAGGCAGCTCTAGGCAAGAGCACTTAGCCTCTGAATTGTGGCTTGGCCTCCCAGCAATCTGCAGGCTGAGAGCTCTGAAGCAGCCATGTGGAGGTGGCTGCAGGGGCTGCTGCTTCCACTGCTTCTCACTCTGGGGGTAGGGGGCCAGACCCGCTCCTCCATACCCCCCAAATCCAGCTGAGTTCCACTGACCTTTCACTTTATCTTTGGTGTTTGTGGGTTGATAATTCTGGAAACTGCCACATCTGCTGGTGATCCACTCTCCCAAATGCTCCAGCCATGGCTTGTCCTGGCCGCCCTTGGGCTAAAACCCTGGTGGGCCTGGTCTCGGCTCCCAGCGTGCTGCAACAAACCCTTCCTGTCCACCTGACGGGCTGCCTTCAGCAGGAGATTTGTTTCTCTGTCACTTTGTGGGTTCTGGAGCTCTAAAATTTGTTTAGAGTCATATTTTATAGGTATTTGAGGTGGTTTTGGGGGAAGCGACAGAGTTTTCCTGCTTCTATGCCACCATCTGGACTTGGCCTCCCCACCCCCACCCCCCTTTGCTTTTCTTAAAGCTCTTAACTTTCTCATCATACTGGGATGATCAGATTCTCATAGTCGACATTCATCTTTTTGAAGATGGCTTTATTCCCACCGGCTGTCTTCCCTTCCCCTCTCCTCCCCCGTCCTCTCCTCTCATTTGTTACCCTTTTCCCTTTGAGATTTTGCTTATTAGTTTCTTTTTCTTCTCCTGCCTTTGTCTGGCTATATATTTCTTCCTTCACCTCCTTTCTTTCCTCTTGGTCAAGTAAATTCTCCCTTTCTCTCCTCTTCAACTAATCCTGTCCATTAATTTTTAACTATTTTTTCTTTTTTTAAAAAGATATTTCTTCCTCTATATTTTTTAGCCTCTAAACCTTCATTCTTATATTCATGACACCTATGATTATCTATTTCTCTAATCTTCATTTAATTAAAGCTTGTGAAGTATACATTCTAGGCTCTCACCATAGGTGGTTTCTGCCCCTACCTTACAGAACTTGCCCTATGGATTCCCCTTTTTCATTGTCCCATGCTCTCAGAATAATGCCAGTTATTGGGGATGTCAAAAAGGACACTGCCCCATGGTAGGGCCCCTCTCCCATAATGTCTGATTGTGCAGCCCATTGCTGATCAGTACCCTCCCCTGCTTACCTTTCTTTCCCCATTTGCCTCAGTCTCCTGCTAGGGTCCATGCTCTCTCACTCCCTGGGGTGCCAGTTGTACCCAGGAATTCCATTTCCACCCCTCCTGAGGCAGGAGGAATAGACTCTTCAAGCACCAGATTTCTTAGATAACACCCAGTGCAAGGTCCTAATCTCTTTACAGAATATCTCTCTTTACTCATAGGAGCATTCAACAGTGGAAACCCTTCCCATCATCAAAGCAGGTCCTCCTCTTTTCCTCTTTTTTTACTCCCCCTTCTTCTCACTCCCTTGTAGGATCTCCTCTTCCTGAGACCCTCGTTACTAGCCCTCGGTGTAACCTGGAAACATCACACCTTTTCTGATCCCTCCTATTCCATAACCTCCAGAGTTATGATGTAGCGCCACTGAAGCCGTGGGCTCATCTGTAGGTTGAGTGTTGGCTCGTTCTGTCCGCCATGTCCCAGGCCCCTTCTCGACCATCCTCTCTCCCTGGCTCCATCCCTGCCTCTTTGTTTAGAGTTAGAATGAAGTTTCTCCCTGACTCTCTGCTGTCTCTCTGACATTGCTGTCCTTGGGTGCTGCGTTTATTCACTCCTTGCATTTCTGTTGTTCGGGCTTTTCGAGAAGCAAATACTCTCTTAATTTCTGATCTTCTTTCCAAAAATGTTTCAAACTTTTCACTGTTGAATGTATTTTTTTCACACGCAGTTAAGCTCAGATTTGCAGAGTAGATCACTCTGGACTGTGTCCTGAGCCTCCTTGCTCTTTAGAACATGCCCCATTCTCTGCCTTGTTTTCTGGTGGGTGCGAAGTCATCTTTGTATTTGAACTTCTTTGTCCTGATTGCTTCAGAAGTAGTTGTTTCTGAATTTAATTATTCAATTTAACTGCCACGTGCCTTGAAGTCTGTAGCTTTGGGTTTCTTCTCGAGGTGATCCATGAATTCCTTTCATTAGTATTCCGTTTTCTGTGTTCAGAAGTTCTAGGCAGTTTTCTTCTATTGTTTCCTTCGCTGTGGTGCTTGGGGCCCGTCACCCTAGGAGCCTTGGGTTGTGTTTGCACGTCTTTCATTGAGATCAGTATGTTTCATTGCATGATAAGCCTGTTTTCTTTTAACGTGACTGTTTTCTGCTTTTCCTCTAGCTCATCCTTCACTTCTGCGTCCTTGCACTCCCAGTCTGTTGTTCTCTCTGCTGTTTCTTTGGTGAGGCCTGCCATCAAAGATTCTATTTGTTCTGTTCTGCCTGTTATTTTTGCCATGCAGAACACACATCCCGGCCTCAGGGCCAGCAGGACAGCCGTTGGATTCTGGGTTCTCAGATTCCCCGGATCTGGTCAAGCACTGGGTTGGTTTCCTTTGCTTTTCTGCTCCTCCCTCTCACCCCCTCCTCCTCTGGAGGACAGAGACCATCTTTCACTTTGCTCATATTTGAATCCTCAGCATTTAGTGCATAGTAGGTGCTTAATGAATGGTCATTGAGTCAGCAGGTTTGGTTCCCGTGCCTTGTGTGGCTATCCCCTCACAGTCTGGCACCAGCTGACCTTTCCAGGCTCATCACATGTTGTTCTCTATGTACTTGTAATTTCAGCCACCATGTCTTTGCACTCTGTGTCTCACTTGATAACATCATATCCTATCTCTGATAGCTGGCAGCCCACTTTGTGCTTAAGCATCCCTTTGGGTCTCTGAGCCTCAGTTTCCTCATCTGTTAAACGAAGGACTTGGACTAGATGACCTCCCCGAGTCTTGCTGGCTCTAGAGCCTCCACCTCTTCCTGCTCTCCACTTGTCCTAGTTTCAGTTCAAGGGACACTTTCTAGCTCTGGGCTTCTCAGTCATTCTGGTGTTTCACGGACCTTGGGACAGTCTGGTAAAGCCTCTTTTCACTGTAGTGTTTTTAAATGCAGAAAATGAAATAGGCAGCATCACAAAGGAAGCCAGTTATCTTCCATTTCAACCACCAGTTTGTGGATCCCAGGCCATGAACCCTGGTCCTACTAGAAGCTAATCTCCCCCCCCCCCCAATATTCTTCTGTCCTTTATGTATTTAATTTTCAGTGTGCGTGTTAGAATGTTAGATGCTTGAGGGGAGGGACCATTGAATTTGGGTTTGTCTTTGTTATCCTGAACTGGATAGAATTCTAATTCTGCAATCCTGTGGGACCCAGCACTTAATGACAGTCCCAAGGAGCATTGTTGAAGGACCACTTTCTGGTAGGCAAACAGGTGGAGGCTGGGCCGAAGGGAAATCCATTTTGTTCTTTCTGTTTAGCAAGACCAGGGGGGCAGGCTTGTGAGAAACGTGCTCACTCCAGAAAGGTCAATGCTCCTTGCTGAAGGAGCTTTTTAGTTTACATTTTTTAAATTTTTATTTTACATTCTTTTACACATTTTACACTTTTTTATTTTACATTCCTAGTGAATGGTTAACTCCCCACTGGAGCATACTAGCTCAGACAAATGCAAAACTGTTTATGCCCTGTCTCCAATTCAAGTTCCCCCCTTGCTTTCGATTGGCAAGATGCAACTTCCTGAACCACCCACTTCACATTCTCCTCCTAAAAATGTTCCACTCAAACAGCTTGATAAGCATGCATCCAAGCTTCTGACTTTTACTTGATCTGTAGCCTGGTTCTACTGGATCACAGCTCCAATTAGAGCCAGTTACCTCTGACTTACGTCCTGTTATCACTCAAAGCTGGGAGTGGTTTGAATCCTGTGGAAGCAGAATTCCTTCATTTGTTTCCCCCGGATTGTTCAGATGCAGCTGAGGGGGTTGGCAAGAGTAATTTTAAGCAAACAGGCTGTGAGGCAGATGGACTCTGGGGTCACCTTAATGGAGCCAGGCTCAAGCTGTGATCTCTGCTTTCTCTGTAGGACTTGGCTTTCTGCAGCACAGCAGATGTTCATCAAGTCCATCATTAGTGCAGAACACTGAAGCTCTAGACTGGATGTGTGGCTAGTTAGCTACCCAGAGTGAGTTTCTAGATTAGCAGGATGAGACAGAAATGGAGAAGTGTGTCACAATACCGCCTAACCTCTGCATCAGTGAGGGGAGAGGCCATCACCAACTGGAGAAATGACAAGACAGGACATAGGACTTTGGTTTTGAAGAATGGGTTAAACTCAGCAGATAAAGAAAGGGAGCAGAAAACATTCTGGGCCTTGGGCATGCTGTTATTTAAGGGTCAGAGGTGGGAAACCAACAGGGCGGGTATTAAAAACCTAGTGTTAAATGAAGTCAGCTGTTCATGTGTGTGCTCAGCCTGCACTGGATGAACCCAAAGCTCTAAATCTTATGGTTCACCAGGTCCTCCATTTGGTAGTAGATGAGCCGATGAGGCTGAAAAAATTCACTAGGTGACCATAGCTGCAGGTCCCCATAACTCTCCCAAACTTATGGAGGCTGGTCCTTGAATGACAAACCCTGGGCTCATCCTCACAGTGGAGTTCAGGGGGACCTCGATGAGCCCTCCAGTCGCCTTCAGACTGTAGTAAAGCCTCAAAGGAGACTTAAGGGTCACAGTATCCTTGGCAGGGCACTAGAAGAGACCTCAGTGGACTCCAGCCCACTTCTTTTTGAGAGAAGGAAACCCAGAGAGGTACCTAAGCTAGCCCAAGGTCACCTGCAGATTGTCCAAGCACTGGCCTGGCCAAGGTCACAGTCTAATCAGAGTGAGGAGAGAGAAGGGCCCTAGTCCTCTGGGAATTTACAAAGAGGAGAACATCAAAGGATACAAATCCCCACCCAAAATGGAGCTTATCAGCCCCAGAGAACTGGCCCTCAAGGAGAGCTGGCTTTGAAGTCTGAGCTTCTCATCCCCTCATCTGTAAAGCTGGGGGTGGAATGAGGTGACCCCAGAAGCCTCTGACCCCAAGACCTTAAAAAGGGCTTGGAGGGTGGGGAGTGGGGCCAGGAGCAGGAGAGACTTCTGGAGAAGGGGATTTTAGAGCTGGTCCTTACTGCCAAAGGGAACGGGTTAGGCAGGTCAGAAACCTGGGGCTGTTCCAGGGCAAATAGACCCTCTGGGCTGAAGGAAGGAGGAGTATGCAGCTAAGGAGCAGGGCAGAAAGGAGAAATAAAGATGGAAAGGGAGACTGAGGCCAGAAGAAGGAGTGTATCAAGTGCCACATCGAGGAGTTTGGGTTTGTGACTTGCCTAAAGGAAGCTTTCACTAAATTGCTGGGACTGACTGAGACAGAAGCATTCATTAAACTCTTATTAAGTGTTGCAGTCTAGGAGTGCTGGGATCCCCACAATGCAAGGGTACAGGGCAGGCGTCTGCCTTTAAAGAGTCAGACCACTCGGGCCTCCTTTCAGTGCAGGTAGGGAGTTTATTAAGACACCGGTTGGGGTAGGGGAGATTCCTAGTGAGTCTGTGCCTTTGGTAAGAAACAGATACTTGTATAAGAAAAAGACTGTGGGAAGGTCTGGGTGTGATCTGAGGGTGGCTAGTAGCCTGGGGTGGTCTGGAGGTGACAGAGAACGAAGGGCCAGGCTGGGGAAGGGCCACACAAAAGGACGATTGAAGAGATCATTGGCTGGGATGGCATGAATGTGGGAGATCTGGGCTGCTGACATTTGTGGGAAAGTTCAAGGACCCTTTTTTAGAGGTTCAGGTTCTGTACCCCGCCATTAGGTACACTCCCTCACCTCTGGACCCATGGCCCTGGAGGACAAAGTGAGGCTGTCCAGTCCACTTGCATGTGTCACGGCCTGACCTCCCTGATGTCACTGGTTCTCCTCAAGAATGAAGGAGAAACCACAACAATTATGTATACTTGGCAGTCCGTGAATGATATCCTCACCCAAGCTGGGTGAGACCCAGCAGGTCCCTGGAGTCCTGATCCTTTCCCTTGCGGAGGGAGGGAGAGAAGGTCCTACAGAGTTGTGAGCTTCTAGGAGACATCATCTGCTCGTCCCTCAAGCTTGGGGTGGGCTTTCAGCTCAGTGTGTCTGGAGGAGCTCTGGGATGAATGTCCTGTATGGGTGAAGGTTGGCAGCCAGCCTCCCAAAGGAAGAACCAAGCACAGGATTTAAGGTGTACGGGCTGCTTCTCAGCCCCCAAATCTAGCCAAGGGCCTGGCACCCAATCCCACCCCAAAAGTCTCTTCCCTTCTCAGTGTGAATTGAAACATAAGTGCTTAGCCTGGAAAGGATTGGAAGGGGAGGAGGGGGTGTTAAAAGAATCTTGATTCAGCCTTGCTTAAAAGGATTTTATTTATTACATCAAAAGTAACTTCTCTTTCATCCAAATGCTGTTAGATTATGAATCAAACTATTAAAGAATGTGGTCAAAATGGTTGAAAACTGTTCAGTATTTAATTGGGCCCCTAGGTGGACAGAGCTTCGAACCTCGAGGCAGAAAGACTGAGTTTCCTGGATTCAAATCTGGCTTCAGACACTTACTTAGCTGTGTGACCCTAGACAAATCACTCCATCCTGTTTACCTCAGTTTCCTTATCTGTAAAATGAACTGGAGAAGGGAACAGCAAACTCTCCAGTATCTTTGTCGAGAAAACCCCACGTGGCATCATGAAGATTTGGATGCGACTGAACAACTATTTTTCTGACGATAGAATTGTAACTCTCTGAGCATCATTTTTCAAGTTGTCAATATTTCTCCTACAATGATTTCCCAAAACTCACGAGAAAAATTTTAGAAACATGATTGTTTTTGTTCTTTGTTCTCAAAGAAGACCGATAACATCGGGCAACTAAGCAATGTGATTATGACATACACAACGTCAAGCATTTAAAATGTGAAACCAAACACAGGCCGTTGGACGACATTGGTTCAGTTGGGCCCGTTTCCGAATGACTTTACTAGAAAATGACTCGTCGGATCACTTTTCTCATTCTCTGCCCACTGCACTCGAGACCAATCCAGAGTCATTTTGATCTGCCTTTAACCAAACCTAATCTTGCAGGTTCTAAACATTGTCAAATACTAGGTGTCTTTTCTACTAAGGTCTGATTTTCTCAGTTCCACGCTGCAGAAACTTTTAGACTGGCTGGTAGTGTCGGCAGCTCTGGGTTTTGTGGCAGGGATGAAAGGGTTGGGGCACAGGGAGGAGGAAGGAGCGGGGAGAGGGAAGAGGAGGAGGAGGAAGAGGGGAGGGGGAGAGGGAAGAGGAGGAGGAAGAGGGGAGGGGGGCAGCAGTTTTCTGATATTTGAGGGCTGACCCTGGAAGAATACTTGGTTTGGTTTGTCTTGGCCCTAGGCCACCGAACCCTAGAATCAAAAGCTGGGAAGTTCGGCCACAAACAAAGTGTGTTCTGTGGGTATCCTTGCACTAAGTAGAAGTCTCCCCAAGTGGGATGGGCTGCTGTGCCCCGGGTGCAGGGGCCCCAGGTGTTCAGGAGAAGGTGGGGGCGTGGCCATTGTTGGGGGAGCATAGAGAGGAGCCCAGTGAGAGGAGAGCTGGAGAAGATGATCCCTGACCGAGTGTTCTGATTGTGGACTCCAGGGCAGGAGAGATGCGGCCCTCAGGCTGGGATCCCAAGGAGGGAAGGAGTGAGGATGGTGCCTCAGGGCTCGGCTCTGAGAGCCAGATGACAGAGACGGGCCCAGTGCCCTGACTTTGGGCTGATGCATGGGGCAGCCCTCTAAATAAAGGCAAGGCACCTGGGCCTCTGCCTTGGCCACAGTGTTGCTTCCCTTCTAGGCCAGTAGAGGTTGAACCATCTCCAGGAGGGTTTTGATCCGGCTTAGGTTGGAGGCAGAAACAAAAGATTTCACTTTGGCTGCCTTGGGTTGGTGCGGCTGGGGTTGGGGAGGGGCTGCAGATGCCACTTGTTTCCAGCCCCTGAGACACCTGTGTGCCCCTGCCATGTTTCTGGCTGCTTGTGGCTCCAAAAGCCTTTTCTTGGGTTCACTTGTGCTGGGTGCTCATAGATCCAAAGCTGGAAGGAGCCTCAGAAGCCACTGAGTCTAAGCTGCCCCTGCCTCCCCCCTTTTATAGATAAGGAGATTGAAGTTCTGGGAAGGGACTGGGAGAGAGCATAGACATCCCTGGCACCCACCTCCCAGGGCTATTGTGACGACAGAATGGGATTGTAAAGTGGGTCACAACCTTGATGTGCTGTAGAATTACTAACTCATTTGGTCTTCACCACAAACCTTGTGAAGAAGGTGCTATTATCAATCCCATTTTACAGATGAGGAAACTGAGGCATGGGGGTTAAGTGACCCCAGGTCTCCTGACTCCAAAGCCAGCTCCCTGTCCAGCCTTGCCAGCAGCATCCTGAGCTTGTCTGCCCAACAGGTTACTTTTCAACATGCAAGACCATGGCTTGTGACATCCATCCCACGCAGGTTCCTCTTTGTTAACTCGGTGCAATTTCTTCTGGCCCCTTCTCCCTCCCCCCACCCCAGTTATTGAGACAACACTTCCTTTTTCCTTGGAGACCATCGCAGCTTCCGCCCACTCTCCTTTCCCAAAGGCCTCTCGTGGTCTGGGTGCCCATCCTTTCTGGGTCCCCCCTGCAAAGGCGGGGCTCTGCCATCTGCAGCATTAAGGATGAGTAAGCAGCTTCAGGAGGGACTGGGTCAAACCCAGTCACCTGATGAATGTACGAATCACAGTTCGTTCCAGTAAGAGCGATTCCTGTCGAAGAGGAGGATGAGTCAGGCGCCAGGTGGCTCCAGCTCTCCCTGGGCACCAGCTTCATCCAGCTCCGCCCCATGCAGTGACCTTGGCCTGGCTGCTCACCAGCCCTAGTTCCTGCCTGTAAAAGGAGAGGCCTCTCAGGTCCCTTCCAGCTCCAAATCTATGCCATCAAGACCATTAGCACGCATTAAGCACCTACTGTATATATGCCAGGCACTGTGTTACAGGCTGGAGCTGCAAAGAAGGGCAGACTTTCCAAGGCAGTCTGGGGGTTGCTGAGCTTCTGCACACAGCCATACATGGGCAAATCACTACCCCTTGTCAGAGTCTGACTTACTCTCTAAAATGGGGATCATTTTGTTGAGCTGGAAGAGCTTCTGCAATCCTCTAGTCTAGGCCTGGTTACAGTGGAGTCAGTTGAGGCTGAAGGCAGCCTGCCCATGGTCAGTCACACAGTCTCTGAGTAGCAGGCTCTTGGGCACCTGTCCTAGCACTGCCATCATGATGCCTGTGCCCTAACTCCCAGAATGGTGCTGAGGAAGACCCTTCTGCAGAAGGGCAGAACAGGAGAGGGTGTCCAGAGGCCACCTCCCTTGGCTGGCTGCTAGTCAGAGCCACCCTTGAGTGAAGGCCTTGGAGGCCTCTATGAATGTAGGAACACCGCTGCCTGCTGGTGTCATTGGGACGGGCGTTCTTTGTTGTGCTCTCCCAGGCTGGAATGTCTTTAAATACAGGCCTGGGGATTGACTGTTAGCAGAGGACAAGCAGGGCACGCCTGGGGAGGTCCATCACCAAGAGCCTGTCCACCAATGACAAAGACTCAGCCACAGCAGCTCGTGAAGACGGGGCGGGCTTTCCCTTTCGGTCAGACAGGCAGCTACACACTCATGTAGTCATATATTCACTAATTATCATTAGACTAGCCCTCAGAACAAAGTCAGGAAAGAGTGGGTGTAAAAGTCGGAGCCAGAAAAGCTGGGTCTGAATCCCATCTCCCTGGCTGTGTGACCCTGGCCACCTCACTTCCCCTGGGCTTCTGTGAAATAAGGGAAGACTGAATTCAGCCCCTAAGGTCCCTTCCAGTTCTCAGACTATGGTCCAATGAAGTTCAGAGACGGGAGGGTTGCTCAGAACACGAGCTGCTTGGATGATCCGTAGCTTAGAAAGAAGGAAGAAGGTGCAGAAACCAAATAGAGGAAACTCCTGGGGCCCCTAGGTTTTGTTTTTATGGGAAGGGAAGTCCCAGCTGGGAGCGGGTGAGAGAAGCAGGAGTCCTGGGCTCTGACCTGCCGCCGGCTGCTCGTGGGCTTCCCTCCATCTCCCTGCCAGTGCCCACCGGGGTGGGCGCCAGAAGAGCCCTCGCAGCGCAGCAGTCCCAGGGCCGGAGGACACAGCACCCCTCAGTGTGGACAGCGCCCATCTGATGCTCGGAGTTCTGGGGCAGCCGTCGCTGAACTGAGGCTCGGCAGGGCGCCTGGCCGCCGTCACACACAGTCGGACGGGCTCTAGGACTTGGATACATCATTGCCCTCCACACTGTACCACTAGGTGAGCAGGCCTTCATTCACTTGTTTGTTCACTCCCCCTTGGCTTGAGGACCTCCAGCAGGAGCCCCCTGCTTCTGGAGGCATTTCGTTTTCCTTTGGGAGAGTCCTTGTTAGGAAGCTCCCCACCCCCCTCCCAAATAAAACCAGCCTCCACGTCTTCCACCACTGTGCCTAATCCTGTCTTTAGGGGCTCTTCCTTCAAGTGCGTCCATCCCGGTCCTGCCCCCTTGTCCAGCCTTCTCTCCTCCGTGCCTGACATGGTTTGAAGGCCCGTCAGCATCCCGCTTGCCCTCCTCCTCACCCTCAGATATGTGGTGAGAGCTGGACACAGTCCTCTGGGCACGAGATGCTCAGTGCAGAGTGCTGGAGATGCCCCCTGAGCCTTCGATGCCCCTCTCTGGCCTGGTCCATCACCCTGGTGACTCCCCCTGAGCTGGCCCTGCCCCCTCCCCTCTTCTAGACAAACTGCTTTCTAGCTGTTATTCCACTGTCTTGAGCTCAGGATTGCACTAACAACAGTGACAATGGCTAACGTTTATATTACACAGCTCTATGGGCCGAGCTTTACAAATGTTACTTGGGGCTCACGACAGCCCTGGGAGGGAAGTGCAGTTATTATCCCCACTTTACAGATTAGGAAGCCAAGTTAGGCAGGGTAAGTGACTTGGCCAGGGTCACACAGCTAGTGGTTATCTGAGGCTGGGTTTGGCCTCTGGCTTCCTGCCTCCAGGCCTCATACTCTGTGTTCTGTGGCACCCTCTCTGCGCCTGTCTTTACAGCTTTCCCTATTAGATTTCATATTAGATTTTTTTCTAACATTCGAGTTCATGGAGGCCCTTAGTGTTTCCTTTATTTAGGTCAAGTTCAGTTTAATTCAGCATGCATTAAGCACCTGCTGTGTGCCAGGTTGTGGACAGGGATGGGGTACAATGAGGGAAGGGACTGGTCCTGCCTGGAGTGGCTCACAGGTTTTGCTGGTCTGGGAGGCACCACTTACCCAAAGAAGTGAGGGCACAAGAGGGCTCGTCCAGTTGAATTGAGAGAGTTCCAGTAGCCGGCCTTCACATAGTAGGTCCTTTGCTCTCAGTGTTGTGGGTGCCTGAGGTGATGGTCCTGAAGCCCTGGGGGGGAAGCTTTAAAATTTAAATTATTTTTTTTCCCTCTTAGCTTCTCTCCCTTCCCCTCTCCACCCTCACCTCTGGCCCCACTGAAGCAGCCCAGTCCACTTGGCGGTAGTTGCAATGTTAGGAACTGTTTCCCATGTAGCAGGAACAAAGTTTTCTTTCAAAATTTCTACCCAATACTTTGACCTCAGGAAAGGTATAGACCTTCTGTCATGTTGTCTTTCATCGTCTCCCTTGGCCTTCTCTTCCCCAGGGTAGAGATACTCAGGTTGTCCTCATGGGACCGACTTAAGGCCCTTCACCAGCCTGATTTCCCTCCTCTGGGCACTCTAGCTTAGCAATAGCCTTCAAAATGCACGTTAACTTCATTGATTAATGATCGTGGTCCAGTGGATAGAGCGCTGAGCCTAGAAACAGGAAGACCTGAGTTCAAATCCAGCCTCAGAAGCTGTATGGAGCTGTATGATCCTGAGCAAGTCACTTAACCTCTCTCTGCCTCAGCTGTAAATGAGGGTTATCATAGTATCTACCTTCCAGAATTGTTATGAGGATCAATTTGAGTAATGTTTTTTAAGTGTTTAGCATGGCACCTGAGAAATGTTCCCCTTCCCCTTTTTCCCTCATCGATTGACTGATATTGTGCCTGGGGAGAGCTATGGGTCAGAATGAGGGGAAGAACTTTGGAGTAGGGGAGGAAAGGGTTAATAGAGTTGACAGTGAATCCACACAGAGGAAGGACCTGTGGCTGTGGTGGCTTCCTGAATCAGCTCCCTCTGGTGCCCTCCTCTTGTCTTGGCAGGAGCTGTTGGGGCTGCCTGTTGGTGACGGTAAAAATCCAACAGGTCTGCCCGACCAGATGCAGCCTGCTAGAGTTGGAGGCGTTGCGTGAGGTTTTATATCGGAATGTAGCAAAAGGAAAAGATTCAGTGGCTGAGGCTGCGCTCCTCCCCAGAACCTAACCAGTGTGAGAACCCCAGGGAGCTCCCTCCCTCCAAGTGTAGGAAAGGATGTCATCAGATGCTTCCAGGGACTAGGAGAGAGCCAGGAACGTCATTCACCCAGTGGGATCTTGGAAGGATGGATGTTCCTCCCCAAGCCTTGGTGTCCTTTGTCAGATGAGGACAATGGCCTTCCTGACCTGACATCTCTTCTGCTTGATCAGAGAACATAAGATCATTGAAGCGAGAGATGGGTTCTCTTTTGTCTCTGTATCCCTCAAACCTAGTACAGTGCCTGGTATTCAGTAGACACTTAATGAATGCTTGGTGACTGACTGGCTGATTGAAGGATCTCAGCTGGTGATGTGGAGAGCATACAATCCAGATGGGGAGATGATGTAGCAAAGTTTGGAGCAGAGATTTTTGCCAAATAAACCAGAGATGATAGATGAGGACTTGACTGTGGAGGCCTTGAATGCCAGGCTAAGGAGGCTGTCTTTATAACCTTGCCAAAGCAGCTGTTTGGGCAGAGGAGAACTTGGATGGGAATCCAGTGATGTCATAATTTAGGCATTGATAGTAAGTCATTGAGGGTTGACTGGAAGATGTCTTTGAAGGGGGAGAGGGGAGGGGCACTGGGACCACATCTAGCCTAGGGTTACCTCATCAGTCAGCCGAGCACTGACCCCCTGGCCGTCCCCCAAACTACCACCTCCCGTAGTCCCATGCTTGTCATGCTCCTCTGCTGCTGGGGATGGTAGGGGAGACGCCACTTGGGACCATCAGGCACACCAGCAATGAGGCCATGGACCAGATGCCATCACCTCCCTAGAGTAGATTTGGTCCTGGCTCTTGCTTCCTCTACCCACCCCTTCTTTGGTGCCCTCCAGAACTCTCTCTGTGGTCACCATGTTCTCTTTCATCCAGACCCTGATGCCTGTTAACTCTAGCTTCTTTTCTAGGGAGTCTTGGTTCCTCAAAGTCAACATGTGTCTAAGATATTCTTCTTAAAGGAGAGAGGTTGTGGATAGAAGGCTGGTTCTGAGGTCAGAGAAACCTGGGTTCAGCTCCTGACTCTGATATTGACCAATTATGTGACCAAGGGTGAAATAAGGCCTCAGTTTCCTCATCTGCAAGATAGAGCAATACATATATTGCCTTGCTCAAAGGGTGATGGTGAGACCCAAAAGAAACAATGTATATAAAGTGCTGTGCTACCCAAAACCTCTTGGCACCCACTCCAAGATTGGACTGTCCTCTCACTCCCTTGAATATACAAGGACAATTTCTTCACCACCAGAAAAACCCTCTGATGGGCAAAGGATATGAACAGGCAATTTTCAGAGGCAGAAATTAAAGATATTTATAAGCATATGGAAAAATGCTCTAAATCACTATTGATTTGAGAAATGCAAATCAAAACAACTTTGAGGTACCACATCTCACCAGTCAGATTGGCTAAGATGACAAAACAGGAAAATGACAAATGCTGGAGAGGATGTGGAAAAATTGGAACACTAATGCATTGTTGGTGGA
>CM053590.1:4142212-4161786 GCA_028646515.1 Pseudochirops corinnae | reverse complement strand
TGTGTATATATGTGTACATAGAGGACACAGGATCAATTTAATAGGAAGGGATGATACTTTAAAAGGTGAAATTCTGAGGTGGGAGAGGATTAGAATAAGAGGAGACAGGGAGAGACAGAATGGGGTTAATCATCTCATATAGAAGAGGCAAGGGATAATTGTTACAATGGAGGGGAAGAACAAGAAGGAAAAGGGAATGGATCAACCTTACTCTCATTGAATTTGGCCTAGGGAGGGAATGACATCCACTCTAAACTGGATATCTTGCCACACAGGAGAGTAGGGGGGTGGGGATGAGACGTAGGATGACAGAGGGGAGGGCAGGGTCGGGGGAGAGCTGCTGGAAGTACACACTTTTGTAAAGGGAAAGGGACCGGGTAGAGAATAGAACAAGGAGGGGCAGGATAGGAAGGAGGGACATATAATCAGTCTCTCACAATATGCCCACTGTGGAGATGTTCTCTGTAATTACACATGTACAGCCTATATTTAATTGCTTGTCCTTCTAGCGGAGGGTGGGTGACGAGGGAGGAAGAGAAAGAATCTAGAATTTAAAGTTCTATAATCAAATGTTAAAAATATATATGTGTATATATAAGTATATTATTATTATTATTATTATTTACATGCAGCTAGGAAATAAGATACACAGGCACTGTGGTAGGGAGACCCATCCTGCCCTACTGGAAAGTCAGAGGGGTGATGGGGGAAGAGATAGGAGAGAGCAGATTGGGGGAGGGGGTTTACAGAGGGATGACTGTTTTGGAGTGGTGGGTAGGGGAAAGATGGGGAGAAAATTTGTAACTCAAAATCTCGCGAAATGAGTGATGCAAACAAGAAAATAAATTAATTTATTTATTTTAAAAAAAGGAAGGGCAATGCCAAAGAATGTTCAAATTACTGAACAATTGCACTCATTTCACGTGCTAGCCTTAAAGGTATGCTCAAGATTCTGCAAGCCAGGTTTCGGCAATATATGAACTGAGAATTCCCAGAAGAGCAGGCTGATTTCCAAAGAGCAGAGGAACTAGAGACCAAATTGCCAACATTTGATGAATTATGGAGAAAACAAGGGAGTTTCAGAGAAAACAAATCTACTTTTGCTTTATTGACTATACTAAGGCCTTTGTGTGGCTCACGGAAAATGTGGCAAGTCTTCACAGAGATCAGAGTACCAGATCATCTTATTTCTGGAGGAGCCTGTATGCAGGCCATGAAGCAACAGAACCAACCACAGAACAACTGGTTGGTTTAAGACTGGAAATGGAGTGCGACAAGGCTATGTGTTATTCATTTAACTCATATGCAGAGTATGTCATGCAAAATGCCAGACTGGATGAATCAAAAACTGGAATGAAGGTTGCCAGGAGAAATATCAGCAATCTCAGATATACAGATGATACCACCTGATGACAGAAAATGAAGAGGAATTAAGAAGCCTTTTGATAAGGGTGAAAGAAGAGAGTAAAAGTTGGCCTGAAGTTAACATAAAAAAACTCAAGATGTTGGCAACTGGTCCCATCACTTCCTGACAAACAGAGGGAAAAGAAATGGAAGCAGGATCAGATTTTATGTTCTTGGGCTCATATTCTTGGGACCACAGCCATGCAATTAAAAGACTTCGCTCCTTGGAAGGGAAGCTATTACAAATCTGGACAGCAGACTAAACAGCAGAGACATCACCTTGCCAACAAAGGTCCATATCATCGAAGCCATGATTTTTCCAGTAGCAATGTATGGCTATGAGAGCTGGACTATAAGGAAAGCTGAGCACTGCAGAACAGACACTTTGGAATCGTGGTGCTGGGAAAGACTTTGGAGAGTTCCCTTGGGCAGCAAGGAGGTGAAATCAGTTAATACTTAGAAGAAATTAAATTCAGGATCTTCACTGGAAGTTCAAATACTGAAGCTGAAGCTTAACTACTTTGCCCACATAATGAGAAGGAAGAATTCATCGAAAAAGACCCCAATGTTGGGAAAGATTGAAGACAAAAGGAGAAGGGGACAGCAAAGGATGAGACGGGGAGATGGTGTCATGGAAACAGTCAACATGAGCTTGGGCCTGGAGAGCGACTCAATAATAACAACATGGTAAAGTCTCGGGGTGCCCTAGCATGGGCATCGGGGACTAGAGTGCTCCCCTCATTTCAGCTTCTGCTTTGACACTGTTTCCAAGGTCCACACACCTCCCTGTCTGTCTCCCTGTGCTGACCCAGCCCAGACAAAGGACTCCCGGGGACTTTCCTTGACTTCTCCATCAGGATTCAGTCCCATTCACCTTAGAGATCTATGATGGCAGCGCAACTGCACTGCTTCCTTCTACTCCAGCACAGTTTCATCAGAACAGAGACTTAAAGCAGGACAGGACCTTAGGAGCCATCAATCCTCATTTCATCATTGTTACAGATCAAGGCACAGAAAGAAAGCAACATGCCAAAAGTTGCATAGTTGGTATCTGAGGCAGATTTTGAACCCAGGCCTAGAGACTTTAACTCTAGGAGGCCAAGTGGATGACATGCTAGGTGTGGAATTGGGAAGACATGATTGAATCTAGCCGTATGACCCCAAACAAGTCACTTGACTTCGGTCTGCCTCAGTTTCTTCATCTGTAAAATGGGGGAGATAATAGTGCCTGCCTCCCAGGACTGTTGTGAGAATAAAGTCAGATATTTGTGATTTGCTTTGCAAACCTTCATGTCATTTCTAAAGGCTGGTTATTATTGTTATGCTGGCTCTGTAATACATGTGTATGCATCTATCTTTCTGCGTCTATGAAGGTATATTTCAGTATGTCCTTGGGGACAAGTTGGAAAGATGGAAACTGAATGAGTGAACTTGGATTTGGTTCAAAGACTAGATCCAAAGTGTCTGAATCAATGAATGGATCAGTATTCATGGGGATGGAGGTCTCTGATAGAGGCTTCTAGACATCTGTCCTTAAAGGACTGTTCTTTTCAGCATTTTAATCAAGTAATTGAGTGAAGGCATAGGTAGGCTACCTATCATATCTGCAGGTGAAACCAAGATGGGAGTGACTGCTAATATGTTGGAAGACAGAACTAGGATTTAAAGGCTAGAGACAATGGACTGAATCTAAAAAGATGAACCTTAATAGGAATAAATGCAAAGTCTCACGTATCCGTTTAAAAAAAAAATCAATGTCACAATGGCAAGATGTGGCTGAATTTTCCTGTAAAAAAAACAGCTGGAAAAAAAAAAAGAAAAAATAAAATTTTTAAAAAACAGCTGGGTTTTAGGGTGGGCTTCAAGACTAAGAGGAATCAAGAGAAGGTGACAGGGCAGGCCCCAAGCTAGTTCAATGTCTGAACAGAATGGGGGAGGTTACCATTTCTCTGTTTTCTGCCCTGATCAGGCCCCTTCCAGAGATTAGGATCAGGGCTGGGTACCCCAGGTAAAGAAGGACATTAACAACTATTTGAACACATTCAGAGGGTTCAAAACAAGTAGGTGGTTTGCTGGATAGAGCACTGGGTTGAGAATTAGGAAGCTTCATTTTTGTGAGTTCAAAGTCACCTCAAAAACTTACCAACTGTGTGACCCTGGGCAAGTCACTTAATCCTGCTTGCCTCAGTTTCCTCATTAGTAAAATGAGCTGGAAAAAGAAATGGCAAGAAAATCCTGCCAAGAAAATCCCAGATGGGGTCATGGAGCGTTGCACACAGCTCAACTACAAAAACAGAATGACTGAGAAACTAGGAACTAGCTGATGATCTGTAGAAGAGGCCAGACTTATTTAGTTTGGAGAACAAAATTTAAAAAGAGACTAAAAAGGATATCATGGGGAAAACAATTTAGATTCCCAGACTTGGCCCCAGGGGCGGAGCTGGGGACCGATGGGGGTAGGGGGGTGGGGGGGGGTGGAGGGGTGTGGGGGACGATGCAGAAAGACTTTCCTTCCATAGAAGGACTCCAACATGGGCAGTCTGAAATGACCGCTTCTGGGCAGGTCTGGTGTGCCCACGTGATCCGTCTTTCCAGACAGATTTCATACTACCCCCCCCGCCCACATGCTCCATGTTCCAGCCAAACTGACCCACGTGCTGGACTTAGACACGCTGTCCGCCATCTCTGGGACTTTGCGGGGCAGTCCGCATTGCCTGAAGAGCGCATCTCCCTCACTTGCCTCTCTGAGCATCCGTCTTGAGAATCCCTTCAAAACTCGGTGCTGGGGCCATGTACTCCACCCAATGTTGGTGAGTTCTCCCCACTGTTAATGCCTCAGCCCTTGCCTTGACCAAAACCACCATGTATTTGTTTGGTACACACTTTGCATCGACTAATCTGCATGTATGTTGTTTCTCCTCCATAGAAGGTCAACTCCTTGAGAGCAGGCGCAGTGTCATGTTTATCTTAGTGCAGGACCTGGAATATATTAGGAGCTTGATACATGCTTTCTGAAGAAATCAGCTGCCGCAGAGGTTCCTTCTGGCTCGGAGATTCCGTGATTCTTTGATTCTAGGTCTCACATCCATTCTTGCCCACATACCACCCTGACTGCCAGGCCGACTAACCACTGACTGGTATGAAGAGCCCAAACCTCACATTCCAAAGAGATATTGGAGTTGGGGGCTCGTATGAAGAGCTGGCAAGGGGGATTGCTGCCAATGCCATCTTTGTTCAATGCTGATATTCTGTTATCAAAATGGCGACATGTTTTAACAGTAAAGAGAAACTTTCCAAAGTGGTGATTTGATAATATTCCCCTCCCAGCACCAGGGAAAGGAAAGATCTGCATCAAATTCCTCTGCCGAGGGCAACACAAATGCTTTGGGGATTTCCACCTCTTCTCTCCTGGCAAGGAGGTGAGATAGAGCAGCTAAAATCAACACTGAATCCCGTTTATTTCCATATTGCAGGAAGGCTTTGTTTACTGCCATTTCTGGGCACAGTTTTGTAGAAACATCAATAAAATTCAGAGTGGAGCCCACTGTGGTAAAGCGCTTGGCAGGGTTTGCCCAACTGAAGTGATTTCTTCCACTCCCAGAGGGTCGATTGCCATGCCTGGGCAGGCGACTCCCAGAATCCACCTCTCCTGTTCTCCTCTCTCATGAGCTGCATTATGCTTCTCCCCCAGGCGGAGCAGCCAAGGCTTCTACAATTCAGAACATGTCACTGAGGCTCACTGAAGAAACGAGCGACCTCTGAGGCCCCTTCTCCAGTATTCTAGAACGTCTGTGCTTCGTGGGGCGATTTCCTGCGAAGGCCTTTGTCGATCTCTCTTGTTGGTGAATTCACCCAAATTATTTATGTTTACCCTTTCCTAATTGGTATTAACTTACTACTGTGTATGTTGCCTCCCTTTTAGAGGGCAAGGGTGGTTTCTTTCTATATCTTTGCCTCCCTAGCACCTAGGACAGCACCTGAGACATAGTAATCAGTTGACAAGCATTTGTTATGTACCAACTGTGTTCTGTAACAAATGCTTGCCAGAACTTGACCCCAAAGAAGAGATCTGAGAAGTCACCTTTTCCTACCCCCTTACCAAGATAGGGGTTCATGTGTGCGAAATATCACAGATATCATTTTTTTTAATGTACTGATAATTTTTGCTGATTTTCCCCCTTTTTTTCTTAAAAAAACACATGGGGAAATTTAGATGGTGAAAAATTAAAAAAAAGTCAAAACTTATTTTAAAAAAATAACTCACATTGAATGAACAACATAGTTCTAACTGCTCTGTTCTTGAAGAGGAAGCTGTGTCACATTGTCCAAGTATTTCCAGGCAGGTTACTTCACAGGAGGTACATCTGTCCACTTCGGATCTGGGGAAGGACCTAGAGGCATCTGGGCCAAACCCTCTGATCTTCTAGGTGAGGATGGTGAATTACTTTACCAAAGATTACAAAGATAGTATCAGAGTCAGAATTTGAACGCAAGCCTTTGAAGACAAACCTCCAAAGCAGAGCTCTTTCCATTCCCCCATCCTCCCCTGGGCTGTTTGCTTCCAAATGGGCTCACCTGTAGAGCTCTTCTCCTTAATTAAGAGTGGATTTGTTAAAAAGAATAAGTCAGAATTAGACAAAGATGGATCCCCCATTCAGACAATAGTAGTAGCCTGATCATATGGGCATGAGACCAAGCTGGGAATGAGAAGACCCATTTGCCCCCAACTAATTGGGTGAACTTATACTAAAGGCTCTCTCCATCCTTCCCGAAAGAGGAGGGTCCTGGACCAGGGGACCAAGGCACTGCCTACTTCCCTGATACAGCTTCAACCCAGGGGCCAAGCCAACAGCCCTAAGCTCTCTGCTGCCCTCTGCTGGCCGTTGCCTGGACCTCCCCAACTAACTGGGAGATCACAAGATCACGGATGTGTTGACCACCTTCATGGTAAAGGTGACATGGGAGGGAAAGGGAGTCCCTCATTTCCTTTAAGACTATGATCAAACCTTCCCTCCTCCTCCAGGAAGCTGCTCTGTGTTTATATATAATTCTGGCACCTAGGATCAGATAGCCATGTTTCTCCCCTCTTAGAATGTAAACTCCTTGAAGGTGGGGGCCGTCTCATGTCTGTCTTTGTATCCCTAGCTCTAGAACATACACAGAACTCAGGAGAAGCTTAATAGGTCCTTATTGATTAAATGGCTACGTTCTCCAGATCTTCCTGTTCTCATGACCCGGTCTGATGCTTCAGGGAAGTGAGTGATCCATCCTCTGGGGATGGGAATTGAGAGGTCCCCTATCCACCTGTCCTTTTGGCTCAGTTCTATCATTAAGCTTCATTCCCATTAAGAACTGTTTCCCTGCCAGCTCTCTCTTAAATGCAAATAGTTCTGGGAAGCCCCGCACGGTCTTCAATATCTCACAGGAAAGTCGTCTGAGTACAAGAGGATTCTGGGGATATGGAAAAAATGGTGCAGAAAGAGGGCGGCACAAAAGACCCGCTCTGCTCACTGATTTCTTGGGTCTGCCATGGGCTTCTCATTGCAACAGCTCTGTGTCATGATCCTGGCCTGATTTTGACAGAGTGATTGGCACAAACCCTCCCAGCTTAAATTCATCATCTTTGGAAGATCCCCTAGATGGGGTGAATGTTCTCTGGTTGTGAAATGACAGAGCACAGGATACTGCCTGGAGCTCGAATTGGGAACCTGCCCTTGAGGGATTAGGAGTGATGATCACATGATTGAATGAACGAATGAATGGATGAATGAATGAAAAATTAAGTGCTTAACAACATACTAAGCACTGGGACCCAAACCGAAAAATGCAAGGAGCTACCCAAGAGAGTCATCTAGGGAGGGTTCGTCCATGTAGGACCCCCTCTGTACACTCATAGCTTCTGACTCACAAATGGGCTAAGGAAGAAATGCCCATTTTTTTACTCCACCAATTTAAATGGTGAGGAGCCTCCCAGCCCAGCTGTGGATCAGCCCCAAAGAGCCCCAGCTGAGCTGCAGGTCCACAGCCCTTCTGACAGCTCCAGCGAAGGATTCAGGGAAGAACATGGTCCAGGTTCTGCTAGAAACTGGACATTGCCCATGATGATGGGGACTGGTTGTCTTTTCAGCTGCATTGGGAAGGTGGCCCCAATCTTGGGAAGCCCTGGGGCTCTGGGGAAGGCAGCAGCTGCTCTATGGGGAGCTCAGGACCCCTCCCTCATCAGGAGATGACTTATGTGTCTCCTCAGGGAAGCTGGACCCCACTGCTGGACATTTTGTGTGTGGTGGCCCAAAAGTCCATACAGCTCAACCAAAGTGTGCTGGGTGAGCAGGCATTTAGGAAGAACCTTAAGTCTCCATGACAGGAAAGTTTCTCACAAAGATCCAACCTTTCCAATGCTTTTCTCCAGCCCCCACCTTGGTGACTTCAGAGACCTTGTGAACCCCCAGGTGAACGGACCTATCTACTTGGCCAGGTCACATGAAGACAAAGATCAATCACAGATGAACTGACCAAAGCCATTTTCATTTACAGGTCAGATTTCCTTACACCAGGCTCAGTCAGCTGCCCATTGTTGGCCACATTTTCTGCCTATCTTCCTTAAATGAAGGCGGTCACTGCAAAACACAGCTGAGGTGCCACCTCTTGCTGTTACTTGGTTGTGTTGGATTCTCCGTCAACTCACTTGAGGTTTTCTTGGCAGAGACACTGGCCTGGTTTGCTATTTCCTTCTCCAGCTCATTTTACAGATGGGGAAACTGAGGCAGACAGGGTAAGTGACTTGCCCAGCATCATCCAGTTAGTAAGCATCTGAGGCTGTATTTGAACCCAGGTATTCCTGACTCCAGGTCTGGCCATTCCTGATCCCTTCCTCCATTATCTTTATGTCTCTTGAGAAATGACTTTGCATTACTTTATGTTCACTTACTTACATAACTGCTGTGTTCTCCCCCACACCTACCACTGAATATAAGACCCTGGGGGCCAGGATGATGTTGTTTGGGTCTTTGTGTCTCTGGCCCTTAGAACAGTGCCTGTCACACACTGATAAATGAACTGAGTTGGTAAGAGTGTAGCCAACTAACACCCACTACATGGTCTTCCATTATCCATTGTTTTCCTTCCTTCCTGTCCATTTTTATTCTTTCCAGATTGTGGCAATCTATAGTTCTTGGCAACACGTGCAGGGAACTCACCCACCAACTTGTGTTTCCAAAAGAGACATGTAACAGTAGATGATTGGGAACAAGGAACTATAATGGAGGATGGGGAGCAAGGCTAAGAGTGTGGCTGACTTTGTAAATGGTGTTGGAGGAAGGACAGGATCAACTAGGGTATAGCATCACTGTTCAAGGTGAAAGCAATAATGGGGAAAGACAGCAGGGGTGGAGAGAGTGAGAGAGAGAGAGACAGACAGACAGAGAGAGACAGAGACAGAGAGAGAGAGACAGAGAAAGGGAGACAGACAGAGACAAAGAGACAGAGAGAGAGAGAGAGAGAGAGAGAGAGATGGAGAGAGACAGACAGAGAGAGATGGGTGTGTGTGTGTGTAAGAGAGAGAGAATAGAAAGAAAGGTGACAGCCTGGAGGCTCAGAGGGCTGGGTGCAGGACTTCAGGTGGCTCATCACTCACTAACTATCTGAGTCATTTAGGTCACTCCATCTCCCTAGGCTTGTTTCCTCATTGGTAAAATGGGGATAATAGCACCTTCATCATTCATTGCTGTAAGAGCCAAATGAGACAACATAGGTAAAGTTCTTTGTAAGCCTTAGAGCACTAGATAAAAGTACTAGCTGTCATCATCATCATCATTGAGTTTAGCTTCAATTTCTGACAAAATTCAAGAGCATTTCATTAAAGGGAGGGTTAGTGGAAATGTAGAAAAGGAAGCAGTGATCACAAAGGAGTAACATGACTGTCAGAAAAGTCATGCCAGACTCTGTTTTTCACAGGGTTAATGTCACTGACATAAACCAAAATTTCAGTGAAGCATTTGATAAAGTGTCTCATGCTGTTCTTTTGGAAAATATGAAGAAATGTGGGTTAGATGATAAACTTTGGTTAGTTTGGAGCTGACTGAATGGCTGGAGCCAGGGAGGAGGCTTCTTTGAGTCAACTTGCAGGGAAATCTCTAGTAGAGTGTGCCAGGCCTCTGCCCTTGACCTTACTCTGCTCATTTTTAAGGATATCTGATGGCAATACCCAAAAGACTATTGAACAGGGTTTTCTCTATAACTACATGTGTCATATATTTCTTAAAAACTTTAATGGATGTGTGGGAGATACATTTTTAAATCTGTTTAAGTTGCATTTTGTTTAACCTAATCTGATCCTTTTAAGACAAAAACCCAACAAAAATAAACAAATAAGTGCAGCGGAACCTTTGGTTTGTCTACGTCTCCATCAGTCATGTGACTATAGAGACGTCTGTTATGAAAATCGCCACAGAAGCTCACTCGTTCTCTACTTGTGTTTTCATTCAAGATGTTCCATGTGCAAATACAGAAAATTCTCACAAAGGTTTTCCAGTGATAAAAGGGCCATTAGTTAATGTCTACATGGATGTTTTTTCTTGATAGAAGCATCATGGGCAATTTTTAAAAATTCTCTTGAATTCTTTTGCTCTTTCCTTAAGATATCTTGAAAATCAGCCCACACATGCCTTTAATTTGGTTCACCTCAGAATGGATTCCTTCTGGTCCAGTTACTTTTTCTGACATGATCTTAAGCACCATTGCTGGTGGATCTGTTTGCCTCAGTTCTCTCAGCCTTCCCTTTATTCAGTCACTAATGTGTTTTTCCTAAAATGCAGGTCTAGCCCTGTCACCCTGCCCCACCCCTTTCTCAATAAATGCCAGTGGTTTCATGTCACCTCCAGGACCAAATACAAAATTCTCTAGTTTAAAGTTTGAAGGAAGGAAAGAAGTTTAAAGAGCTTTTTTTTAAGTTTAACTTTAGGCTTCAAGAAAAACTTCTCCACAGTCAAAACTGTCCCAGAGAAGAGCAGGCTGCCTCAGGAAGGGGGGTGGGTTTCATTGGACAGTTTCAGAGCCCAGGCTGGCTGGCCACTGGTCTCTTGGGTTCTAGAGCAGATTCTGTCCCCCTTTTGTGGATGGTTTGGAATAGACAGCCTTTTGTTGCCTGTCCTCTGTTAGAATGTGAGCCCCTTGAGGGCAGGCATTGTTTTAGCCTTTCCTTGTATCCCCAGTGCTTAGCCCAGCACCCGGAAAACAGAAGGCAGTTCAAGTGCTTGTTGCTTGACTGATTGTCCAACACTGACAAACTCTGTGGCTGAGCAACTCCTCCAAACTGCACAGGCCTCCAACCTCCTTCAGGTCTTGATCCAAAGGAGATTTTCCATCTTACTCTTCACTGGCCTTCCATGTGCCCCCCTTGGCACAGAAGTCACCAAACACTCATCCAGGGTGACACCAGCCTTGTTTGGAGGCGCTGTCAGCTTCCCCGTAGGCTCTCTTTCCTTTGGCCTCTTCTCCAGATGCTGGGGCATGAGCTTCAGGCATCTCAGGAAGGTCAGTTTGCTTATGGCCCTTGTAGGTTCTGCTCAGTCAACATGCATTTATTAAACACCCACTGTGTGCTGGGTACTTTGTTAAGCACTTTGCCAATACTGTCTTCAGTGACCTGCAGACAATTCTGTATAAACCTGATAAATGAGAGACACTCAGCAGAGAGAAGGCGCGGTACAATAAGGCACATCCAGAATGAATTGGGGATGGTCTCAGAGGACCGCATTAGCATCATGGATGCTTGGGAAAGGCTTCCTGGCACTTGAAGGGAACCAGGGGAGCCAGGAGGCAGAGATGAGGAAGAAGAGCCTTCCAGGCATGAGGGAGAGCCAGGAAAAAAGACCTGGAGCTGAGGGACAGAGGGTCCCCCTGGTTCAAAGTATAGCAAGGTAGCCAACGTCACTGGATTGCGGAGTACATATGAAAGGTGTACATATGGAAGGAGTAAATACATAAGCAAACTGGAAAGGTGGACAAGGGGCAGGTTATGAAAGGCCTGGAATGTCAAACAGAGGATTTTAGATTTCAGCCTCAAGGCAGTGGTCAGAGGGCCAGTTCCCAGCTTAGCACTCATGTGGCACAGCCATGGACCTGAATTCTCCCCACTCTTGGACTGACTAGGGGATAGGAAAGTCCACTTCCTCTGGAGCAGCCCAGAACCTGTCCAAGGAGATCCCAGGGCTCAAAAGAGATTCCCTTAGGCTCAAAGCGTGGTCCAGGGCATTCCCCCTCATCCCAGGGTTGCCTAGGAACTCTCTCTCTGGGTGAACTTTGCTAAGAGACCCCTGAAGCACCACCTCCCTATGACTCTCCCTTATCTAGGGCAGGATTCCTCCCTCTGCTGAGCCACTCCAGCCTAGCCCCTGGATGGCCAGGATCTTCTATGCTTCAGGAGGTCCTAGCCTGCCCCTCACCCCAGAGACTGAAGGGCCCTTCCCTGAGGACAGACTGTGTCCAGGATCTAAGCTTTGCCCATCTCTAGGTCAGGCACAGGACATCCCCTCCCTGGGGAAGGGTAGAACATAAAGGGCCTTCTCTCTACAGACCACCCCTGCTCCCCTTTGCCTTTCCCTGGGAGGCCAGGCAGCAGCATTGTCCTCCAGGCCAGGCTGGTTCTGGTCCCCACATGCTCCTCTTCCTGAGACCAACCCACTAGGAGCTCACAGTGAAGTCCCCTTTCTCTCTCCTGGGTAAAGGACCACCTGGGGAGGAAGTGGGGTGCCTTGGAATGTCCCCACAGTGCCCCAGACTTAGAAAGTTTCAGACCAAATTAATTGTGTATATTAAAGAAAGAGGGGTTGGGGGGATGCAAGCTGTAGGTAATTGAGGCCTTTGGGTTTCATGAGTAGTTTCTTTTTTGTTCTGCTACATGTATGGAAATGCCCAGAGTGTTTGGGTTTTGTTCAATTCAGAACAAAAAGAATAAAACAGACACATGAAGAAAAGTGCAGAAACTCAACTGAAGTCTTTGAAAAATCAATCAGCCTAAGAAGACCTTGCCCCTAAAACATGCCTCGGGATGGGGCTGGGGTTGGAGCAAGCGAGGACAGTAAACATGGAGCTGGGGATGGAGTGCAAGAGGACAGCAAGCAGAGGCCAGGATGGGCACCAGGCTCAGCCCCGGGAGTGGGGCCAGGGCAGGCTCACCCATCAGCCCAGTGGTGGCTTCTGACCATCCGCAGAGAACATCCTTCCTCTGAATCTCAGCAAGCTCAGAAGGGGAGGCCTTTTCTTTTCCACATCTATTGCCAGAATTTGGTTGGAAAGTCCTTCCAAATCCCTAACAATGCATAGATTTGAGTCAATAATTCAGGCATCAGTGATTTTATGAGTGTGGGCACTTCTTCCACCGTCAGCAGACATTTTAATGAACAGTCATGGTGGATAAAAAGTCAGCCTTCTGGTGAACTTAGCCAATCTAGGAATCATAAGTACCCATGATAAAAGCAGAAATCATTTGGAAAGCTCTGGGGCTGCTGTAATAATTCAGAAAACTGGACCATTCCATGGAGGAGGGCTGGCCTGAAGCTAACCTCTGGCCTTTCCAAGTAGCCTCGTGGAGTGCCTGAAGTGCTCCTTGGCCCCTCCTCTTCCATCAAGGCCCTCAGTGGGGGGTGATGAGATACAGCAGCCAAAGAGCAAGGAGAGCAGGTGGGACTCCAGAGCAACGTGGCGACAAGGGTGCTGCTCCCCTGCCTTTTACCCAGTCCTGTCCTCTTCTCCCTCCTCCTCCCCTCCCCTCCTCCTCTTTCCCCCCCTCCTCTTTCCCCCCCTCCTCCCTCTCCTCCTCCCCTTCCCTCCTCCTCCCCTTCCCTCCTCCTCCTCTTTCCCCTCTCCTCTTCCTCCTCCTCCTCCTCCTCCTCCTCCACACCTCCTCCCTCCCCAGGAGCCAGGCATGGGGAGAAGCAGCTGGAAGCCCTGATGACACGACAGTGAAGGGAGACACACTGGCCTTGGGCACTGGAAAGATCCAGGCTGTGCCCAGACAAACTCCCAAGAAGTCAGGGGTTTGGTGCCAAGGTCCCGGGTCAGCCCTGGGGACCTTTGTTGCTTCCTGCATTGGAAAAGGACACAATTCCTGATGAACATGACAACCACTTTAGACTGGATCCTCAGACTCTGGGGTTTGAGCTAGAACTGCAAGTGGCTCCAAGACAGCCTGCCACAGGACAAGTGGGAGGCATGCAATTAGCTGCCCAGTGGTTACTTGCATGTAATTCTGGCTTTGTTCTTTTCTGCTGGTTCTATGCCTGTAAAGTTAAAGTCACTTTTCACTCAATGGCAGGTGCATATTGAGGGAGGGGTCAGTGAAGTAGAGTAGGGGAGGCAGGGGCAAGGCTTCCAGTGGGTGGGGCTCAGCTTTGTCTTTCTCAGATGAATCTGCATGCAGTCAGTCTTGGCCACCCCAAAGAGGCACAGTTGAAGGACAGGTCACCGGATGCCCTCTGCACATTAAGAGCTCGGCTCTTATCCTTGGGTTAGGGGGAATGCCTAACCGCTACGGAAAACGATGGACTTCTCAATTCCTGGGCTTTCTTTGGGGACAGGATGAGGATGGCTGCCAAGGAGAGATGCCACCTGGCAGATGGCTCTTCTATTCTCCTCCTTCTTCTCAGAGAATAATAAAAGGGACCTTAGGAATACAGATTTCAATGGCTGAGGAAAGTCTTTCATGAGGAAACTCCCTCCACCAATGAGGTTGGTGCCTTCTCTACAGGCTATAGTCATGGGGGCGAGGGTGTTGAGGAAATGAGCATTTATTAAGCACCTAAGATATACCAGGCACTTTGCTAAGTATTTTGCAAATAGCATCTGATCAGAGAGCTGCCTGGGGGCACTGACAGGTTAAGTAGTATCCCCAGCGTCACACAGTCAGGATGGGTCAGAACCTAGGTCTTCTGACTCCCTATTCACTATACCACACTGCCGTCAGAGGGAAGCTGAGGGGTAACTTAATCTGAACTCAGCCCAATTCAAGAATCTCCATTTTTTACAGGTGGACATTCAGGCTCTGTTTGAACACTTCCAGTGCTGATTAACTCCCTAGAATGAAAAGCAGCTCGCTCTACTTTTTTTACATCTTAATTACTTAGAAATTTTACGCTATTTTGATTTTTAAAATAGTCTTCCTCCCACAATTCTCTTTCCATATGACAGGTCCAGCAGAGGCACAGCTAAAGAGCGGGTCCGTGTGGAAAGATCTGGGGGTTCTAGTCAACTGCAGGCTCCACACAAGCTGGGAGTGTGACATGGCAGCTGAAATGGACTTCTGGGATCTGGGGAGGAGGGTAGTCTTCAGCATCAGAGAGGTGACAGTGCCATTGTACTCCACAAGCATTTACTCAATGGGTCAGGGATGGTGCTAGGCACCAGAAGCACAAAGACACAAAACTGAAACAGTCCTCAAGGAGCTTATGCTCTTATCTCAGAGAAGAATACATGTATCAGACAGTAAGCATTTATTAAGTCCCTCCCATGTGTTAGTCACTGTGCTAGGTGGTGGGATTACAGACACAAGAAATGAAACAATCACCCCTCTTAAAGAGTCTGGTTCTGGAATGCTGTGTTTGGTTCTGCACAACACTCTAGAATGAACCTCGATAAACTGGACAGTTTCTAGCGGAGAGCGTCAAGCTTTGGGATGAGATTGTGCCTTAGGATGCTGGGTTTGAGACAGTGTATTAGATGGATTAGAAACTGAAGACGTGCAGTCTTCCAGTACCGTGATGTGGGAGAGAGATTAGCCGTGTTTTATTTATTGAGAAATGGGTGGAATTTCAAAGAAGCAGATTTAGGTTCAATGTCAAGAAAAACTCCCTAACAATTCAAGCTGTCCCCAAGTGATGGAGTCACTCCTAGAGGTAACGGGTGCCCCTCACTTTAGGTCTTCATGCAAAGTCAGGTAATATTGTTAGAGGGGATAATTCTTGGGTAGGGGCTGGATGAGATGGTTTTCTGCTTCCTTCTCACTTAAATTCTGTGGTATTGTAAAACACTTGATGACAGCTCCACCTTCTCCCTACGAAGTATTCTCTGTATCGCCCAGTAAAGGTTGAATGGTTGAATGGCTAAGTAGCCCTGTGGCCATGAAGATCAGACAGTCAAGGTGCCCTTTGGGTGCACCTTTATAAAATCCCCACACTTGTAGCAAATATCACACTAAAGAAATTGCTCATCTTTCAGGAATGGAAGGTTCCCAGTCTGTTAGAGGTAGATGTTTTTAGGGGGGGGGGATCTTTACAACAATGGCCAATAGGATGCTTAGATAAAATGAACCCCAATAAATAAACCTGAAATTTTGTTTAAGAAAAATGTAAAAATACTAGCAAGCACAGAGATTATAGGAAGGGTACATAAGGCTCTTTGAATTCTACACTCTCATTTGACACATTAGGGCAATGAGTCCCAGAAATGATAAGTGATTTGTCCAAGATCACCCAAGTGATATAAAGAAAATTGAAGATGTGAACCCAAGTGCTCAGACTCCAAAACCCAACCCCCCATTCTGCTACACCGCTACCTTTCCAGGAATTATTAGGGAAATGTATAGCTCAGTACAAGCATAAAAATCTATCAGAAATAATTCCTATGCTACGAAAATGAAATCTGTAATGAAAGCCCTAAAGATATTTCACCCACACATATTTACAAAATAAGAACGTCAAGAATTTACCTCTCTTGCACCAAATTGGGCCCAGCCTGACCCAAGAGCATGCAGGCTCCCTAAGCAGAGAGAGAAGGAAAGATAGAAAGATTACTGGTTGTATCTGTGCCTACATAGAGAAAAAAGGAGAGACTTTTCTGCCATTGTCCATCAATGATGGGAAAGAGAATAATAAGAAATGGGAGAAGAGAGCCCAAAGTATCCTGTTTTCCTGTCCACCTGGAAGAGAAGGTCAAGTGCTTCTTGACTGACTCACAGCAAAGAAAGAAGAGGAAGCAATGTCAAAAGACCAGCCTCTTTACTGCTTCCCTTCTAATTTGTGCACTTACAACCTCAGGCCGCCCAGCTCCTCCCTCCTAAGGGCTAGAGTCAGCCTTGTCCTTCCCCAACTCCAAATTCCACCAGATGTTGCCATCAGTGGACGTAGCAGCCCTTTCCTTTTTCTTTTTAAAGCTTCATTGATGCCTTTGGTCTTCCCTCGTAACAAAGAGAAACTATTAAGCAAAACCAGTTAACACAGGGGAGGCAATGATCTTTTCCCAAGGCACAAATAAGTTTAGAATCAAGGGGTCCCTGCCCTGTTCATAACAGAAAGCCCCCTCTTCGATCCAATTACATGTCTTCTCTTTGCCCACTTTCCCAGGACTTTTTTTTTTCAGGCTAAATCCAAGGTAGACAGGGATCTGGCCTTGTGTCTCTCATTCCAAACAACCAGAAGGTTATTTTATCAGGTGTTAATTATTAAATGGGGCAAAAATCAGGGTCCTAACTAGTGATACCTTTATGCCAATAATTCAAGCCTCAGTGCTCTTATCAGTGTGGGGATTCCCTCTTGTCAACCCATACGAAAACTTCTCAAATCTCTCTGTGCCCTAGGTTTCAAGGAATTGTTACAAATACTAAAAGCCAACCTTCTGGTGCATTGAGACCAGTTGTTGGAGCATCATAGACTGTAAGAAACTTCAGTGGCCACCTAGTCTAATCTGTACCTGAAAGAAAATCCTCTCTACCACATCACAAATAGGTGCTAGGCATACTTGATTTGAAGACCTTCCACTGAAGATGAGGCAACCACTTCCCCACCTAAAGAACCATTTCATATAAGAAATAAAATTTTTAAAGACAAAAAAAGAAGAAAAATCAACACAAGTGAGCAAGTCACAGAAAAAATATAAAAACATCTACAATGTCTAACACCCATGGACCTCCTACCTCCAAGAAGGGCTGGATTGGGGAGTCCTCTCATGTCTCTTCATTTAAGTCCTGATGGGTCTTTATTATTTTATTAAATTCACTTTTGATCTGGGACAGAGGGGTTCTTTCTATTTACATTTTAGTTCTGTGTAAGATCATTTTCTTGGCTCTTCTCAGTTTCCTCTATATTAATTCATGTAGATATTTCCAGACCTCTCTGTATTCATCCCTCACATAATTTCTTCTAGCACAATAATATTCCATTCCATTGATGGACCTGAGTTTGTTTAGCATTCCCCAATGGATGGGCATCTATTTTGTTTCCAATTCTTTGTTATCACAGAAAAATGCTGCTATAAATATTTTGGAATATAAGGGGACTTTTTTTTTTTTCCTTATCTATGGCTTCCTTGATATATAAGCCCAGTACTAGAGTCTGGTTCAAAGGGTACGGTTATTTTAGTCACTCTATCTCCAGTATCCTTGCCAAGAAAACCCCAAATGGGATCATGAAGTCAGACATGACTGAACAACATTTTCATAATTCTAAATTGCTTTCCAAAGTGGTTGTATCATTTTACAACTCCACCAACAATGTATTAGTGTGCCTATCTTCCCACAACATATCCAACATTGATTGGTGCCATTTTTTGTCATCTTTGTCAATATGCAAGGTGTGAGATGAAACCTCAAGGTTATTTTAATTTTCATATCTCTTATTTAACTTGGATCTTTGTTCTTTGTGGTTGTGAATATTTTGCAATCTTTCTTTGGAGAGTTGTTTATTCATATCCTTTGACCATTTAACTATTGGGTAATGACTATCTGGCTTTTAAAACCTTTCATAACTTGCTCCTCTCCCCCAACTTTCCAGCCTTCCTCCAGGTCACCTCATACCCACACCCTTCTTTGATCCAGTGACACTGACCTCCATGTTGTTCCTTGCTTGAGTTCCTTCCACTGTCCCTCTCTCCCAACTTTGGGTATTTTCACTGGCTGCCCCCTTGACTGGAATTCTCTTCTTGTCTCTGCCTCCTGGTTTCCCTGGCTTCTTCAAGGCCCAGTCAAATTCTCACCTTCTATAAGAAACCTTTTCTGATAACCCTTCATTCTTATGCCTTCCCTTTATTCATTATTTGTGATTTATCCTGTCTAAAGCAGGTTTTGCATGTTGTCTCCCTCATCCGACTATGAGATTCTTGAAAGAAGGGACTGTCCTTGGCTTCCTTTGTATGCCCAGAGCTTAGCACAGTGCCTAGTATACAGTAGGCACTTAGTAAATACTTGTTGACATGAAGCCTCTCCAGCTCAAGCTTGCCCTCTGCTGGCAGAGACTCCCACAGCTGAGGGTCATCTCCACCTCAAGGAGACATGAGCCTAGGAGAAAACAGAATTTCATATGGTTATGGGTAATAAAGAAGCCTGAGTTCATTCCTTTCATGACCCACTTCCCTGTGGGGATGGGAAGGAGAATGGGAAGAACAAAAAAACAGGTCATTTTTTGTATTTACTTCCCCGAGCAGCAATATCTATTTATCCTACTACAGCGGCTTGTAACTCAGTTACAAAACCAACCAGAATAACACATGTCCTTGTGCTTAACCCCAACATTAAACCAACAAGTGAACTTCTGGTCCAGCAGAAAGCCCAGTTGCTGAAGTTGTAGGGCTGGTCCTTCACTTCAAAGACACATCATGAAGCGCATTCTCTAACCCATCCCCAAGGAAACACAGCAACCTCCCCCCTCCTCCAGGAGTTTTTGGATCCTCTCCGTTTATAGTTGACCCAATTTTATCTGTAAAAGGAAAACACACACATGGGCATGTGCACACACACACCAACACACATACACTCACAGGCACATGCACAAACTTTCCAACCTGTTTTTGAGTTGGCTTAATTGCTGGAAATAAAAAGATTCTGTCGGCTCAGGCTGAGAGCACTGGGACTTTGGGGCAGGAGGAGAGAGGCTCGGCTGCTTTGATCAGCCACAGATAATCTTGCTGGATTTTCAAGTTCTCTTCCCTTGGCAGGTCATCTCATATTTATTCCTCTTAGAAAGTTACCAATCAGCTTCTCTTTTTTTAAGTCCTCAAGGCTTTGATCGTTCCTATTCCCCTGTCTTCATTCCTTTTTTTAAAATTTATTATAGTTTACATCATTCATTTCCACAAGATTTTGAGTTATGTATTTTCTCCCCCTCTTTCCCCCACCCACCACCCCAAAACAGCCATCCCAGTGTGTCCCCCCTCCCCCAGTCTATTCTCTCCTATGTCACTTTTCG
>CM053590.1:4120534-4141712 GCA_028646515.1 Pseudochirops corinnae | reverse complement strand
GTCTCTGCCTGTTTCATTCTGTATCCAAGACCGATCTTGCTTCTATTCCCATTATCTTTGAATTTCCTACTTCAGCATGCCAAGCCCCTGTGATGACTGTGACGTCTTTCTTGGTGTCTTTTCCAGAAGGTGTTGTGGGCTGCCATGAAGCTGATCAACTTTGACTTCTTCGGCATCAGTGGTTGGAGTATAGACTTGTTTTACTGTGATGTTGAATGGTTTGCCTTGGAGTCCAGCAGATATCATTAGTACTGGGGCTACTTCTGCTTGTCCTCTGCTCTTCCCTGGTAGTATATGGGACACCCCCTGACGTGAGGACCACCTGAATGCTAACTTGTCTTAGCATCATTGTCATGATTACTTGAGGATGTAGTTCTGGGCTACAGGGACTTGATCTGTGTGAGGCCATCTGGGAGCTCTTCCACTGTGTCCTCACTCATCCAGCATTTCTGATTCTTCCTCCTTTTTCTCCGTCTCCTATTTCTTTACCACTATACCCAATCTGACTTCTTACCTTGGGCTTTCATGCACATAAGATGACATTGACAAATCTCTTTGCAAATTAAATCGCAATCCACATGTTAACCATGACCTCACACTTTTTGGTGTCAGGCGCTGAGTCAGTGGACTGTGATTGATAGCTACCCTCTGGTGTGTTAACTCCAGCCCACATTGGGCAATATTTAGAAAAGCGGGTTTTGCATTTGGAGGCTGTGGCACTCAGGAGTCCCCCAAATGCTGGGTGAGCCTGTTTCCAAAACCTGTCATTCTGATGGGAAGATTCTAAACAGGGGCTCCAGATTCAATAAATTGGGTGGTGGAGAAGGCAGACCTTCAACATGGACATCACACTGCCAGAAAGAAAGGGCAGGAGGTGTTTGCCCAGGGAAAATGAGTAAAGGTCGGGATGCCTGGACAGGCTTCTAAGATAAAGGGGCCAGACGGTGGCCTCAGAGCCTTGAGTGCCCAGGCCAAAGAGGTCAACAGCAGGACAATGGAGCTCAGCCTGAACACCCCTAAGAAAGGAGATTCCACAGTTCCCAGGGCTCCATCCCAGTGTGCTCACACCATGTAACCCTGAGAGCCAGTGTCTATGGTGCTGCAAGGTTTGCAGACTCCCCACAGGCAGTTCCCTCACTGCCAGGGCTGTTGTACTCTCTCTGATCTGGATGTTTCCTGTTGCAGTGCAAACTTCCAAGGACTCTTTCTGTCTTCAGAGACTGAATGGATTGTTCACCCTCCTTGCTCTACTACAAACAACTGAGCCTTTTCTTCTCAAGTTAAGTATCTCTTAGGTTTCACTCGTGGGTGTCTCCAGTTAGGGGGCCGTCCTCCGAACCGTCTTCACTTTGCCTGGAAGAGAGTGTGGGTTCTCCCAAGAAACTCGGGTCCTACTTCTCCACTGCTGCTACTGCTGCTGCTGCTTCACAAGCCACATGACCTTGGGGAAGTCACTGCACTTTTGTAGGCTTTCCGTCAAAGGGATGGCTGAACGAGGTGATTGCTATTGGTTCCTTCCAATTCGAATAAGGAATCCCAGAACTTCTGAGTTTGTATGTAGGCACTTCAGAGGCCAAGGCTGGGTCAGACCGGACAAGTGGTCATTCACACTCCTCTTTAGGATTCCAGGTCAAGGCCTAGGGGATTTCAGGACAGTTCCATTGTTAAAGGTGGTGGTGGTGGTTTTCCTAAAATTACATCTACATTAACTCTTTGTCACCCGCTGCTCCAGGCTCTGCCCTCTGAGGCCAAACAGAGCCAGGCTAATCCCTCCTTTTCTCCCTGCCAAGACAGAATGCAGGGGAGATAGTCAGACCTCTGACAACATTAGTAGATGGAAAAACGTCCAGGTGAGAAAACTGTGTCCCCCAGCACAGATCAGCACCTCCTCTGCAAGTGAAATCTCACAATTACCTAACATGGCAAGAGCTGGGTTATTTGGGAAACTTCTACAGCTCTGCGATCTTTGGTTAGGGAAGCTGGGGTTTCACTGGCCTCTGGAAGGCCCTCTCCCGGCGTGGGGAGGCACCGTCTCTCCAGTGTATAATCTCAGTTTGTTGATGAGGGCACTGAGAGGTTGTGCCATCCAGGGTCACCCGGCCAGGGTGTGTCTGAGGCAGAACCTAAACCCATATCTTTCTGACTTTGAAGTCACATTTTTACCTACCGATGGATCCCTCTCTTTCTCCCTCTCAGCCCTATTCTCTCCTTCACTACCATGGCCTTGCCTGCCTCCACGTCCTAGCCAGCGGCTTTGCTCCCTGATCCCTTTCTTAGCAGGCTGGCTTCTGTTCCCAGTACATGACTCTCTCCAGGCACAAATGGCCCCTCATCTCTATATCCAATAGCCGTTTTTGCTTCCTAATGGTGCCCACCCACCTTTCTGTCTCTTGTCACTCACTGCAGACCTTGGTTCTCCTCCCCCCTCTCTGACCACTCCTTCGTCCACAGACAGGCCCCACCTGCAAGGACCTGTCTAGGGTCAGCAGCTCGCATCAGCCCCCAGATTCAATGTTGTCATTTGATGGCTTGAATTGAGGAAAACTGACTATTATTAAATCTTGGCACTCTTATTAATAGTGAAGTTTTCTACCTGAGGCCCAATGGGCCCCCAGAGGCTTGTTCCAGCTCTGCCTAAATCAGCAGCTGTTTGGGCCGGTGTAGGAATGTGGACATTTTCAAGAGACCCACCTTTAAAACATGTGCTCCATCCAGGAAAGTAGGCATTGCTGGCCTCCAGCATTGACCTTCAGTGATGCCTGTCTTGGGAGCAGCTGCCTTGGGAGCTGGGATTGCTTTTGCTGGAGCGAGGACACCCCGAGCCAGGCCCGCTCTCCTACTCACAGAAGCATCACATGGGAGCTGGTTCTCTGGATCACTCCTGTCTGGGGCCTGGCAGGGGGAGCAGGTGATAAATATCTGGTATGCCCAGGTGGGAGAGAAATGCGCTGAGATTTTAAGGAGGCTTAACAGTAGAACCTGCACCTTTGGTACCTTTCAGAGCAGGGCCTTTCCAGCCCTCCCTCCAGCCTGGGAGATGTGGGTTTTGTGATGACTATCTGGCCTGGGGTCAAGAAGATCTGAGTTTTGATTTCTCCTTTGCCACTTTTACCTGCTCTGGGACACTAAGGGAGTCACTGAGCCTAAGGCAGGCTTCTAAGCCGACACTTATGGGTGGGTTCTAATCTTCACCCTCACAGGGAGGGAGGTTTCACACTGGGAGTCCTCCGACACTGCTGTGATCACAACAGGTTCTCAGGCATTGACCATGTGCAAGGCCCTGACGAGACCAACAGAAAGAGTTGGTGGTCAGCCTCATAAGATGGTGCCTCTGTCTCGGCCCCATCTTCACCTCTCCAGCCATGCTGAGTGTGTCCTAGGAGGGCTCCTATCTGGCCAGGACCAGAGCAGCCTTCCTGACAGCAGCTGGAACTGGAACAGGATTACTGGTGGAGGGCAGGGACTGTGAGGCCAGAGGGGCCTTGGATGACCAGGCTGGACTGAAAGAAAGATCCTGACTAAAGAACAGAAGTCAAGAAAAGCCTAGAGTGAGGGACTTTGCGGACCAGGAGGTCAAAGCCTCAGGCAGAATGTCTGTCCAGGATCACACAGATGGCCCAGAGTACCCAGCACCAAACACATGCTCCTCCTTCTTCCCCCCCACCCACCCACTCCGAGCTTCTTCTTGAAGTCATAAAGGTTCCAGGCTTCACATCCAAGGAGTAAGCAGCCAGTGGGAACTCCCAGGGGCCTGCTAGGGAAGGCATCTGTGAGCTGGACTCTGGTGCCCAGCTGTGAAGGCCTGGCACCTCTGGTGCCCAGCTGTGAAAGCCTGGCACCCCCAAGGACTGAGGCCGGAGGATCCCAGCCAGCCCAGGCGTAAAACACTTAGGAGCTCAGCAGTCAGGTCCATCAGTCAATCAGTAAACGTTCATTGCTCACCTACTATGTGACTGGCTTTGTGCTGAGTGCTGGGAATACAGAGGTAAAAGCCCCTCCCTGCCCTCAGGAAGTGCACAGTCAGATGAGGATGAAAACAAACAAATAAATACATATGAAGGAGGAGAGAGTGAGGAGGGGAACAGGGCCGCATCAGAATTAGGGGGGCTGTGGGAGGCTTCCTGCAGAAGACAGAATTTTAGCTGGGATTTGAGGCTGGATTCTGCAACTTTACCAATGCGGAGCACCTAACTGTAATCTTGGACCCAAGTGAATTGAAGTGAATTCTTCCCAGACTCGATGGACCAAAGAAATCCTGGATCTCAGACCCTAAAGGTGACCCCTATCTGGGATGACCCCTTTCTGGGGTAGCCTCTTCCCCCACAGCAAGCCGAGCCTTCCACGCTCTCCCTCCCACTGCCAAATACTCTGTGTGCCTTCAAAGGCAGTTCATTTAATTGAATGAATAATGTTTTCTCATTTGGAGAGCGTGTGTAAATGGGTTGCTAACTGTTGTGAATAGTACCCATCTGTAACAACAATCCTGAGTATGGGCTGCAGTTAATTAAGATGACTTGGGAAACGGTACAGCAGAACGGGAGGCGGGGTGGGGGGTGGGGGTGCGGGGTGGAGCTCTGAGAATTGATTTTCCAGTGTTTAGTTCTGCGCCAGCATATGGGGCGCATAGAACATTTCTTTCTCTCTGGCAGTTAAGGCCAAGGTTCAGGAATCTCTGCAAAGCTGCAGACCTACTCTGAATTTGGGGAGCAAGGAGAGCTTTTGACCACCCGTACTTTGCTCGGCAGAGCACCGCATGGAAGGCTTAAACACTGTCCTTCTACCGCTGAGACTTCATTTTCTCCTTACCACGATTTGAGGGAGCCACGCCCCCATCACAGATGTACTGAGTTGGGAAAGGCCCTGGGAGCGTCTGGGAGTCGTCACTCTCAGGTCCTTCTCCAGTTCTAAATCGATGAAACTATGAGACGTCCAGGCTGGCCTCTGGTCTGAGTACCCTGGGCTGCCCTCCTGACAAGCCGTCCCTCAGGGGAAGGGGCTGCTTCCCGGAGAAGCGCGGTCCTTTGGGGGCCAGCTCTAGAAGAGCAGAAGCCTGTCATTCTATCGAGCGCAAATCTCCCTCCCTGTTTCTTCCACCCACTGATCCTGCTTTTGACTCTTGAGGTCAAGCTGGACTTTCACCATCCTTACTCTGAACATTGTGTCTCTTCCTGGAGCAAAAGTGGCCTTGTCTGTTGAGTCTATGATCTCCTGTCACTGATTCACTTTGACCTTGTGGCTCACTAACTTTCTCGCGATTTTTTTTTTAAATAAAAGCCCTTTTCTAGCCACACACACATCAGCCCCAAACTGTAAATGTAAAATTGGATTTTGGGACCCAAACGCAGGACTTTACGGTGACCCAATGCAATCCAAGAAACATGTATTAAGTATTTGCTAAGCAACAGGTCTTCTGCTAGGAGCTGGAGATGCAGAGACGAAAACAAGGTAGTCTGCTCCCTGACATTTTAGTTGGGAGGAAAAGACAATTAGCACATGGAACTCAGAAGATAAACTCTCCTCTTTGTACCCCACCCCTCTGGCAGGTGGGAAGCTTCAGGTAAATCTTCTCTCTACCAACGAGTAGAGTCTTTGCAAATGCTCAGTCTCTTAGCCCTGGGTTACACACAGAGAGGCAGAAATGAATGTAGGGAGTGGTGGGAGCCAAGAAGAAATGCCATCAAAGGATTCTTAGGGTATAGGAGGCAGGAGAGGACACTTTTACATGGAGGGAGCAGGGAAGGTGACCCAGTGCAGGCAGCTTTCTTTTGGAGCCTTAGGGGAAGGTGGGGTGAGGAAAGGCAGATATGCGGATGGGTGGCATTCATTCCACATGCTAGAAATGGCCTCTGAATCCATGGAAGTGGGTGGTAGCATGCAGAACTAGGGAACAAATATGTACTTGACCAGGCTTCCTATGACGATAGTGAGAAGTACGTTGGGAGGAGATGGTGGAGGCCCTCCTTGATGTTCTAGCTTTGGAAGCTGTATTTTATCCTAGAGGCAACAGGAAATCATGGAAGGCTTTGGAGCACAGGGTGACAAAAAGTATTTTCACAGAGCACAGGACTGACAGATTTTTGCCTTATGAAGGTCATTTTCTAATGAAGAGAGATTAGAGTTAAGGAGCCCAATTAGAAGCTGTTACTAGGATCCAAGTGAGAGGAGATGGGGACATGAATCCAATAGGGACCATGTGAGTAGCAAGGAGGTGAATGCAGAGCGACAGAAGAAGTAGAAGACAGAATTCTTGGCACTTGATTGAGTAGGGAGATCACAAAATGGTGCTCTGAGGAAGTCACTCTAAGTGACTCAATAGAAACAGGGAAATTCAGAGGAGGGGGTGGGTAAGATGAGAAGTTGCTTGGGCCAAGTTGTCTTGTGGACTGAGGGAGACATCCAGGTGGAGAAACCTAGCAAACACCTAGAGACAGAGAACTGAAATTCAGAAAAGAGATAAGGGCTGGGTCATAGATTTGAGAGTTATCATAAGGATCATGATTCAGCCCAGGGGACCCGATGAGGTCGTGCAAGGATACAGTCTGGAGGGAGTGAAGAAGAAGACCCAGTTCTCAGGGTTTTGTGTTACCCAAACACAGCAAAGTGAGCACAAAGTGAGACATCAAAGCAGACAGAAAATGGAAGGAGGAGAAGCAGGAGAGGACAGGGTCAGAATCCGAAGAAAGAAAGAATTTCCAGGAAAAGACAATACTCAGTGATATTTTTAAATCTACATTTATTTTTTAGCATTCATTTTTAAAAGAAATTTTGAGTCCCCAATTCTATCCCTCTTTTCAGCTCCTCCCCCACCCATTTAGAAGACAAGCAATATATCAATTATATGTGTGAAATTATGCAAAACATATTTTCACATTAGCCATGTTGCAAAAAACAAAAAAAATGAAGACAGTGAAAAAGTATACTTCAATTTGCACTCAGAATTCATCAGCTCTCTCTCTGGGGATGGAATTTTTCGTTATGAGTCCTTTGGAATAGTAGTGAGTAGTTAACAATGTTGAAAGTTGGAGGGAGGTCAAGGGTGATGTTGACTGAGAAAAAGTCTTGAGATTGAGCAGCTGGGAGGATACTGACAGTTGCTGATGCAAATTAGGCAAATCAGACACCAGAACATAAGAGGGGAAGGATTGAGAGGTGAGAAAATGGAGGCGGTGAGTGTAGATTTCGGCAGTTCTTAGGAACTTAATAACGAATGGGAGGAGAAATAATGGAGGATGGCTTGAGGGGATGACAGAACTATGGGAAGGGCTGTTTTGTTTTATTTTAAGGGAAAAGAGAACCTTAGCACTTTGTAAGCAGCAGGGATGGAGCCAAAAGATCGGAAGAAATTAAGAAGTTCAAGATAAGGAAATGACAAACGGGACAAATTCCATTAGGAAATGAGATGGAATCCAGATAAAAAAGTAGAAGACCTACTCAGGGAAAGAAGAAGGGTCATCTTATCTTTTGAGAATGGAGAACAGAGTTTGTGTCCAAACAGGAACAGAGAGGTTCACAGGGGATACAATGAACAATTTTGGTTACAGAAAATATAAAAAAGTTTTTCCCCAAACTAGACCAATACCGCTAAAATTAGAATAAAAGTAGGAAACTTGGAGAAAAAAAATCTTTGTGACAAGTTATTCTAATAAAGGTCTTCTCCAATATATAGAAAACTGAGCCAAACTTATAACAAAGTAAGAGCCATTCTCCAAATGCTAAATGGTCAAGGGATATGAACAAGCAGTATTCAGAGAAACAAATCAAAGTGCCAAATCACTAATAATCAGAGACATGCAAATTAAAACAACTCTGAGGTACCACTTCATACCCGTCAGATTGACTAATGTAACAGAAAAGGAAAATGACAAATTCTGAAGATGTGGGGAAATTGGGACACTAACGCACTGTTGGTGAAGTGATGAACTTGTCCAAGCATCCTGGAGAGCAATTTGGAACCACATCCAAAAAACTACAAAACCAGCATGTCTTCTGACCCAGCAATACCACTCGTAGGCCTGTTCCCAAAGAGATCAAAGATACACCAAAATATTTATAGCAGCTCTTTTTGTGGTGACAAAGAATTGGAAGCTGAGGGAGTGCCCAGTAATTGGAAAATGGCTGGACAAGTTACAGTATATCAATGTGATGGAATGCGAGGGTGCTGTAAGAGATAATGAAGAAGATGGTTTTTAGAAAAACTTGGGAAGACTTATATGAACTGATGCAAAGTGAAAAGAGCAGGGCCAGGAAAACAACTTAGTGGTATAGTGAATAGAGTGCTGGGCCTGGAGTCAAGAAGACCTGAGTTCAATTTTGATTTCAGACACTTACTGTATAACTCTGGGCAAATCACTTACCCCTTTTTGCCTTAGTTTCCTCATCTGTAAAATGAACCGGAGAAAAAATGGCAAGCCACTCCAGTATCTTTCCAAGAAAACTCCAAGTGAGGTCATGAAGAATCAGATATGCTGAAATGACTGAATATCAACAACGATAATCGACTGTGAAAGACTTCAGAACTCTGATCAGTACAGTGACCCACCACAATTCCAGTGAGCTCATAATGAAACAAGCTATTCACCTCCAGAAAGAGAACTAACTGATGGACTCGGGGATAGATTAAAACTTTTTTTCCCTCTTTCTTTCCCTTTCCTTTTTTTCCTTGATGGACATGGATAATGTGGAAATTTGCTTTGCTTGACTTTATCTTTGAAATGGGTTTTGCATTTCTTGCTTTCTCAGTGAGGGGGGAAAGGGGGAGAGGGAGGGATAAAATTTGAAATGGAAAATGAGAGAGAGAGAGAGAGAGAGAGAGAGAGAGAGAGAGAGAGGCAGGGAGAAGGAGGGACAGACAGACTGGAGAGCGGACAGAAAATAGGAGAGCTTCGGGAAGAAAAAGGAAGTGAGAGAGCCCAGGGTGGGGCCCAGGATGAGCCCGGAATGTCACAGGCTACTGAGGAGCTTTCTGAAGCTACAGGAGGGGAATAAGAATCTCAAAGCGGAACGCCAGTTGCCGCTCAGTGTGAACGGTTTAGGGGAACGGAGGAGAAGGAAGACTCACTCTTATTTTGGCTCTCTTTTCTCTGCTGAGGATGAACAATCTATATAAAAGCAACATTGTAAAAAAGAAAAAACCAAACGCGCTGTGAAGGTCTCAGGACTCTGGGGGAGTGATCGGCGCTGCTGCAGAGCCCAGTGCTGAAGCGCGCTGCCCGCCTCCTGCCAGAGCGGGCGGGCTGGAGACGCGCGCTGAGACGTCCGTGTCAGGACGTGACCTGGTTGACCAGGCGTCATTGTTTGAAAGGTTTTGCTTGGTTTGTTTTCTCTCCCAGTGGAGGAGGGGGATGTGTGAGAGGGAAAAAAAATGTTGTTATTTTCTAAGCACGTATGAAAAGGGAAAATTGAGAATCGGGTTGTGTTCATGTCTTCAGACGTGTGATATTTAAAGCTTCCAGTCCTTCTTATAGTGATACCACTAAAGCAGTTTGGGTCACAGGAATCCTACCTATGTCTTTGCAAGCCTATGCCCCTAAAATTAAGGGTCCAGGTCAGAATATGCCTCCTGCTTCTCTGTCCTGACATTGGGAATGCAGCTGCTACATAAGCCCAAAGGTGTCATCATTTCTGCTTCAGCAAATATATATATATATATATATATATATATATATATATATATATATATATATATATATATATTATCATTAAGACAAACCAAGAATCAAACAGCAACCCTGTCCTTGACAGAAGGGCCTCAATGGGCAGATGGCCATCTCTTTGGCAAGGTCATTTGAGCCCCCTTGGCTTTTCACCCCATACCTGGCCACCACACTCCTTCTAGCTGATGCTTGCATTTCTCCATGGGAGTGTGCCTTCTCATACTCAGTGCTGCTCTACCCCCTTCTCTCCCCCTGCTCTTCCTTTAAAAGCAGGTTCATTCTTTCAGTCCTGTCCCAAAGAGTCTCAGTGATGCAAATGAAGCTGGATTAGGATCCCTGCATTACCCCGCTCCCTATCCATACTTGGTGCGTCTGTAGATAGACAGCCACACCAAGTTTAGTTCTTTCTTCCTGGGCATCAGTGCCTGTGAATTACCAGTCCCCTTTGCTGGTTTTTTCCTCCTGGCTCTCAGCATTTGCACCTGGACCATTCTCCCTGATGATCTTTGCCTCCTGGTTCTCTAGCTTCCTTCAAAGTCAGCTTGAAGCAAGATTTTCCCTTGTTATTTCAGTCATATCCAACTCTTCATGGCCCCATCTGGGATTTTCTTGAAGAGATACTGGTTTGCCATTTCCTTCTCCAGCTCATTTTAGGGATGAGGAAACTGAGGCAAACAGGGCTCTAAGTGACTTGCCCAGGGTCACACAGCTAGGAAGTGTCTGAGGCCAGATTGGAACTCAGGCCTTCTTGATTCAGGACTGGCATTCTCTCCACTGGCCCACCAGCTGCCCTCATGTTCTCCCCGTCTTAGTGCTTTCCCCCTGAGATTTCTCCATTTGTCCTGCATTTGCCCATCTTGTTTGCACACACTTGTCTGCATGTAGTCTCCCCCATTCTTGAAGGCAGATTCTTCTTTGGATTTTGTTTTTTGCTTTTATTCGCTTCCTTAGCTCTTAGCATTGTACCTGGTGCATAGGTAGGTACTTAATAAATGCTTGTTGAATTGTCGTTTTTCCTGGATCATAACTGATCATGTCTGTGCCATCTCACTGAGCAGATATATGGAAGGAGTTTCCCTATTATCCTTCCTTTTGAAGTCCTTAGTTGAATTTGAAAGACTTCAGAGATTTTTTAAAACTCTGCTTATGTTAACTATACTCTATCCTTGACCAAGCCAGAAATGCAAATCCCATTCTGAGGCACCATCTCTTAGCCAGATGTTCCCTTCCCTGATCTGTCTTTTCTGAATTCTCTACCTTCCATCAAAAAGGAGCCGCAGGACAGGCATGCCAGCCTGGCTAAGCAGTGGAGCAGGCACCCTTAGGGAGAGAGAGCAGGCAGAACATGCCAGGCAAGCCAAACCACCACCTTCTCCATCATCTCCCCTCGGATCCTGTTGAGGAGAACCCAGAGCCTTGAACCAAAGAGCCTTGGGAAGAGCCAGCCTTCCAGCCTATTGCCCTGAGACATCATCTTGGGAAGGTGCCCCCAGGAAAGATGCTCCTGCAGGGGCTGCAGCCACAGACACTGAAGGCTGGGAAAAGGAGGTGCTGGTCACCAAAGTCCTTGACCTGTCCAATGGCTCCACATTAGGAATTACTATGACTTTATCAGTGGAAATAACATGAAAGAAGAGGCCTGACCATCTGCTCTGCTGTGGAGCCCTCAGGACCCCAAGACCTCTCCCTCTGACCTGCAGCTGAGACCTTCCTCATGTGTTGTGTCTCCCATTAGGAGCCCTTGAGAGAAGGGACTATCTGATTTTTCTCTTTGTACTCTCAGCACTTGGCATGGTGTTGTGTACACAATGAAGGCTTAATAAGTGTTTTCATTCATTCATTCAGTAGGAGCTATGAAAATGCCACTTCTGCCACCCAAAGAATTTCAAATTCTCGCCTGGGACTTTATAATCAGTAGAGATACATTTTAGATTCCTTCTGGGCAACATCCTTCTCCTGAACATGAATCACCAGGAATTGGGTAGAGGTGGTCGGGTTGAACAAGTCTCTGGAGACTTTCTGAATGTGGGCTCTAGGAAGGCAATCACTTCCTTAGTTGTCAGTATTCAGTCCACAAACAGCAGCCATAGCAGTCACTGAGCTTCCTCATCTACCCCTTGACAGATGACATCTCTCCTTTCACTTCCTGAGTACCTGAGCCATTTTCTGGCGCTGTATTTCACGTAGGAATCACTGTCACTTGGTGTGGGTAGAAATGTGAACATAACTCACCAAGACTGGGCACACGATCTCCCTCCCAATTTGCGAGGGATGGGTCCTGTGTCTTTCCTCCTGGAGTTAACATACACACACATGTGCACTCACTTACTCACACATACACACACACACATATACACACAGAGACACACACACTCACACACAGGCGCACACACACACACACACACACACACACTCTTTTGAGGAAGCAGTTGAGCTGCCAAGTTATTGATTGTAAAGGCTTTTTCTCCCTTCATTTTGCTTCAGCATTCTTCCAGACGCACAAGGGATATAGATTTCATTGTAAAATCAGAAAAGGAATGTTTGCTAAATGGTCATCACACCATGAAAACACTCAAAGGTCTGCCTGAGAATCTAGGGGCAGGGGGAGGGTTCGGAGAGGTGGAGGGGGGAGAAAACCCTCTGTTGGGCAGATTGAAAACTGGTTGAGCTTCCTTAGGAAAGTGGTGGAGGGGGAGAGGAAGGTATATTTTCAGGGTGGAGAGAAGCAGATTTTTCTTTTTAAAAGCCTTTTAAAATGAGTCTTTTCAGAGAGGGGGAGGGGGTGTTTACAAGCATTCTGTGAAGAGAAGGTTTTGATCTTCCTTTGAAGTAATTATAATCTATTTAAGCTAATGAAATGTATTCTATATGAATATCAACTATTTGTCCTGCATTATTTTCATTTTGTCCAGTTTTTAGTCCAAAGGAATATAGCCTCCCAATGTTTGGCTAATTATGATACAATAAAACCACCAAGGGGCCACCTGGCATTTCCAATGAAGGGCTGACCTTGGACCTGGGAGGAGACCCCACTCTGCCCCATGCTGCTTCTGTGACCATGGGCAGGTCTCTTGAAACTCTCTCAGACTATAAATTGGAGAGACAGGACTGTTCTCTACTGGGAAGAGTAAAATCACAGATCTAGTCCCTGTTTGCTGTTCCCTAACTTAAAATCCAAAAGCCCTTGGAAAAAGCACTATTCTAGATAGCAGAGTTTTCAAAAGAACTGAGATGTTATCATTTGAGGCACCAACATTTTGTTTTTAAAGGAAATTATTTGGGATGGAAATCTCTTTAAAGTATATTGCACATTTCTCTGTTTCATTAAATAAAGGATACTGAAGATAATTTGACACTTTCTGGTGACCCAAGGTCATCATTATGCATATGACAATGCCACTCTGGTCCCACACCACTCACTGGGAATTCCATCTAGATGTTCCAGGGGCATCTCAAGCTCATGTCCCAAACAGGGGTTATGATTTCCCCCCAAACCCAACCTTCTTCTGGACTCACCTCTTACTGCCAAGGGCAACACCACCCTCCCCATCACCAAGGCATGCAGCCATGGCGCCATCTTGGACTTCTCACTCCCACTCACCCACCTCTTGAAACCACTGCCAGATCTTGTTTCTCTACCACCACAATAACTCTGGGATCCATCCCCCTCTCTCAGCCCCTCTGCCTGGACTTGTCTCTCTTTCTCCCCTCTACCACTCATCCTTCACTCAGCAGCCAAAGTGATTTTCCTTCAGAGCACATCTGACCCTGTCACCTCTTTCTCCACAAACTCCAGGATCAAACATTAGTTCCTCTGTTTAGCATTTAAAGTACTTCACAACCTGACTCTCTCCTCTCTTTCCAGTCTGTTTATACTGCACATCTCCCCCCAGCTCTCCTGCACCTGCGTGATTTTTCTCCCTTCTTCATCTCAGAGCCCCAGGTTTCCTTTAAGACCTTGCTGAAATGCTGCCCTCTGGGAGGCCTTTCCTCCTTCCCACTGTATAGCCTGGTATCCGTCCAGTGACTCAGGAGAGTTGTAATGTGCAAGAACACAGTGAGATGTCGGGGTCTCTGAGGCGACAGGAGCTGTTTGCTGTCACAATGAGACCTTTCTGAATGACTATTTTATCTTACACTTTTTCTCTTCTCTCCCTTATTGGCAGACTTCACTTTTCACTGCTATGAGAGGTTTGTTTACAGCAGCTGCTCCTCCTGTTTGTGGTCTTAGACCAGCTCGTTAGAAGTGTGTGTTAAATAAGAGTGAGTGAGTGCCGAGTGAGGACCAAAGGGACTCCTGCTCCTTTGAGTGACGCTTGAGTAGCAAAGCAGCATGGAATGATGGATCCAGGGCTGGAAGGAGCCTGAGAGAGCTTCCCATTAACATGCTGAGGAAGCGGAGACCCAAAGGGGTAGAGACACCTCCCCCCAGATGTGAATCAGTTTCTCAGCCTCAGTTTCACCATTTCTAAAGTGAGGGTGATCAGAAGTCTAGCACCACATTCCCCACAGGTCCCTTGCAGAGTGTACCCAATGACTGTGAGCTTTTGTGCATGGGCTTTGTGATGGATTTTTGGCAGCCCAGAGGCCCCGGATGCCCCTTTCTGTCTGTCAGTGGCACTCTGCACAGCCGAAGTCATCAGAAGGCTATGTTTCTACACGTGAGCATCTCCCCAACAGGGTCTGATTTTTCATTTTCTTTATGTAGAGAGGATTGGAACTCTGTCTCTGTCCCTTTTCCATTTTGAGTAACTTGGAAAACAGACTCCCTGACCGAGGAAGGTACCCATCATCCTATATATCCCTGGGGATTGCCTGCCTAAGATGGGGAAACGCTGTATCCAGAGCTCAGAGGAATTGAGGAGCTGGGGTCAGGGGGCGGGGGACTTTCAAGCCCTCTCCAGTTCTCCAGTCTGCTGGGTATGATCCTGGATTCAAGAATATGGACTTGTTTTTGTTTTGTTTTTCAAGCTAGACCTAAGATTTCATTGGCATAGAAAGCCACCAGTATTGAAATGTCTTCTACCAACCAGAGTAGCTTATGACCTTGGACATATGCCCAGGGCACAGAGATGTTGAGTCACTTGCTCAGAGTCACACAGCCAAAAGTATGTTATAGGTGGAACTTACACCCCATTCTTCCTGCCTCTGAGGCTGGCACCACACTGCCACTGGTGGGAGGCATGTGTAGCTTGAGAGTGGAAGAACAGTCACACAAGGTTAGCTAAATCTTTTCCTTTACAGAGAAGGACTTCCTTTTTTTTCTGCCTTCATCTCTTTATCTGACACTGGACCCTGAGCACACACACAAGCCCCTCCACTGGCTCCGTTGGGCAGCTGGACAATGGAAATGCTTTTCCAAGGGCACACAATGGCATTGTCCACGGCTGGCACCCACGTGGTTCTCTCCCTCCCAACCTAGTGAACAGCCCCCTCCAACCATCTCTGAAATGGCGTGGTTTCAGACACCACCTGGCCTGTTTGCTTTTTTATCTTACTTTTAAAAAAAATTTAAGCAATGTCCTCCCAGAGATAGAGAAGGAGAAGAAAGAAGAATTGGGATTTTTTTCCCCTCAAGGAAGGCCCAATTCCAGGAATCTTGATTTTTCTAAACATGGGAGGGGCTGAGCTTGTAGGGCTGTCACCCCATCGCCAGCCATCTCTGGGCAGAGCAGGGAGAGAGAGCCCCTTGTTCTCTCTTGACAGAAGGAGAATGCTGGTGTCTATCTTCCTTGTAGCTGTCTTTGTCATTGTTTCCCAAGTCTCTGGAGACATGTTCTAAATTGTAGGAGAAGGGTCTGTCCCCTCCCCTCTCAGACTTCCCTAAAAAGCCTTTCTTGTTTCCAAAGACTATGTTTTTATTACTCTTTCACAGAAAACACTCTTCCTCCTGTTAAGAGTTAATACTTTCCCCAGGTTAAGAATTTTCCAAGGCCCTTCTGGCCAATTTGGATTTTTCTCCACAACAGGGAAAAAAGCAGGATGAGACCCAAGATTCTTCTGATTCTCTAAAAACACTGCATAGAAAATTCCAGGCAAGGAGTTAGGTCCCAGCTTCACCAGGAAAGAGCAAAAAGGCAGTGAAAGGCCACCCTGCCGTTAGAGCATCTGACACCAACCCCTGGCTTCTGGTCCTGGGGTTTGAAGTTGCCTCTTTAGGATTCATTAGCACCAGACCCCTCTCCCCCCCCCACCCCCCCACTCTCACACACACACACTCACACACACACTCACACACACACACACTCACACACACACTCACACACACTCACACACACACTCACACACACACACACTCACACACACTCACACACACACTCACACACACACTCACTCACTCCTATAACCCATTGGCATCCTCGCCCTGGTTGAATGATGTGCCAAGATGAACAGTTACTTGTACGGCATCTCCTTTGAAATCCAAATTCAAGACTTCAGGGGATTTCAACAACGAATATCAGACTTCTGCTCTAAGTCCTCCCAGGGCCCAGGTCATTTCCATAGGCTCGTGTGTCGGGCAGCAGTGATCTGCTCCCTCCAGTCTCTCCCGCCTCTCCTCAACAGAACAGAAAGGGCCCCTCTTGGCTGGGTAACGTCACCTCCTGGTTTTGTTGGGTTTTTTGTTTGCTTATTGCATGAATGGCTTTGAGATAAAACCTGTTGGACAGCTTAGTTCTCTCCCCTCCCTGCTCAGTTGGAAACAGGGAAGGAGGCTGGCTTTGGGGAGATGCTCCCAAGTACTCCCCCCACACTTGAGAATCAAGAGTTCAGAGGACGACTGGGCAAGTGTCACTGAGGGGCTGACCCGACCAGTTCTGGTGGCGGACTGCTGAAGAGAGTTGCTTGACAGCGGGCTAAAACCGCAGTCAGAGCTGCCAGCCTCACAGACACAGCGCTGTAACCATGGTGAAAGATGGTTTTCCAAAATGATGCTAAGAAAAGAAAACAGGAATTCCTTGGACATGTTTGAATGGTTGCTATGGACAATCCCAAGCTGCCCTTGCTACCATTTCTAGAAACTGAACATCCCAAGAACTTATGGGGTTGAAGGTCTAGTCCGGTTAGAGCAGAACTCAAGTCCTCAGAACTTTCTAACACTGGATCACTTTCATCTGACCCTGGACAGCAAACATTTATTAAATACCTGCTGTACGCAATGCACTGTGCTCAGTGCTGGGAGAGAGTCAGAGTCTACATAAGACCCAGGGTGCCTGGTCTCATGGAGCTTAAGTTGGGAGATAAGATGACCACATCACAGCCATCCGGCATTTAGAGCGCCTCCATTACCAGGCCCCAAAGGACCTTTAGCCTTGTTCTTCACAAACCCTATGGCCCACCCAAACCGGCTTGCTCAGTGTTTCTCACATTCAGCAGCCCATCTCCATTTCCATCCATGCCCACTGGTGGGAGGACCCATGTCTGGGAGCCAGGACAGAATTGTCGCAGGGGGAAGGAGGGAGCTCTGGAAAGAGCCGATGGTTTTGTCAGACACAGCCATCTCCCTTCTGATGACATCTGACATCCGAGACATTCAGGAGGATTGCTCAGACCTCTGAATAAGAAATGGGGTTTAAATGAAATAAAACAAACCCCAACTTTTATTATTCTTTTCTGGAGGCACCTGTTAAACAAACCGTTGTTTTCTTCTCTTATGTAGAGAAAAGGGAAAGTTTCCCAAGCCCTTCGTTGCATGCTGGGGTCTCTGAAGCAGGTGCACCCCCAGTCTTGGGGGGGGGAGCCCTTTCTCTAGAGGGTGGCCAGAGGGGCTGCCTGCAGATCTGCAGAGCCGCTAGAAGCCCTTCGGCAGCAGGACAAGCGTTCTAGGACACGTGGGATCGGAAACACCTCCGGGGAAAGCAGAGACCGACACTGCCCCGAGTGGAGAGATATGCCCAGGCTTGATGTCAATGTGTTTATTGTTTTGTTTTGGTTTGGTTTTTGGAGGGGCAATTGGGATTAAGTGACTTAGCCAAGGTCACACTGCTAGTAAGTGTTCCACGTCTGAGGCGCGTTCGAGCTCAGGTCCTCCTGACTCCAGGGCCGGTGCTCTCTGGCCGCCCCTCTATGTGTTTACTGATCCAGCACCCTCACTGTAGTCTCTGCACCAGTGAAATCACGGTGCGGCGTTCTTAAAAGAAGCCATCCTCAGTGCTAGTGCCTACGGGAGGTCACTGGGGAGGCGCTTACCCCTCCGCACCCCGCTGTTCTCTGAGTGCGAGAGCCATTAGATGGATTTCGATTTCTGCTAAGGTGGTTCCAAAGTGGAAAGATCTCTGCACCAGGTGTCCTTGCTGCGCAGCTTGACTGCTCGCGGATAGAGCCCTGGGTATGGAGTCACCAAGATCTGAGTTCAAATCCGGCCTGACTGTGTCACTGGACAAGTCACTTAACCTCCATCTGTCTCAGTTTTGAAATAGTGGTAATAATAGCACCTACTTACCAGGTAATAATTGTAAAGTGCCCAGAGCAGTGCCCGCTGCTTCAGGGCTTGCCCTCCCCCCCCCCCCCCCTGAAGCGGGTCACTGCTCCTGAAGGACTTTTAGTAGCTGGCTCCTCAAGAGCTGAAAAGACGACTCCGCCCTCCGCCGAGCCTCCCAGGACTTGTCCCTGGGGGGCTATGAACTCTGATAGGAGAGGGACCTTACCCTCCTAGGGGGAAAATGCGTGTCCTCGGATCTTTGCATTAAGCTGTGGAGAAGCTTCCTTCCTCCCCCTCCCTTCTCCCCTCCCTTCACTGTTCTCTCCTGGCAAATTGATACTTAGGTCTAGCCATGTTCTTCTTTAGCTGAAACCATGAGACCCTCAGGACTCCAGCGGGGAGGAAACAGGATGAAGACTGGGCAGTGAGTGACCAAAGAAAGAGAAAACCACCAGCTCCTTCCCCCCAAAGGAGCAGCCTGAGGTGGTTCCTGCCTAGGCCAATGATTGAGAAAAAGAGCCATCAGCAGGTGACTAATTGATGTTCCTGATACACATGGAAGCTGAGGGAGCTGTGCTGGATCAGAAGAGGCCGGACAACCTGCATCTCAGCTACCTCTCCAGTGGACCATGATGGAGGAGAAGTTGTAAATGTAAACAGAAGGTTGGGAAAAATAGAGGACAGGGGAGAGGTCAGGAAGATGAAAATGATGACCAGAGGTCAGAGCCACATCAAACTGGAGAATGGGACGATGAAGCAAAACCAGACAGCATCAAGTGCATCGAAGACTCTAAGGAGCTTGTGTGTCTGTTTTTATGTGACAGAAAGACAGAGAAGGAGACAGAGACAGAAAGAGTGTCTACATGAGAGACAGAGATAGTGTGTGTGAGAGACAGACAGAAAGACAGAGACAATATGTGTGAGAGAAACAGAAAGTGTGTACGCGAGAGACAGAGATAGTGTGTGGGAGAGAGACAGAAACAGAGTGTGTGTGTAAGAGACAGTCAGAAAGAGAATCAGAGACAGAGAGACAGTGTATGTGTGAGAGACAGAAAGAATGTGTACGTGAGAGACAGAGATAGTATATGTGAGAAAGACAGAGACAGAAAGAGTGTATGCGTGTGTGTAAGACAGACAGAGAATGTGAGTGTGTGAGAGAGATGGAAAGACAGAGACAAAGCAACTGTGTGAGAGAGACAGAGTCAGAAAGTGAGTTAGAGACAGAGAGAACATGTGAGAGAGTGGAGGGGGGGAGCATTATTTATCTTTCCTCTGGGGACAGGCTCCCTCCCTCACCCAAATCCAGTTAAATGTCACTTTGTTTTGTTTTCTCAGTGTGTTTCCATCCACCTTTGGCTGTTACTCGAGTGTGCACTTGTGTGTGTGTGTGTGTGTGTGTACCCCTGTATCGCTGAGCCCTCCTGCAAAGGTTTCTCCCAGGCTCCCTAAAAACTCAGGTGCGTGTGCCCTGGAAGCTGACAAGTGTGTCAGGGCTGCGGTTTGTGAGCCTGCGCCCTTACTACTTAAAAGCTGTACCAAATAAAACCTGACAGCGAGACAAAATATTTTATCGACAAAATGACATTTCCTAATAATGGAATAATAAATGCAAGCAGGAAAACAGAGCAGCCGTCAAAATACCATCTTCACCCTGAGCTGCCAAAGGGAGGGGATTGATTTTCTTCCTTTAATGGCGCAATAATTCCTTCGGAGTCTGGAGGGCTCTTACACTCAGCACCTCCAGACTTTTGAATCCCATCATCACCCATTTCCTATCAATTCCCTCCTCTACATTCAGGGCTGGAGCTCAGACTGGGAGCTGTGAAGAATTCTAAATCAGACAGATGCAGTCAGTGAGCAGAGTATCGGAAAATCACGGGGCCTTGGTCGTAAGCCCTTCCATTTGGAAAGGAATTGAGCAGCGTTTAAATCAGCCTGTGAACAAGAAGAGACAAATTAGACTGGAAATCTGAGAGATAATGACTTCATAATGATTCATTAAGTCCATTGTCTCTTCCCTTCCCTCCAAACCCCATTTTAAATGAGTAAGGGGAAGTCAGCAAGAATGGGTCTACCAATTACCATGTTAGTCAACAAACAACAGCTAGATGAAGCTAAAAGGTTTTGACACTCCCCAGTGATGGAAGACCTGTGGCCAAAATTGGTTTTAAAGTCAGGAGGAAGAGGAGAAGAGGAGGAGGAGAAAAGAAGGAGGAGGAAGAGGAGGAGGAGGAGAGGAGGAGGAGGAGGAGGAGGAGGGAGAAGTGTTACATCAGGCAGAGAGGAGAGAAAGGGGCCCGTCTTGTGTGGTTCTCTATGGGCTTCGTCTTCCCCTATGTCACACACCGGCTTTCTGGCCTTGGAAAAGCCTTTATCTCTTTTGTTTATCCATTGTATTTGACAAGTAAGGATGACGTTGAGCAACACAATTGGCATCCAATTAAATTAAATTATTTATTAATTGCCTTCACATCAGAGACCATGCTAGACATGAAAGAGTTCGAATCCAGGGAGGCCAAATCTTCAATGTGAAATCACTTATTTATTCATTCAATAAATGTTAATTGGACACTTGATATGTGCACATCACCATGCTAGGCATTGATTGAATTTAAAAGCCCTTATTTGCCAGGCACTGACATGACGATGTTAAAGAAGCGAATGAATAAGGGTGACACTCTCAATAAAGTAGAGCCTGTGCTTTTCCTCTCAGGCATTCATCATGACCTCCCCTCTCCATTTCAGCTACTTAAATTCTATTGATTCTTCAAACCTGAGCTCAAGGCCCTCTCCTCCTTTGGGTCTGCTGTGATTATTCCAGTGCTTGCTGAGTTCTTTCCTCTCTTTTGACTAGACTCACGGTCTCCAGAACTTTTGGCTTGGATACCACACCAGCAGAACCTTTTTGAGACCTCCCCATATGTGTATATTACTTATTTAGATTAATATACGCATGCTAATGTAGTGCTAATTATATTATAAAATAAACACAGAAATAGACATCAAAATATGTGATGAAGATAGAATAAAAAATATTTTAAATTTCAAAATGTACTAACAGTAAAAAAAAAAAAAGCCCTTTTTATTCTTAAGAACAGAGCAAATT
>CM053590.1:4105025-4120034 GCA_028646515.1 Pseudochirops corinnae | reverse complement strand
AGGGACATGTAATCAGTCTCTCACAATGTGCCCACTGTAGAGAGGTTCTGTGTAATTACCCATGTACAGCCTATATTTGATGGCTTGTTCTTCCAGTGGGGGTGGCTGACGAGGGAAGAAGAGAAAGATCTAGAATTTAAAGCTCTATAATCAAATGTTAAAAATATATATGTATATATACATATATACACAATTATTATTACTACTATTATTAGCTACATCCAACGGAACTTAAGATTCACAGGCACTGTGGAAGGGAGATCCATCCTGCCCTATCAGAAAGTTAGAGGAGTGATGGGGGAGGACACAGGAGGGATTAGATTGGGGGAGGGGTCAAAAAAGGGGATGGCTGTTTTGAGGGGGGGGGTAGGGGGAAAGATGGGGAGAAAATTTGTAACTCAAAATCTCATGGAAATGAATGATGTAAACTAAACTATAATAAAATGTTTTTTAAAATCCTGTGCATATCCAAGGGGACAGCAGACATAAATAATAAATATTTCAGTTATTAATTATTCAGTTAATTTGATCAATAGATTTAGCCAAGCTGGTGAATTTTTTTTTTTCCTACAAATCTTCTTATTGAAAGATACGCAGCTGGGCCAGCTAGGTGTCCAAGTGGATAGAGCACCAGCCCTGGAGTCAGGAGGACCTGAGTTCAATCCGGCCTCAGATACTTAACACAAAAAACTAGCCGTGTGACCTTGGGCAAGTCACTCAACCCCAATTGCCCTACCTTTCCCTCTCCAAAAAAAAAGAAGATACACAGTATAAATAATCAAATAAGAAGCCACAGCAATGGGTTTCCCAACGATCCTACACAGATACTACTGTGGATGCCTCTTTGCGGTGGGTCCCGAGTGTCCTGAGGCAGACGCCCGATAAAGAGTCAGAAAGGTGGGGATGGGGCTTGCTGACCTGTAGGAAGGGGCATAGTTAGGGAGTGTTTGTCCATAAAGAGTAAAGGAGAGGTGTGGTTGGGACACAGACACACTCTGATAGGCTGTTGGGAGTGTCGGTCTAAGTTCCTCACGTCTCTGATTAGTTGCCAAGTCCAGTCAGATTCTATCTTCAAACTATCCCATCATAAAATGTGCCCCTTTCTCCCCTCTTACTCTTCTGTCACCCTTGTCCAAGCCCCCGACACCCCTAATGACTGTAGAAACCTTTGGCTTGGCCTCCCTGGCTCCATTCTCTCCCCTCTCTAGTCCATCCTCCACACCAGTGCCCCCGGGATCTTCCTAAAGTCACCATGTCATCCCCCAAAACCCGCGGGCTCCCTCTCACCTCCAGAATCCAATAGGAAATCCTCTGTCGGGCTTGTAAAGCCCTTTGTTACGTGCCCCTCCCCACCTTTTCAGTCTTCTTCCATCTACCCCTCTCTGTATTCATTTCAATCCAGGGACATTGGCCTCTGCTGTTCCTTCATGGTGCCCCCTCTCCCCACTCAGGGCATTTCCTCTGGCTGCCTGCAGTACCTAGAACCTTCTCCCACCTCATTTCTACCTCCCCATTTCCTTTAAATCCGAGCTCAACTGCAGCCTCCTCTAAGTAAGAAGCTTTTCCTGATCCCTCTGAAGGAAGGGATAATCTCCAATTTGTCCCATCTCTAGCTTATCTGTACATAAGCCTTTGCATGTCGCCTCCTCCATCAGACTGGCAGCTGCTCGAGGGGCAGGGGTAGTCTTTTACTTTTGTGTCTGGGGAGCTTAGCCCAGGGCCTGGCACGCAGCCCTTGATTTGTGGGTGCCCTGTCTTCCCACCCCTCTGACTGATGGGTCACACGCCTCTTGGAGTCAGGCCATGGAGCCCCAGATGTGTCTGACTCTGCTGTAGAATCCACGGTTTGAGATTCTGATCATACTTGGCAGCAGGACCATAGAGTTCTGGTATTGGTTCATGTGTAAGCTCATTTCTCGGGCTCTTCATCCATAAAAGGAGGGAGCTGGCCTAAACGGCCTCAGAAGCCAACCAACTTATCAATAACTGTTTGTCATGTACCTACTGTGCGAATATGAAAAGAAGCAGCCCTGCCTTCAAGGGGCTTACAGTCAAATGGGGGAGACCACAAACCACATATATGCAAACAAGCCGTGTATATGTGTGCGTGTGTGTACGTGTGTGCATGTGTGTGTGTGTCTGCATGTGTGTGTGCATGTGTGCGTGCGTGTGTGTGCATGCATGTGTGTGCGTGTGTGTATGAGTGTGTATTTTTGTGTGCGTGTGTGCGCGTGTGTGTGTGTGTGCACGTGTGTGCGCGTGTGTGTGTGAGTGTGTGAGTGTGTGTATGAGTGTGTATGTGTGTGCGTGTGTGTATGTGTGCATGTGTGTGAGTGTGTGTGCATGCATGTGTGTGTGCGTGTGTGTGTGAGTATGAGTGTGTATGTGTGTGTGCATCTGTGTGCACGTGTGAGTGTGTGTGCACGTGTGTGTGCATGTGTGTGTGAGTGTGCGTGTGTGTGAGTGTGTGTGCGTGTGTGCACGTGTGTGCATGTGTGCGTGTGCGTGCATGTGTGTGAGTGCGAGTGTGTGTGTACGTGTGTGTGTACGCGCGCGCGTGTGTGTGTGCGTGAGTGTCTGTGTGTGCGCATGTGTGTGTGCGTGTGTGTGCATGTGTGTGTGCACGTGTGTGAGAGTGTGAGTGTGTGTGCGTGTGTGTGTATGAGTGTGTGTGTGTGCATGTGCGTATGTGTGCATGTGTGTGAGTGTGTATGCGTGTGTGTACGTGTGTGTATGTGTGTGTGCGCGTGTGTGTGTGTGTGTGCGTGTGTGTGTATGAGTGTGTGTGTGCGTGTGCGTATGTGTGCATGTGTGTGTGTGTGCCTGTGTGTGCATGCATGTGTGTGCATGTGTGTGAGTATAAGTGTGTATGTGTGTGCATGTGTGTGCACGTGTGTGCGTGTGTGTGAATGTGAGTGTGTGCATGTGTGTGCATGTGTGTGTGTGCGTGTGTGTACGTGTGTGCATGTGTGCGTGTGTGCGTGTGTGTGAGTGCAAGTGTGTGTGTACGTGCGTGTGTATGTATGTGTGTGTGTGCATGTGTGTGTGAGTGTGAGTGCGTGTATGTGTGTGGGTGTGCGTGTGGGTGTGAGTGTGTGTGCGCGTGTGTATGTGTGTGTGTGAGTGTGAGTGTCTGTGTGAGTGTGTGCATGTGTGTGCATGTGTGTGAGTGTGTGTGAGTGTGTATGCGTGTGTGTGAGTGTGTGTACGCACGCGTGTGTGCATGCGTGTGTGAGTGTGAGTGTGTATGTGTGTGCGCATATGTGTGTGAGTGTGTGTGAGTGTGTGTGTGAGTGTGAGTGCATGTGTGCGTGTGTGTGTGAGTGCGTGTGTGTGCATGTATGTGAGAGTGTGTGTGCGTGTGTGTGCGCGTGTGTGAGTGTGTGTGTGTGTGCGTGAGTGTGTTCGTGCATGTGTGTATGTGTGTGTGTGTTGTGTGCGTGTGCATATGTGTGCGTGTGTGCGTGTGTGTGCATGTGTGCACTTGTGTGTGCATGCGCGTGTGTGTGTGCGTGTGTGTGTGTGTGTGTTACATAATTAACACAGGGAAGGCTTCCTGTAGAAGGTGGGGTTTGAGCTGGGCCTTGAAGGAAGCCGGGGAGGTCAGTAAGCAGAGCTCCCAGGCCTGGGGACAGCGGGAGAGAATGGCTGGAGCCCAGAGATGGAGGGTCTGCTTCATAGAACAGCCAGGGGACTGGGGTCTCTGCATCGTAGTAAAGAGTAAGGTCTCTCCTCCCTCTGCCTTTCCCAACATTAATCAGGCCCCTGGTCAGCACCTGGCCAGCACCAGGTGCTCTGCTCAGTCAGACGCCTTGCCCTCGAGGGGCTAATGGTCCATCTTCCATCCTTTGAGCGCCAGCTAGAGAATCCCTTTGGTTCTCCTCTGCTGCTCACCAGTCAGGATGTCACTGGGAACAGTAGGAGGCAGGCATTCCAATGGATTTAGCGAGCACTAGAGTGTAAGGGACACGAGGGCAGGGAACCTCTTGTTATTGCCTCTATCTCCAGTGCCTAGCCCAGTGCGTAAGCCCCTGTCAGGCTGGGTACCAAATGTAGTGTTTGGAGCTGGGCTTTCCCAGGCCCTAGAGAACAGAACCTTGTCATTCTTGGCCACAGTGTCCAGCATTACACTGACCCGGAGACAGAAATAAATGCATGCTGGAAGAGGTGGGGAAGGGGTGAGCCCCCCAGCTGTCCTGCATGCAGACTGCAAGGAACGCTGCCAGCTTTGCCGCAAGGTCTGGTGAGCATTTGGATTCCAAAATCCTCCCGCAAATGCCCATCTCCCTCCACTGGCATGTCCCCAGCAGTTGGCTTCTGAGAAAAAGGAGAAACCTGTATTTTTCCACCAAGCCAACTTTGCTCAGGGGCTCTACAGTCAGTCAGTATGGCTCCTGGAGCTGGGAAGGAACGTGATTATTCTGTCTGATTCCTCATCCCTCAGGCAGCACAGCACCCTCACCTCACTCTCTACTGTGCTCAGTGCCCAAGGATTCCTGTGCCCGCTGGGTGCTACCTGACAGCCCCAGAAGGCCTGTGCCACCTGTCCAGGGGAGTAGTGACTGAGTCCTTCCCAAGGTATGGACAATCCGGGCTTGGGAAGTTCTCCAAGGCTCCAAGGAGGGTTATGGAAGCCTTGTTGCCTATGTGTTTGCAGATGGGAAATTCTGCAGGGATGGAGATTTTTCCTGGGGAACAAAAGCTGAATTATGTAAGCAAAACTGGCTAAAGCAGTTTTGTGCAGGAAAAAAAAAAGAAACAAGGCATGAATATTCATAAGCAAAACAGAGAAGGATTTATTCGTCTGTGGGGAGGGTGCATTTTCCCCTCAGTCTCCTCCGTCCAGAGGCACCTCCAGGTGGCTTCCAGGGATTATTTCACTTCATTCCCCTGCACCTCTGGCTTCCTCCCTTGTCCTCAGCCCACCTCATACCAGTCACCAAGACCCAAGACAGGTCACAGAGAGAATGTGGTGTTTCATGTGACCACTGACATTTTAAATATACACTTCTGTTGTATTTTAAAAAGTAAAAACACAGGACATGGCTGGATTGGGCCTCCAGTGGGCCACCGTGGACTAATCCCTGGTCTAAGAGAATGGCAAGTGTTGTATCCTCCTGTCAGGAAGGATCAGCTGCCTTCAAGGTGAGGTCCACCTGCTAGCACCCCAGAGGGGATGCTTACGCCAGGCTCCTGCTCAGACTCAGGCAGGACAGGACATGGGCAGCAAGTCATCTCCCAGGGAGCTGGAGGAGAAACAAGGCTTCTTTACACTGTCCACCTGTGTGGCCTTGGGCAGGTGGCTTCCCTTCTCTGGTCCTCAGCTTCCTCACCTGTAAAATGGGAGGGGTGGACTAGATGGCCTCTGAGGTCCCCCTACACACACATTGGAGCAATAATCCTATTAATCTCTCCAGGGTGCACAGACCAGGAGGCCATGACTGCACACCCAGGAAGCCCAAGACTTTGGAAGCACCAAGTCAGATGCCCAGTATCAGTCTGAGCACTGATTCAACCCCACCCCACCAATGGATTTAGTTTGAAGCTAACCATCGAGGGAATGCTGCCAGTGACTTGAGGAGGCAAGGGGTCCACAAGGCCTCCAGACACCCAGCTCACCTCAGGGCTGCAGCTCTTCAGCTCTGCCTTCAGCCCTGACTCCCCTTAAATGATGTCCATTGTCACTTGGGTGTTTTTCTTGGTCCATCCATACTTTCTTCTCATTAACCACACTGTAGCAGTTTCCAACGATAGGTAGATTGACTTGGGATGTCTCCTGAGAACACAGGAAAATCCTAAGTCTTTAAATGCTTAATTTGAAGAGTTTTTCACTTTAAAAATGCATTTGTGCATGTATCATCCCTTCTGTGTTCACTCCTCCAACCTGTCAACACACTGGTAGAGAGGGTCCTCAGAGGGTGGGTGACTATGATTACTCCTAGGGTTCTAGGTATAACCCAGAGGATTGCTAGAAATTCTAGGACTGTTGCCTGTCAGCCCCCATCAGTGTGAGCCGTAGTGATTATCAGTCAGAGCTAAGTGCCCTTAGAAAGGGCACTTACTAAGAAGGTAGAGTAAAGATTGTTGTTGCAGAAATATGACCCCAAACTGAAGGGTGCATTCTCCCCTTGCTCATGTGAGATTCTTGGGAACACAACTGTCCAAAGGGAAAATTTGTAACTCCAGGTTCCTGGAAGTCTCATGAAGTTCTCCTTAGTGTAACTCTCTGCTGGTCACTGAGGTTTAGAGCCTTTGCAAGATCCTTGAAGTTGCTTTTCCTTGGTGCATCTACCTTGTCCTGGATATTCATTCAGCTCCTGGTGCAGACATTGCTGCTCTGGGGTCATGCTACTGGTAAAAGGGGAGCTTCAGATCTGCCCATCTTTCCAAGGTCATGAAATCATTCATTATCTGACCATGGGGAGAGAGAAGAGAATCACACTGTTGGCTTCACTGCAGCTCATACTTCACTGAATCCCACCAATGTTTTTCACATGAATTGTTGTCCAGCCACATGTGCCCCAATCAGGCTTTGGCACCAGCTTGGATGTTGTGTTGGGGACGGAGAATGAGGGGGGGCTTGTGAGAGAGAGTGTGAACCTGAGAGATTGAGAGGATGGTGTTGCCCTGTACAGTAATAGGGAGGGTAGGAGTGGGGGAAGGTTTAGAGGGAAAGATAATGAGTTCCATTTTAGACATATTGAATTTAAGGTGCCAGTTGGACATCCAGAGAGTTTGGGGCAGGAAAGGTAGATTAAGAATCATCACAAGGAGATGGTCATTACATCCTTGGGAGCTGATGAAATCGTTAGGTGAACAATATAAATGGAGAAGAGGAGAGGACACAGGACAGAGCCATGGGGGCTGCCTATGGTTAGAGGGCATGATCTGCTGAGGATCCAGCAGTGAGGGCCCAGGGGAGGCTTCATCACCTAAATTGGCAGTGGACCCAGCCAGCATGGCTGCATGATTTTCTCCACCTTCATTCAAAAGCACATGCACACATAGGCTCATGGTAGAGAGACCAGCCAAAGCCTGCAGTCTAGAGCTGGGAACTGCCCCAGGCACCTGGCCTCCCTGCCAGGTTCCTGTACCCACTTTCCCTATGGCACTGGTGGGAGTGCATGACCAGGTTTATGGGTGAAGCCTTCTGTTACTGTGATTACCATTGCCTTGCCTTCTGTCAGTCAATACTTTATGATGAAGAGTTAATGGTGTTATCTTGGTTAAACTTGGGAAGCACAGAGATAGGGACTCAGCTTCTCTAGTTGTAACAGATGCATGGTTTTCCCCCTCTCAGGTGATTCCAGTACTGACAGTGAATTGTAGCCAGGGGGCAGCTGACTGGAGAAGTTACACAGCCCTGTAAGGATGACTCCAGGAGGGGAGAACCTGGAGAAAGCTGGAGGTCGCCAGTGTCATATCCTCTGGGCACCACACCCACCACATGCCACATTGACTAGCCTTGTGATGTGGTTGGCATAGGGTGCTCCTGTGTGGAACCTTCTCTACCAATGCAGCCTCTGTGGTTAGTCACCTGTGGCAGTCAGGATGTGCCAGCAGGGGGACTTCAACCTGGGTCTTCCTGACATTCAAGCACCTCTTTATTCACTGAACAAGGCTTCCTCTCGTGGGACTCATGATGCAACAGAAATATCAGTCCACAATTCTAAAGATGAAGGCCTGTAAGACCCAAGAAAATTCTTCTTGATTAATAAGTAATTTTAGAAATGCCAACGAGTATATTCGAGGTAATAACAGTATAAATGCAACATGCCAAATTTTATAGAATGTAGTCAAAGCTATATTCATAGGCAATTTTGCATTCCTGTAAACTTTTATCAAAAAGGGAGAAAATTGCTTAATTGAATTTACCAAAGAAATTTGAAAATAAGCAAATTATTTCACTTAAGCACAAAGCATGAAATTGTTCACATGAAAGAAGAAATCAATAAAATAATAGAAAAGAAACAAACCATTAAAATGACCAATAAATATGTGACTTAACTCGCCTGGGCCCTCGCCACTGAATGGCCATACTTCTACTCATCACAATGGCCTTCTTAATGGACTGGCCCCAGCGGCGGTTGCAGGTTGTCCAGAAGATGTTATAGACCCGAATTTAGGGCTTCTGACTCCAAACCCAAGACACTCTTGGCTGCAGTAAGCTGGCTCCCTTCTTTTCAAGAACCCATCCTTGTCCACCTTCTCCCTCTTTTTCTTTTAGCAGATGAACCCTCATCTTGTTTTACGGAGAAGATGGAGATGATTTCTCATGGGGGACCTCATTTCCCATTCCACACATGGCAACCTCTCAGTATCTCCCCTTATCCAGTCACTTTGTCTCCTGACTGTTCAAAGCCAAAGCCCTTGTTCCCCTTACTCCTATCCTCGCTGCCTCTTCCTCAAGCTTGTCCCATCAATCATATACTCTCCCTTGAGTCTTCATTCTCTCCCTGCCCATGTCTTCCTTTCTTGCAATCTATAAAAATATCCATATTATTACCATCCCTAAAAATTATCTCCAGCCATTTGCCTTACATCTATCTTCACTCTTTCACTGCTAAACTCATAGAAAGAGAAAGCTATACAAGCCACAAAATCTTCCCCCTCCTCCAAAAACAGATCAGAAGAGGGTCCAGAAGCGAGACATTATTATTATCATATTTTAAAATGTAACACACGGGCACTTGAGAACAAATTGTTTTTAATTCGCAGTTTGCAGTATTGTCATTTTTATTTTCATTTGGAAATTTGTTTTTCTTGATGGATCCTAAATTTAGAAGGAAAAAAATGTAATGGCTTTTGCTAATCCAAACTAGTTATTCAAGGACTTAATGTCTAATTATTAGATTACCAGAGTTTTTAGATAACTTTGGTTTGAGCAGTAGACATCCAGGGAAATAAGTCATAAAGGTGACAAGACTATTAATGGATATTATGTGTATATATGTATATACATATATACATCCATACATACATACATACATATCTATATAAATTACATTTTCTATCCTTTTCATGTAATTGTATTGTTTTCAGCAAAGTGGATTCTTAAATGTTTTTTGTTGTTGTTTTCTGGGTTTTTTTTTTAAGTTGGACATAACAGCCTGAGACAGATCCTTGTGCGATTCACTCACATCATCTGGCATGACTGTCATACAAACATGCCTTTGGTCTTTTCCCTGGGTAGCTGATTCCAATGATCCCAAGTCCTTCTAACTGGTCCCCTTCTCCCCATTCTACTTCTCCCTCTGCCTAAAATTAACGTGTGTTTGTTTTGGATAGCGCCTAAGCTGATTTTTCCAGCTCTCTTTCAGTTCTAAACACATGATCCTTTCACTTCAAGCCATCTCCTGCCAGCAGAACATCAGCATCTCAAAGCAAGGGGTGTTTTTGTTTTGATCTATACGTCCATGGTGCCCAGCACCGTCCCTGGCACACAGATGTTTGCTGAATTGTATTGCACCCAAAAGCCTGTCTCTTCATCTTGTCCACAAGGACAGGATAGGAAATTTTGCCAAATGCTTGGCTAAAACCCAGAGCTGGTCATTCTTATAGCATTACCCCAGTCTACCAGCTGAGTGACCTTCTCAAATGGACTGCCATAGTGTATTTTCGATGAACCCAAGCTGGCACATTGTGATTATCACCTTTAGAAATGTTTACAAAATGTTCCCTCCCCGAGAATCAGTTAAGCCCTGCTCCATCATTTGAAGAACTTATTTCCTTCCCTTTGTTGAGCACTGGGATACCATTTATTAGGTAAAATTCCATTTCTCCCATGAATGGTTCCTTGCTTCCCATAGCCACAAGTAATCTCCTCTGAGAAGATAGTATTGTTAGGTGTTTTGCCTGGTGGAATGGGGAGAGTGATTCTGATTGAGTTGATATAAAAAACTAGGAGGCATCTTTATTAGAACAGCTCAGAGGTCTGTCTTTGACTTCATTCTGTTTAACATTTTTATCAAGGATAAAGACGTAGATGGGCAGACACTTCCTAGCTGTGTGACCCTGGGCAAGTCACTTAACCTTGTTTGCCTCAGTTTCCTTGTCTGTAAAATGAGCTGGGGAAGGAAATGTCACAGACCACTTCAGTATCTCTGCCAAGAAAACCCCAGATGGGGTCACGAAGTGTCATACACAACTGAAGAACAAAAAGGCAGTTGGGATACTTGCTAAGTTTACACGACCCCACTAGAAGGAATCATTCACTTTGTTATGATGGAGTCAGGATTCATAAAGGTCCTAAAACGCTGAAATGATGAACTGAACTTAAGATTAAATTTAATAGTAATGCTGTAGCCCTCCCACAGAGCCTTGCACACAGTAGGTGCCCAGCCACTCTTGGCTGAATTGGCTTTCTGTCAGTCATTATCTTGTCCCTCTGGTGTTGACCTCCTTCCACAGCCTCATTTCACAGCCGGCCTTCTTCCAGCCAAAGGCAGCTTCTCAGAAATTGATAATGATTTGGTGAAGTGCAAAGTGGACTGGCTCTGGAGTGGAGAAGTTGTGTTCGAATCCTCCCTCAGACACCTCTTCCCCGTGGGACTGTGGCCAAGTCATTTAACCTCTAAGGGGCTGGATCAGACGACCTCTTCAGTCCTTTCTGTCTCTAAATCTGTGGTCCTTTGTCTGCACAGGAGATTCCCTAGTCATGGAGCCTTACCTGCTTCCCCAGGTGTGCTTCTTCAATGGTCTGGAATCGAGCAGACTGACCCCAGGGCTTAGAAGGTGCCATCCTGGGACGAGCCGCCTCCTCTTCCTGGGCTCAGACTCTTTACCTGTAACTAAGGGCTTGGGTCCAGAGGCTGCCGTGGCCTCTGCCTGCTCTGAAGTCTCTGCACCAGGCACGTGGCTTCTCCCTCTCTCTACAACCATGGGCAGGTTCCTTCTCTCTGAGATTCTGTTTGTTCAAAGACAAAATAAAGGGGCTGAACGAGACTACCCCAGAGTTCCTTTCAGCTCTGAAATCTTGGGAGCCTCAGATAAGTAGGAGCTGCTTCTGTTGTCTAGGAAAGGAAGCGAGGAGGCCCCTGCGCGGGCCATTTTTTCAAGGGGGCGATCAGCTGCCCCCAGAAGGGGTCCACCCAAGATTCATTGTCTTGGGAGGTTCTAGGGCCCACTGAGCCACCTGGGAGGTGTAGGACCTCCCCTCCCAGAGATCAAAGGCTCCATAGGCAAACCCAAGCCCCTGCGGCCGGGAATGTCCTGGACTGTGTCCTGGGGCCCAACAATGGAGGTAACACCCTCATTCTTGACAATGTAACCATTCCATGCCTCGGTTTCCCTACATAAAAACTGGGATACATTGCTTGCGCCTCTGCACCTCAGGGAATGTTATGACTCACTCGTATGCAGCCCTGATCCCCGTTCCGAGTCACTGACACCGCGTGTCCAGAGGAGCAAGCCGAGCCAGCACCTGGTCTTCCAGAGGCTGCCCTGCTTGGGGGCCCTCGATTTCTTTCCTCTTTCCTTCCCCGTCACTGCCAAACCAGTCCTCGCCCAGATACCGCCTCCTTCTGTCCCAGACACCTTCCTAGCCAGAAAGCTTGTGGAAGTAGAACCACCAAATGAGGCCGCGGAGGGGTGCGTTTGTCCGCCTCAGTGTTCTCCCGTATCCTTGAGACCCACTTCGTAAGAACTGTGGATGCTGCCCTTGGTTTTAGACGAGTCTTTCAGGTGCTGTGTCTTTTCTAGCAGCGGTCAGATAAGGCTGGATTGCTTAGGCCCGGGGCAAGTTCATGGGAGTTGCAGGGGTGGCCAAAGGACCAGCCAAGATGGGAGTAGGTCACGTGAAGGGAGGGCGGGTCCTAGACCCCGGAGGGTCTAGCTTGACTTTGCAAAGCTGGGGAGAAAGACTGGTACCAATCATAAAAATAAGACTCTTGGAGTGACCAGTAATCTAGAGAGTGTGGCAGGGCTCTGTGGGAGGGGCCAGCAGGCACTGCAGGAAGCCCACTCACCCATGTTCCATACTCTGTCAAGTCCATGTGGATTCTTACAGATCTATCAGTCCTTTGGGAGTGCACCTCTAGCACGGGGCTGTGCACACAGTAGGTGTGTAATAAATGTTTTTCATCCATTTGTATAGACATCACATATGAATATGAATTTAGGAGATTATGGAAACGGGTACTCTAGGCAGCAAAACATGGGAAAAACCATTGGCCCCCATCATTGCATACAAAGGGTGACCCAGAACCCGCTGACCTGGGTGGGTGCCAGTCAGCCTGCTCCTGGCCAAGGACATGGCTCAGCTCCCCTAAAGCCATCTGGGAACTCGAAGGCATGACCACCACCCAATCCTGGAAGTGCATGCCCGGAGCCCCAATCCTAGCTCCCTCCCTCCCTCCCTTCAGATGGATCATCCATCCCTCCATTCTCCCCACTTGGCTTTTCAGAATCTATTTCTGGCATTCAGAAATCCTCAAGCAAAGCAAAGCCTGACTGACATAAAGTTAAGTAGGGTTCTTTACAAACCCCAGTGACCTCCCAGGGAGCCACTTTGAGGCAATTTCAGGCTCTGGGGCAGAATTGGTTAGAAAGAACTTTAGATTTATGCTGGAAGGACCTGGGTTCAAATCCTGATTTTACCATTATTCTCAATGATCTTGGGCAGGTCACTCTACTTCTCTGGGCTTCAGTTTCCATATCTGGGATACATGACTTTTAAGATCCTTTCTAGCTTATATCCTATGGGAGAAGATATTTGGGGTAAGAAGTTCCTGTCCCCACTTCTCTAGGAGACTCCTATGCCTCTGGAAAACACTTCAGTAATGACTGACTGACTGGAAAGTGTCCAGAAGGCAGAGCATAGGCTGGGCAATCCCAGATGTGAGTCCTTTCTCTGACACACACTGGCTGTGTGACCACTTGACAAGTCACATCCAGGGTGAGAATGGGCTTCTCCACAGCTGGGAACTCCCTATGAGGATGAAATCACAGGTCTAGACTGAAAAGATTCAGAGAAGAGGTTGTGCTGCCAATGCCACCCCTGACTGATCCAGGGTCTCAGCTGTTCTCAGGCACACAGCCAGGGACTGACCCAGGGTTTTCACCTTGGGTCAAGGCTCATTCTGGCCTTGCCTTGGCCTCCCTTCCCAGCTGAATCTTGATGTCCCCCCTCTTTCTCTGCTGTTGCTCCTGGGCACCTGGGTTCCCTTTACCCCCTCTGTCCCCAGTTGTAGACATATGGGACCGCAAACAGTGTTTTGTGTTAATTTACAAGGGGAAAGAGTGCGTTTAAATCCTGAAATACTATCACAGAGTGCCGTAATTAGGAGTTCTGAAAAGGAAGCCCATGCCCTCCCAGACTGAAAGGCACCAGAGCTTTCTGCCTGATTCTGTTGCTCACTCAGATTTGCTGGGCCCAGCTGTATGAGTCCCAGGAGGGACCCCTAACCATAACTAGGTTGGGTCACCTCACCTCCCCAGTCTGTTTCTTTGTCTCTAAGATCCTTCCTGCTCAGAATTTGTGATTGAATGCTGATTTTCCTTTCCTTGCAGGGGCATCCCACAGAAGGGAATATTCCACATAAATGAATACTTTGAGATGGCTGTGATTTTAGGGGATATAGAACAGGGCCTGGAGTCAGGAAGGCCTGAGTTCAAATCCAACCTCAGACATTTATTAACTGTGTGGACCTGAGCAAATCACTTCTGTCTGCCTCAGTTTCCTCAACCATGAAATGGGAGTTATTGTGAGGACCAAAGGAGGTGGTCATTGTAAAACACTCAGCACAGTCCCTGGCATAGGAGGTGCTTAACAAGCATTGGTTGGTTGATTGATTGACTCCAGTCCCATCTGTTCACACCACCCACTATGCAGAGATCCTCCCTGGACTCTTCTCAAACCTACAAACACGAGGGAGTTTTGTGAAGAGGGAGAAGTGACTCCTGATGACCGAAAGGATGCTGAGCTGGACGAGACTGGACAGCAGTTCTGGGGAGAGGCCCTGGATGCCCTCCATGACCGTGCTCCCATTATGACAATATACCGATGGCATGCTGCTGAGGAGGGGGCTGCTCTGCTCCCGCTGTGGGTTTCAAGGGGTCTGCATCCTTTGGGAGACACAAACAGGCGACTGACTGGGGAAAGACAAAAGGTCATTGGAAGGGGATGGAGCTCCAAGAGCTGGCTAGATCAGGAAAGGTTTCACGAAGAAGAGGGCATCTGAGTGGAGTCTTGAAGGAACATAAGGGCTATGAGTGATGGAAAGGGGGAGAGAGGCCACCCTAGGTATGGGGGAGCACCGTGTACCTGCAGGGGAGAGGGTGTGTCCAGTGGGAGGCATCCCTAGGGGTCTAGTTTGACTAGAGTCCTATGGAAAAGGTCAGGAAAGATAGAGAGCTAAATGTTCAGCTAAGGAGTCTGTCTTATTCTGGGGGCCAAGGGGAGCCATTGTGTGTTTCTGAGCGACAGAGTAGCTTGGTCAGCCAGACATTTTAGGAAGATCAAGGGCTCTGAGATTTCCCCAGGGTCACACCCCCATGTGTCAGGGGCAGAGGCTGAATCCAGGGCTTTCTGGCATTAAGGTTTGACCTCTCTGTCCGCTGTCTGTCCACTGCCTCTCATAGATCATGGTTGTTATCATGTGGTGATAATGTTTATGAGAGACCGTGAGATGTGGTAGATAAAGAGTCAGCCCACGAGTGAGGAAGACCTGGGGGTCAAGTCTGGTCTCTGATATAAACTACTCCTTTCCTCTGGAGAGAAGGGGAAACCACTAGGAATGACCACCACTGGCTGTGCCAATCCTTCTGTAAGAACAATGCTCAGAATTTATGTAGCGCCCTAAGATTTGTGAAGAGCTTTCCAAACACTGTCTCCCTTGATTCTCACAACAGCTCTGGGAGTAGGCGCTGCTATTGCCCTGTATCAGCAATGCAGTATTCACAATGCCTACAGTAACTATAAATATGCTGATATAGTTATTAATCACAAAATAGAACAGGCTCTCTACATAAGAAATATAGATAGTGCATTCATTTAAATACCAGAAGACT
>CM053590.1:3996507-4104525 GCA_028646515.1 Pseudochirops corinnae | reverse complement strand
AGCAGGAGTCCTTAGCAGAGGTTCTGGCCCGCTCAAAGCAAAAGGAGTTCGCAGCTGCAGCCACTGCCTCTGACGCCGCTTCCAGTCCGCACCGCACAGAGACTAGCTTGGCTCCGGCGTTCTCTTGCTCCACCCCTTCCTGCTACATCAGCAAGCTCAAGGGGCGTGGAAGATCTTCAAATCCTAGTATCGTTACATGCCCTCATGTTATCGGTGAGGAAACTGGGGCAAGCAGAGGTTGAGTGACTTGTCCAGGGTCACACAGCTAATAAATTGTCTGAGGATGGATTTGAACAAAGGATTTCCTGACTCCAGGCTTGGTGCTCTAGAGCAGTGGTTCTCAACCTTCCTAATGCCGCGACCCTTTAATACAGTTCCTCATGTTGTGGTCACCCCCAACCATAAAATTATTTTCATTGCTACTTCATAACTGTAATTTTGCTACTGTTATGAATAGTAATGTGAATATCTGATTTGCAGGATGTATTTTCATTGTTACAAATTGAACATAACCCACAGGTTGAGAACCGCTGCTCTATAGTGTCCCCTAGCTGCCACAGGCATCCTATTACTCAAGGCGATGCCATATGTCATTAAAATGAACCTGAAATACTTAGTTTGGAGAAGAGGAGGCTGACAGGGGGTGAAGGTGGCAGCAACTTTTTCTCCTTAAGGAGTCTCTTCCTTGGGCTCAACACTCCTAGTTCCTTAAGCTGATCTTCCTATGGTCAGAGGGTCAATCTCTTCTTCAGCATCTCAGTCTCCTTCCTCCAATGTAGCTCCCAGCACTGGACCTATACCTTAAATGTGGTCTGGCCAGCAGGACACTTATTTCCATAGGCTCCAAGCTAGGTTTCTTTCCCTGAAGCTCAAGATCACATGAGTTTTCTTGGCTGATAATAATGGTCATCATGGGCAGAAAAGTGATGCTAGCATAGGAATGACAATTTCAGGCAAATTTCACTGGGAATGACAATTTTAGACAAAATTGAAGGTATTTTCTTTATAGTCTGATTTCCTTTTGTACTGGACTAATTTCCTTCAGCTCTGAGATTTGCTCGATAATGATGTTGACTATTCGTGAAGAACTCACCTACCTTATAGAGATTTTTAAAAAATTTTAAATGTTTCTTGATATCTTTTGTTCTGACGTGACTATAATTTTGAATATACCCCTCCACCCTTCTCCTGACCCAATCTCTAATCCCTTATAACAAAAAAGGCCCTTTGCCCCCTTTTCTGCTTTGCTGACATGGTTACTCTTCAGTGGCTGGGAATCTTCCAGGATTAAGGACATGAGACATTTTCAAGTTTCCTGGATTGCTCTAGCTAAAAAATTCACATGACCCAGGAGCCAAAAAGTCTAGTAATGAGCCTCGGCACGCATGTTCCCACTCAGCTACGTGCATGCCTCTGACATGGTCAGCTGAGTCTCTTGGTGAGTATTTTTGAGCACGTGAATAAACAATTACATATGTTTCCATTTACCTTTCCAATTCTCATAATACTTGTATTACATAGTCATATACCATTCAAACTTCCCTGAAGCCCTTGAAATGTATTGTGTCTTTAAAGTCTGTTGCTGAGTTAAGTCTCTGCTCAGAATTCCAAGAGAAACAGTAACGCACTAAGAAGGTTAGGTTATACTTGCTGAAGGTTAAGTTATGACTGGGAGTTGTGAGAAAAGAAGTTAATGGTTTTGAATGTGACAAAGTATACCAGGGAGGCAGCAGAATTATTGTTTGATCATGGGACAAATACAACTTGTCTGAATATGCCTGAGCCCAGAAAGATTAGAAGAGAGAGATGAAGTGATAGATTCAAAAGGACATCAACTAAGTTTGAAACTGAAAGGGATAGATGCTAAAGTTGCTATTGACAAGTAAATACAGTTAAGCAAAGGAACGTGTTAAAAATGGAAAATCAGAAGTCACACCGATCAGCTAGGTTAGCTGAGATACAGTAACCATTGAAGTTTCAGTTAAACACAGCATAGATCAACCCACTTTACAGTGAAAGCATCTATTAAGTGAAGAAACTGAATTCATCATGGAACTTTGGTAATTCCTGAAAAAGAAAGCGGACACTGGGGTCTACAGTTGCAAAGTTGTGAGTTGCCCTGGGTGTGTGGGTTTTCCTCACTCCTGTGCCTTCTTGGAAGGTTTCTATAAATGTGTGCCCACTTTTTCCCAAAGCAGAAGAGTATGACTCAGGTTTATGTGTAGATATTTAATTACTTATGCACTTGCTGTAATAAGTACTTGTAATATTATTTTTTTGCCTAATTTTTAAGCAAATGGTAAAATAATTATTATTGTGAGTAGCTGGTTTTATAAGTAGAAATGCTTCAGTGTGAGCTCAGTAGCTAGAGTAGTGAATGTACTGCATCACAACGGAATCACTCTCAGCATCCTTAGAAGATCTGAGTGTAACAGAATGGTGGTACCGTCTTCAGTCCCACTGTACCTGCCAAGGTGAAAGCAGGGTCAACTAAGCAAGCCAGTCTGACTAGTGAGTAGACATTCAATAGCCCTGTGTGACAGTATGAGATATTGCAGTGTAACAGGCTAAAGAAACACACCTATTACTCCCTGATCATCCTGAGAAGGCTCTGAGAACTCTTCATGTGGAAGAACAAAGGTTGGTCATGTTTGCTGGCATTTCTGCCACCATGGCAAAGCCCAGGTCCCTCTTAAATCAGTGTAGCCTCCCTGTAGAAACAGGGACACAGCTGTAATTTGTAGCTCAAGTCTATATTTACGGAGGGTGTCATGCTTATCAAGGCACAATAGAGTTGTGAGTTGTTACAGCCATTCTGGAAAGTGATTTGTAACTATGCCCTAAAAAATCCCTAAACTATGCATATCTGTTGATTTCGCATTATCACTACGAGCCATATACCCCAAAGAGATCAAAGAAAGAAGAAAAGGACCCATAGGCACAAAAAAATATTTCTTCATCTCTTTGTATAGTTGCAAAATATGGGAAACTAAGGTGATACTTATTTGGGAATGACTAAACAAGTTAAGGTATATGAGTGGAATGGGATATTACTGAGCCATAAGAAATGATGAAATGGACAGATTCTGAGGAAGCTAGAAAGACTTTCCATGAACTGATCCAGAGTAGAGCAAACAAAACCAGGAGAATGATTTCTAGAACAACGACAACATCGTAAAGGCAAACAGCTTTGAAAGACTTGAGAACTCTGATTAATGCAATGACCAGCCATGATTGCAGAGACATAGAGATGAAGCAGGTTACTGATCTACCAAAGTGCTGGACTCAAAATTTAGAATGAAGACATGGCCAACAAAGGAATGACTTCACTTGACTACAAATCTCGTTTTGAATGTTTCCTTTTTCCTCTTTGATCATTTGGGTGAAGAATGGGAGAGAGAAGTGGGAAGAAGAGAAAGTAAATTAAATTCGAAAAATAATCAACCTACTGCTGTCAAAGAGAAGGCTTAGGAACGTATATGAATAATTGAAGTCCCTCATCATGACAATATGGCACTCTCGAGGTTACCTGTTTCCTGAATTCCTCATCCAATCCCTCCTTCTGCCTCAGCGGTCTGTGGTATATTCCCACAAAAACAGCACCTCTTCCTTTGTTGGTCCTCACTTCAATGTCCTCTGCTAGGTCTACCCTTCAGTGTCCCTTCAGTTTCTCTGGTTTCCTTATGTAAGAATTTCTTTTTAACAAACTGCCTCTGACCCAGCAATAGTACTAGGTTTATTCCCCAAAGACATCAAAGAAAAAGGAGATACTTATACAAAAATATTTATTATTGTTTGTTAGCTCGGTTGTGTCTGACTCTTCATGACTCCATTTTGGGGTTTTCTTGGCCAATACTGGTGTGATTTCTCATTTCCTTCTCCAGCTCATTTTACAGATGAGGAAACTGAGATAAACAGGGTGAAATGACATGCCCAGAGTCACACAGATAGAAAGTGTCTGAGGCTGGACTGGAATTCACGAAGATCAGTCTTCCTGACTCCAAGCCCAGTGCTCTACCTGCTGTGCCACCAAGCTGCAACACCTCTGTCCAACTCTTCTGCAGGTGGCAAAGAACTGGAAATTAGAGGGATGCCCATCAATTGGGGAATGGCTGGACAAACTGGTATATGATTATGATGGAATATTATTGTACTATAAGAAATGATGACCAGGTTGGTTTCAGAAAAAAAAAAAGTCAAGACATGTAGTAAGTGAAGTGAGCAGAACCAGTAGAACATTGCACACAGTAACAGTGATCAATTGTGAATGATTTAACTGTTCTCAGAAATATGATGATTCAAGACAAATCTGAAGGACTCATGAAAAATTCTCTCTGCCTTCAGAGACAGAACCGATGGAGTCTGAATGCACATTGAAGCAGACTTTATATTTTACTTTGTTATTCTTGGGTTTTTTTGGTTTGCATTTGCTTTTGCAACATGGTTAATATGGAAATGTTTAGCACAATTGCACATGTATAATCTATATCAAATTGCTTACCTTCTCAAGACTGGGGAAGAGGAGGGAGGGAGGGAGAGAATTTGAAATTCAATATTTTAAAAATTGAATGTTTAAAAATTTTGTTTACACGTAATTGAGGGGGGAAAAAAGAAACTGCTACTCCCCTGTCTATATTCTAGTCATGTCCATCCTATCTGTTCTCAACAGTATCTGTGTGGTCGAATTTGCCTCTCTGCTTTAGTATCTCAAATTGATTACTGCTCCTTGATGTCTTTGTGTTTAGGGGCCATTGTTTTCACTCTTCTTGCCTATGTTCTGGGAATTCCTGATTCCTTATATTGCCCTTCTTTCCCCCTTTCCCAGGGACATTCCATCTGGCGTCTGGCAAGGCAGAGATGCCCGGGCAGGTTTGGTTTCTTCCCCTTTCTTCTTGTCCTCACTTCTGCATTTAAAGGTGTTTTCCTCATATTTTCAAGGATTTAGCCAATTATTTGACCACCTCTTGACAAATATGCCCATTATTTTGAGCCTCATCCTACCTAAGTACTCTGCATTCTTTTGTTGAAAGTTCTGGTATGGAAACACAAAATCTGTGACTAGAAACTCCCTTTAACCAGCTGTTCACTTCCCAAATCTTCCCTTCTTTCCTCAATTTCCCTCCTTTCCATCTTTTGTAACAATGGCAGCCCCACCTATGGCCCTGAGGCCTTGAGTTTCTTGCTTAAGACTTCCTAGAATGCCTTCTAGTTCCTGTGGGCGTTTTCACTTATCCCCATAGGGATCCACTAGAGTTGGTGTGTTAGGGCTAACACATTTGAGGAGGTGTTCACTCAAATCCTGCTCTTAGCCCAGTGTCTGGCACACAGGAGGCACTTAATAAATGCTTGTTGAATTGAAATTCACTGGGAAAAGAGCAGACCTGACCCGTTTATGTCAAATGCTCTGTGGGTCAATAAATGTGTTAAGTGCTTACTCCGGGTCAGGCACTGAACTAAGTAAGCATTGGGAATGCAGATGTGGGCCAAAAGGGCAGTCCTGGCCATGGGGAGCTGACATTGGAAAGGAAAGATGACATTAAAGGGAAGCTGAAAAGGGTGGGGGAAGGTACCCAATCAGGTTGGTGTTTGTCCTGCCTTCTAAGAGAGGACCAGTAACTTCTGGAAGCTCCTGCTGTGACATACAGGTGAACTGGATTGAAATGAGGCAGGACTGTGCAAAGCCTCCAGCCCACTCTCTCTTCCAGAGCCATCAGCATCCAGTGGCAGGACATATAGGTCAGATGGCTCCCACCCAGCAGCAGTAGATGGGAAAGCCCAGAGTGGAGTAGCCTGCTGGTAATGAAGGCTAGTTGTTCTGAGAGGCTTTGGTGCCTCTCACCCACCCAGAGCTGCCTCCACACCCCTCAGAGGAACCATTGATTGATCCTCCCCAGCATCTCTCGGAGAGAAAGCCGATGCTGCCTCGCCAGCATAACTTAGCTTAAAGCGTTTGGGGAGCTCTGTGTCCATCTTTACACACCCACCCACACACACCCACACCCACACCCACACACACACCCTGGACCTGGAGTTAGGACACTGGGTTCAAATTCTGCCTGTTTCCCACTCCCCCATCACAGAGTTGTTGAGAGACTTGGTGGGCAGTGTGGATGGCAGTGGTCATTATGAGGGAGCATTCCTTTGAGGACACTTTGCTCCCTCAGAGAGGAGTGAGGGCTGCGGCCAGCCTCCCCTCTGGACACAAGCTAGGTCCCCTCTGCAGATCACGCCCCCAAGCTTCCTCTGCCAAGCTCGCCGGAAGCTGGACTCTATTCCCTCGGATTCTTGATGGTAACTCCTCTTTGCCTTTTGTCATCCTTGTTCATTGTGCTTGGAGGCTTGGGGGATCATGACAGAAACTTCATGGATGGGTCTGAGGTCTCCTCTTGGCTCCCAGTAGGACTTCGACCTGTTCAACTCCTTGAACAAGTGCCTAGAGAAACCAATGGTTCTTTGAAGGTCGTTCAAGCAAGTCAGAAAGTCTTTTGCCCACTATGTTCCAGATACGGTGCTTAGTAACATTTTTTTGTATTCCCAGATACTGGGGACACAAAGAAATGCAAAATACAGTCAGCCCCATTTCAGTGACTATGAAGAAATTGACTGTAGGGTCTGGAGAATGCCTTGGATGTTAGGCTACTCAGACTGCTTCCTGGGAGAGGCTAGGCTCCTGCCCAAAGTGACGTTCCAGCCATTCTTATCTCCCATGTTTTAGTTCTTAGCCTTGGGCAGTCAGTCTCCCTAGAAATGCCATTCCTGAGGTGTGTACTGAGCCCTAGGAATAGAAGGGCTCTTCTCAGTGTCTCGTCCCAGGACACTTAACAGCATAGTAGTTCATGTGCTGATGGAAGCATCTTGTTGGCAGTTCTGTTGTGTCAGTCACAGCAGACTCTCTGTGACCTCATTTGGGCTGGTCTTGGCAAAGATACTGGAGTGGTTTTATAGATGCGGAGACTGAGGCAAACAGGGGTAAGTGACTTGCTAGTAAGGTTAAATTTGAACTCAGGTCTTCCTGACTTCAGGCCCAGTGCTTTATCCACTGTGCCACCTAGCCGCCCATCTACATGAACATTTCTATAGATCAGGACTTGAGGCAATTTGGGTGTGTGTAGGGAGAATGGACTTGGAAGACAAGAGAGACCCAGGTTTGAGTCATACCTCTGAACTTAGCTAGATGTGCCAACATGAGCAAGTCACCTCTAACCCTCAGTTTCCTCCTCTCTAAAATAGGGGTGATGTATGGAAATTCCTCTTATTTTTCCTTATTTTCCCCCTTACACCCTCCCCCCATTACTATCAAGGGCACACCCTCCTCCCAGTGCCCCAGGCTCACAGCCTGGGTGTCATTCTGGATTCCTCACTGTCTCTCAGGCCCCTGGCCCATACAGTGTCCATGCCTGTCTAGCTCGCCTCCCAAACATCTCTAGAATAGGATCCTGCCTCTCTTGGACACTGCATCAGACCCCCTTTCCCTCAGTCAGCTGCTGTAGCTGCCTGCCTCAGGCCCCTGCCTGCTCCGTGCACACTCCATTAGTCACTAAAACAGGCTTCCCATGCTCAGCCTGGGACAGTGACTTAGGCCTCACCAGAAAACTCTGGGGCTTCCAGGATAAAACATGAAAGCCCGAGTGCCATCCAAAGGGGGTCATCCACCTCTTCCAAGCCTCACCGCCCAGCTCCGGGGGCTTTCTCTCCTGTGACTCTCGTGCCCAGTATGTTCTCTCACCTCCGCTTCTCCGGCTGGCTCCCCAGGCTTCCTCAAGCTCTCTAAATCCCAGTGCTTTCTCTCAGTCCATCAACTCCTACGGATCTCAGGTAGAGCTTTATGCACGTGGTATCTCCCCTCTTAGACTGGGAGCTGCTGGAGGGCAGGGATTGTGCTTTGCCTGTATTTGTATGCCCAGCGCTTTGGCACAGTGCCTGGGCACAGTAGGTGCATACGCAATGTTGGTGACTGACGATTGAAGCCAACTATTATTTTTAATAAGTTTGGCAGGTTACTCTGAACAGAATGATGAAGGAAAGAGAAAAACAGTCTTGGAGTTCTAGAAGGAGATCTGTGACTTTGAGGGCAGAGGCCGCTTCTCCTAGGACCTGGGCTGGAAGCTCTACCCTTGTACTTACTTTCCTATGCACCCCCGGGTAAGCCGAGTTCACTTTGAGCCTCGATTTTGCTCCCTGGTAAAATGGGAGGGGGATCAGGCTGGACGACCTTTGAGGTCCCTTCCAGCTCTGACTGCTATGAACCACCGGGAGCTGAATTCAAATTCGGACTCCACTCCTTGGTAACTGGGGGCCAGCAGCTCCCGGCGCTCATGGCCTTCCTCCGCCCCTCCCGGACAAGGATGACCCCCGAGGGCCCCGGATCCAGCTCGCGGTCTGGGAGCCGAAGCTGCACCTGCTGCTCCAAAGGACAGCCTGCCAAGTCCCCGAGTCCCGGTGGCCCCGCTCCAAAGCAGACACAAACAACAAGCCGGGGCGGCCTCGCGCAGCTGTCCCAAGAGCCACAGGAGCTTTCCGTGCGAGCGCGTCCCGGTGCCCTTCGGTGAAAGGGTCATCGGCCCCCCACAAGCCCCTTCGAAGGGTCCGTCAGTCTGTCTCTCCAGGAGCGAGGACCCAGAGAGTGTCGGGCTGGGGGTGCTGGAGGCCAGCGCGCGCCCTCTAGCCTGCGGGCAGGGGGCGCTGGGACCTTCGGGTAGCCCCCGAGCGTCCCGGCCCGGCGGATCCGGCAGCCCCGGAGTGAGGGAGCTCGGCACTCGGGCTCGGGACGCCCTGCAGATGTAAAGTAAGCCTCTGGCCAGCAGGAGGAAGAGGAAGTGAGAGCAGCGGCGGCGGCGGCGACGGGGGCGACGGGGAGGCAGCCGCGGGGGTGGCGGCAGCGGCAGCGGGGGTGGCGGCTGAGGACGCGGGCTGTGGGTGGGGGACTGTGTCTGTGGGTGTCTGACGGAGGGGAAGATCGCGCGCGCAGGACGCGCGCACACACACGGACACACACGAACACACAGGGACACACACACACGGACACGGACGCTGACGCCCAGAGTCCGAGGCAGGGAGGGCGAGGCTGAGGATGAGGATGGGATAGTCCTGGTCACCGGAGCCAGTCTGCGAGAGCGAGAGCGGCCCCCAAGAGCAGAGCCCCAGCTCGGAGCCCCAACTTCAGGGCTGGGAGGCGAGTGACGGAGCTCCCCCTCCCGAGACGGACCCGGACCCGGACCAGGACCCCGACCTCGCAGCGGCAACAGCGGTGTGCAGGTTAGCAAAGTTTCCTGGACGAATGGGGAGGTGGGAGGTCTGTGGTGGTGTGTGCGCCACTGTGTGTGTGTGTGTGTGTGTGTGTGTGTGTGTGTGTGTGTGTGTGTGTGTGTGTGTCGGGCTTTCTTGGCGTGCGGCTCTGTGTATGTGTGTCTCTGTGTTTGTGTGTTTCTGTGCGTTTCTGTGTCTCTGTGTTTGTCTCCGTATTCTTGCGTGTCCGTGTCCCTGTCCTTATTCGTGTGCGCGGTTGGGGGGGAGGGGGGCACACTGTTGCCCAGGGCCGGGGGGCGCCCAGGGCACCGCGAGAGGAGGGGACAGGTTGGTTATTCAGGGAGCCTTCTGGGCACAGTTGCCGCAGACGCGGGGGTGGGGGACAGATCCGATCGTGGCGGGGAGTGGGGGCAAGACACTGCAGGGACTGTCCGACCCGGGGGTGAGGGGAGCCCAGGACAGAGGGACGCCGGCAGGGAGCTACGCGCTGCGCCGCTGGGGACTCCGGGCTTTAGCACTCAACGGGGAGACCGTCCGGGAGAGCGTGGAGCCCTGTGGGGCGCCACGGGGCCCAGGGGGGAGATTTGGGGCTCGGCCAGCCCTGCGCTCCTGCTAAACATCGGCCACCCCCTCCGGGCTACTGATCTCCTAGCGCGGAGGGCCGGCTGCTATCAGCACAGCCAGGAGATTCTGGGACGCAGACAACAGGGGCTGGCCAAGGCTAGCCCTCCGCTTCTGGGAGCCAGCGGGTGGCGCGGAGGCGTATGGGGGCCCGGCAGAAGTCTTTGGGGGCTTTGGAGCGGGAGGAGACAGCGGGGCTGCCGGGCAGGCAACAAAGTGAAGGTTGCCTTTGTGAATGTGTGTGTGCGCGCGCTCGCGCGCGCTCGCGATGCCTCCGGGCGGGGGCACGTTCCCCCAGCTGTTTGTCCAGGGTCCCTCCTGGGTGACCCCAGCAGAGCAGGGGGCGGGCAGTCCCTCTCCTACCTCTGGGACCTCGGCCTGGGAAGGTGGGGGAGGGGGAGGGGCTTGGACCTCTGCCGACCCCTGGGCTGTAGGCAGCCTGTTCCGTAGCTTTGCCCACAGCGCTCCCTGTCTGGGAGGAGGGAGGTCAGTGACCCTCAGGGATGCTGCGGTTCCACTGCAGCCTTCAAGTTCTAGGATTCTTGCCTCAGCCTCGGGACACCAGTAACGTCCGGTATGCTTGATGATGCCAGTGGATGGGGAGGACTGGTGCATCCTCCTGGACCCTGGGGTCCCTCTTCTTGATGTGAATCCCCTCTCCAAGGGAGCTTCCCTTCCAGGTCTTTCTATCCCGTCCCACCAGTAAAGCCCGCATTGGAGGCCCACCCGGTGTGCTGGGTGCCGAAGGAGGCAGGCCAGGCCTGGCCCTATCCTGGGGACCGGGGAAGCCCCGGGGCCGGCCCTGAGCCATTCCTCCCTGACTCGCCCTCCCTCACATGACCCTCCATCATCCCAGGGATGATGATATGAGATGATTATTCATGTTTCCCAAGAACTCAGGGCGGAGCAGTGTTCCCGGGGAAAATGTAAAACTCGGCTGTGGGCTTGGGTCCCAGCCTGGCTGCTGGCATTCTGCTGCGGGCTGCGCTGCCTCTCAGCGTTATGGCCGGCGAAATGCAGGCAATGAAGGGGGATTTCACTCCAGGGCTTTAAGTGGAGAAGTAAGGGCATATGCCATTTTGGCCCTGATTGCCTGGGGGCCTTCTCTTCCTCTTAGTAAAATGAAGCTTCTGGATGATCTAAACTTAGTGCTCCCGAAGCCTGGCCCTGAGCTGCCCACCTGCCATTCACTCCAGCCCACCTCCATCCCCAGAAATGTAGCGTTGGGACCCCAGCCATTGGCGCATCCCCCAGGCTCTGGTGCGGGCTAAATAGAGACTGTGACTGGAGACCACGCCCTCCTTCTTCCGGCTTTGGAGACCCCTAATCTGGGCCCAGCTGGGCCAAGCCATGGCTGGATCCCATGGTGGATCCCAGGCCAGGCTTGACAGGGGGAGGTGCCCTGCCTGTGACAATTGGAGGCCCCTGTTCCTTGCTCCCCCACCTGGGGGTTACGGCCTCATTTGCCTGCCAGAGGCTTGGACCCTTCTAGGTAACAGGTGCAATCTGCCATAGTACACAGTGAGTGTCTGTACACCAGGGAGAGGGTGATTTTCTGGTATTAAAATATGCTTATTTTTAATAAGTGAGAAAAAAAGAGGCAGTGTGGTTTTCTGGGGGTGGGGAGAGAGAAGGAAGGGGGGGGAGAGAGAGAGAGAGAGAGAGAGAGAGAGAGAGAGAGAGAGAGAGAGAGAGAAAGGAGAGCTACCTAGAAATTGCATTTTCTCTGCAAAGTTTCTAGTAATGAAATCACAGGCCCTGGCCCTACCTCAGGCCCAAATTGGAAAAACAAAAGTGCCCTTCTTGGCTTCCCCACCCCTACCACACCCACCTGGTGGCTGACTGGCTTTGGTTTAGGGGCAGAGGCTAAGTGCGCTCATAATCTCCTGATCTTGACTACACAGCCTGGGGCTGGGGGAAGCCCTTTAGAATTCTGATTGCTCTCTAACCTAGTTTAGCCTCCTCCCTCTTTAGCTGAGCCTCCCTGAGATCGTGGGCCCTGGGAAGGAGGAGAGTGGAGAGTGTGGCCCTTCTGGAGAAGATCTCCTCCTCCCCAAACAGAGTTCCTCGGGGCCAGGGAAAGGGAAAGGCTCCACGTGACCCAAAGCCAGAGGCCTTGTGATTGGAGGAACCGGCCAAGTCCGAATGTAAATGCTCCCAGAAGCATCTCCCGAGGGCTGGGTACGGCTTGGTTCTGGGAACCCAGAAGAGGCAGGGCTCCTTGCCCCATGTCATCCACCGGCTCTAACTGCCTGTCTTTGCTTCCCTTCTCTAGGGTGAGAAATGAAGAGCAGGGAAGAAGGGCGGAGGAGAGAAAAGAAAGGAGAAAGAAGGAAGAGAAGTGGGAAGGGTGAGAGGTTGTGTGGGCCTGATGCCCCCCCAAGTTAGGGTGCTTCCCCAGATGGGAGATATGTTGGAATACTTCCACTTCCTCCTTCCTACTTGGGTTCAAATCCCGCTTCTGTCCTTCTGTCATATGACCCCTTGCAAATCACTTCAGAACTCCTTGCCTCAGTTTCCCCCAAGGCCTTTTTCTAGCTCGGATCCTGCATCTCACCCGATTTCCCCCTTTCAGACTGAATGGGCAGTCATTAAATGTTTGTTGAAAATGAGGAATTGCATTTTGGTAGCTCCCTCATTGCTTACCAGTGCTCAGAATGGGCCACTCCTCAGTATGTGTTCACTCTCAGTATCCTAATTGTACGTGTCAGAGTAGATTGCTCATGTCTGGCTGCTTCCCTCTCTGGAGCTCGATTCCTTTCCAGGAGGGTCAGCCAGCCTCGCCCGGCCAAGCCAGAGCTGCTTTCCCCTTGTAAATTATTTATCTCTGGTTTCCATTCTGTCCACCCGTGCTTGGTGACCTGATGGAGAATATCCCTTTGTAACATCCAAGAAAAAAGTCTGCTGAAGGCTTCCTCCCTTCCCCCACTGAGAGAGATCAGTGGATTATCCTTCTCCATTAACTGAGGAAATGCCCACGATCCAAACATTCTTTAGTTTTCTGTTAGGCTTATGGAGAAACTGGCGCTTCATTAATACCTAAATGCTTGTTAATTAATCAGAACCGTATTTACACGTATTTGAAAAAAATCTTCCCTCAAAGTTGGCCAGGCAGATCTACCTAGTCTTTGCCGATGGGTAGATTGGCCTGTGGATTCTGGGACCCGGCTGTGGGTTGGGTAGCTCAGGGACTGCCCCTTTCAAAAAGAGACTTTCTGTAAAAATGGATCTGGAACTGTGAAGCTGGCAGCCTTGGAGCGAGTGAGGCACATTGGAGAAGGGCTGGCTTTGCAGTCAAAAGACCTGCGTTCAAATCTTGACTCTGCCACTGAACAATTGTGTGACCTAGGATGACCTAGGATGTAGACCTCCTGCCTACCATTGTCTTTTGTGGAAATGCAGGGTCTTTGGCCATACCGCCTCTGAGGACCCTCCCAGATCTAGAGCTGTGTGTAATTCTAACAGCTCAAAAATCCAAGATCCAGTCGCTTCAGCAAGTGCTCATGGGGTCATGGCTGGGTGCAGAGGCAGAGAGAAGCTTGAGCCCTGACCTGTCTGGCATCAGTATGAAATCCTTTAGGATGAAATCCCGCTGAATTTTTGTCTCAGGGAATCTTGGATTTTCCGGGGGAAGGAATCCCAACCATCTCACCATACCCCTGAGGCCTCCATCCCCCCCAAAGTGGTCTTCCAGCCTTTGCCCAAAGACCACCCATAAGATGAGTTCCCCCTCCAACCAAATCCTTGCATTTCTGAACCATTCTCATCATTCCAATGTTTTTCCTGACATACAGTCTAAAGTCTCCTCTTTGCAAGGCTTTCCCATGTTCCTGGTTCTGCGTTCTGACCAAGCAGAACAGGTGAGGACAGCCTTTTCCACACTGGAAGACACTTCCTCTGTTTCTCCTGAGCCTTCCCTTCCCCAGGCCCAGCTTCCCCAGGCCCTTCCCCTGAGCCTCCTTCAACCGACTGGAGCCCTGCCCTGAGCCAGATTTCCACCGCACCTCGACCCCCCCTCCCCGATTTCCAGGGTGGGCTTTGGGGGCTCTCAACTGTATTTTGCTTATCTCTGACTTTCTGATTTAGAAAAAGCAGTCTGTTGCCGGCTGCCCCCTCCCAGCCAGGCTGGTTTTAATTACTTGCAGTGGCTTGCAGATAGAACGGTAACCACAGCGGCTGGCAGCGAGCTTGCAAGGACATGTAATTAAAATGAGCATTTTAGCCAACGGGGCTCAGCTATCCTCGAACCTCCAGGGAGGGGAAAGGCAAGACCCCAGAATGACAAGCACTGGGGGAGGAAGGGCTCAGGCTGAAGCCTGCCCACAGGGAGCTGTGGGAGCTGGCAGTGGAGCCTGGGCGCCTCGCTGCTGCTGGGCACTTTACCTCAAAAGGCAGGGACCGGGAAAGCATGCTGGAAACCAGCAAGCGCCAGACAGAGCAGAGACCAAGGCAGTATTTACAGGAGGGGAGGGGGGCAGTCATTCACTAAGTGTCTGGCAGGGCTGATCCCTACCACAGAGAGAGGATGACTGCCTTACCTATTCAGGGCAATGAGCAGTGTGCAAGGTGCTAGGTGCCAGGCACTGTGCTAAACACTCCATGATCTCATCTGGTCCTCACAGCAACCCTGATTCTACCTGGAGTAGCTCAGAACTCAGGCCACTGCACTGTGTGGGCATATGCCTGGTGATGGGAAATGAGAGCCCCCTTGTGATGGGAGAACACAGTGGCCGATATAATGCTGCTGCTGCTGCTGCTGCTTTTCTGTGGCTTCTACTTGCTTAGGGAAAGGGCGTGGAGTTTCAGGTAACTGAAGCCTGGCAGAGCAGGAATGAGGCAGGTGGCTTCATTAGAGGCCCTCTTTCTCCTCTCCCTCCCTCTTCTCTTTTTTTTTTCTTTGTCCTAAAACTCTTTCTTTCAGGCCGGTTTTGCCAATAGTCTGGCTCCTTTTGGTTTCAGGATAATCCCTTAATCTGCATCACTGGATCCCAGGCCACAGCCATACTGCTCCCAGCCTCTTCTTCAATCCCAGTTGTGGCTTTAGGCCTTGTCGGGTGAGAAGGCACTGGTTGGTCTTAGAGGGGGATATTTGAGTCTAGGTCTCCTCCTCTTGTTGGCTGTGGGACCCTCCGCCAGCTGCCTCAGTTTCTTGTTCTGTAAAGCTGGGATATGAGATGCTTAGGAGGAAAGTGACCTGTGAATCTTTACTGTTAGCTCTGCAGGAGAGGCAGGTGGGTAAGCAGCATTAGGATGATGGATGTCATCTGGGTCAGAACACACAGTGTCATGAGGTTCCGATTTCCCCCCTCCTGTCTGTGGGCTCTGCCTGACCTCAATTACCAGGAGACTGTCCAGTTTCCCAGGAGTGGGGAGGGGGTGATCAGGAGGACGAACCTGCCTAGGCAGGATCAGCTGGGGGTCTGGGGCATGTTTGTCTGGAGAAGAGAATACTCCAGGAGGATATGTGAGCTGTCCGCAAGTACCAGAAGGGCTAGGCTGTCATGCCTGTTTGTCCCTAAGGGGACAGTCCAGAAGCAATGGGTGCAGGATGGGGGCACTTGACAATTTAGGCCTGAGTCTAGAAGAACTTCCTGACAATGGCGGCCATCCATTAATGGAATGGGCTGAATTTGGAATGGGGTGGGGCGGAGTGGGCTGGGGGCAGTGAGCTCCTCTTCCTTGGAGGTTTTTGAGCAAAGACCAGCCCACAGCTCATTCACTGAAGTGTTGTAGAGGAGATCAGTGTGCACATGTGGGTGAGGTTCGGAGTCCCCAGAGGCCCTCCTGGTTCTGGGATTCTGGGGTTCACTGATTCCTCGGTTCTCCCAAGGCCTTCTACACTGCAGAAGAGATATAAAACTGGCGCCTAGGGATGGGGTAGAAAACCATCAGAGAGACTTGGGACGCAGGGAAATGTTTGCCTGCGTAGAGACTGTCTTCATTTTGGGTGCCACTTCCACATTCTGCGCTGTCTTCCATACATTGTAATAAAATGTAAAAGCCCTAGTTATCTAGAAAGTGGGTGGCTCTGGGCATGGGTGGGGCAGAGTTAGAGCTCAGATATGTGGGTTTGGGGACTGGGGTGGGGTGGAACCAAGTCTGTGGGGAATAAGTGCTACTGTGAGGATGTGTGTGTGTGTGTGTGTGTGTGTGTGTGTGTGTGTGTGTGTGTGTGTGGTGCAGCCACACAGCTGCCTCAGTAATTACAAGCCCTCAGAAGTAGAAAAAACTCATAAATTATAGCCCACCCTTAAGCTCTGTTTCTCCCACTTCTGAAGTCACTTTTCCATGTTCTAAGTGAGGTGCTTCGTGTAGGACGTCAGCCTAAGCTTGGGAGTCAGTGGATGTGTGGTCCAACCAGGAGCAACTACTTCATTTCACTTCTTTTCCTGCCCCCTCCTCCCCCATAGGCTTGTCTGTTCTAACTGTGGGATATCTCTGCCATCCACAATCCCCTTCTCTCCCCTCCACGCTGCCCCCTACAGTCCCAATATGGACTGTCTGTTCTATCTTCCACCTTTTCCTAAAACCCAGGACTGACCATGCCCAGTAGCCTCTTTAGGGCTTCCTAGAACTCTGTGGTCCAAAACTTTGGGGATTGGCCTTTGAGGCTGCCACAGTTAAGCGGCTATCCCCCTTCGAAGCCTAACTTACCTCTGTAAGTAGTAGGAGATGCCCCGACTGGCCAGTTGGGCAACACAGCCCTTCCTTTCTTCTTTCCTTTTTTCCTTCCTTCCTGACTTCCTTTCCTGTGGGTGCTCTCCCTAAAGGAATAGCAAATTTTGATGGCTGAAACCTCTGCAAGATATCTCGGAGTTTACCAACTAGATTCCTTTTGGAAGGATCATACCTTAAACCCAAATCATTCTGGTTCTCATTGGTTGACCAACATTAGGTCCCAGGTCAACCCCCACTTGGTCACTGTTTGGGCCCTGATTGGCTTAGAGTGAATGTAAATAGCAATTGTTTCTGTTTTGGTCTGAAACCTTAAGAGTCTTCTCCTCCTAGACTGATTTATCTTTTTGACTAGGTAAAGGAGGTCATTCTTTGCCTCTTTTCTTGCCTAACTTTCATCACTGAATGGGTGTTGCCTCAGTCAAACTGAGACCTGGGAGAAAGGCCTTAGCTTGAAAAGGTCAAGGTCCCCCACTGCATCCTGGGTCATCTTCAGTCGTCCTAATCTGTATCTGGCCACTGGCCCCAGATGGCTCCGGAGGAGACATTGAGGGTGGTGATTCTGCACAGCCCTGACTCACTTAAATCCAATTCACTTGCATGTCGTGGCATCACCTCTCTGATGTCCTGGTCCTCTTCCAGGACAAAGGACAGACGACAACAGTAGCACATTACTCTCCATTGGTCACTTCTGTTTAGCCAAACTGACCTATTAAATCCCAGTGTCTGTAGCAATCATTAAGCACTTTCTATGGGCTGAGCCCTAGGTTAAGAAGACTAATGAAAGACGAAAATAGACAGTCCCTTCCCTCAGGGAGGTCATTTTCTAGGGAGAAGAAATGACAGGAAAAGGAAGGTGGAATGGGAAAGGGAAGAGGCTGGTGGGAAAGTCCGGGATCTGGAGCCTGGAGAAAAGTGAACACATAGGTGCTTAATTCATCCTCAAAGAGGACTAGGACATCAGGGAGGTGATGCCAGGACATGCAAGTGAATGGGACTTAAGTGAGGGAGGCTTGAGCAAAGTCCCCAGCCTCACTGTCTCCTCCGGAGCCATCTGAGTTCAGTGGCAAAATATAGATCGTTGCGACCAGAGATGGCCCTCAGGTGCTTAATAGGTGCTTTTGGGATTAGACTGGCTTAGCTTTTAGAAGACAGAATGAAACCTTCTTTGCAGTCTTTTCCTGGCCAGCTTGTAGATGGAACCAGGCCTAGAGCTAGAAAGATTCATCTTCCTAAATTCAAATCTGGCCTCAGACACTTCCTATCTGTGTGACCCTGGGCAAGTCGCTGAGCCCTGTTTGCCTCAGTTCCCTCATCTGTAAAATGAGCCTGAAAAGGAAATGGTGAACCCCTCCAATATCTCTGCCAGGAAAATCCCAAATGGGAAGAAGAAGAAGAAAGAAGACTTTTTCTATTTTTCTGAAGCCTCTGTGTAGGAACATGGGCTAAGAATGAGAAGCCCAGTGTACAATGTGTACAGTGTAACTATGAGCTCTTAAAATGCCTTTCAGTGTGAATCTGTCCCATAGCAGAGTTTATTCACCCATTACCAATCAGTGAACATTTGGGCGTTTCCAAGTGCTTGGCAATGATAATGTTGTAATTTCTATTTTTGGACAGACTTTTCTGTTCTTTGTGGTACCTCTTAGGGCACATTCCTGATATTTAAAGTCAAGGGTTATGATTCCTTCTGTGACGCTCATGTTTGATGCCTGGGTGCAACTTCGTCAGCAATAGAGATGCGCGTGTTTCTCCCCCAAAGAGTTTTGTTAGGTGGGTTATTTTGGCCCGTTTGATGGCTATGGCGCAGCACCTGAGAGGGTTTTAATTTTAATTTCTCTGATTATTAGTGAGTCTTAATAATGAATTTTCCTTCCAGTTATTTAGCTTTTCCCTTATTTCTGTAGATGTGGCTTTATGATTCTCTTTATGTAGGTTATATGTGTCTAGGCGAGTTGATAACCAGATATTTAATGCTTTCTGTTGATACAAGTAGGGTCTCATCTCTGCGTACAGTATATAGAAAATGTTTTCTGTCTCTCTGAATTCAAATGACTTTTGTAGGCTTATCTTGCATTCTGCAAAGTCAATTACCTTTTTTGTTGAACCTGATAGATTTTCTAGGTAAGCAATCACGTGATTCAATTCCCTGGGGAAAGTGGGAACTGACACCCTTGATTTCACTTGTTTTCTGGGGGAATGTGGCCATTTCTCACTTGCATAAAGTATTGCCTCTGGATTTAGGAAGATGTTTTATGTTGAGACTATAAGAAGTTCCTCAATTTCTAGTCTCTGTAGTTTTTTTTTTTTTAATAACGCATGGATGCTGCCTTTTGTCAGCCTTTTCCAAATCTATTGATCTCTCTGTGTGATTCTGATTCCTTGGATTCCCCTAGTACTGAGCCCTCCTGGAGCCCCTGGTCCAAATCCATCTTGGTTTCTAGAGGGCTTTTGATCTGCAGAGGTGGAGGGAACACCCACCAGGAGAAAATGCTGATCAAAGGACCAACCATCCTTTGGTCATGTTATTGTGAATAAATTTATTTAACACTAATGTAGCCTGTATGGAAAGCAGTCAGCTGAAAGAGAGTATACGTTTGAGTCTTATGTGAAGGAAGATACAATAAGAACTCAGTAACTCTACCTGGAGTGTGGGGAAGACAATCTAAATGAGGGAAAAACCATATAGAGTTGGCACAGTAGGTAGGCTGCTAGACCCGGGGTCAGGAAGACCCAAGTTCATATCCTGCCTCAGATCCTTACTCTGAGACCCCGCGTGAGTCACTTAACCTCTGTTTGCCTCAGTTTCCTCAACTGTAAAATGGACCTCACAGTAGCACCCACCTCCCAAAGTTGTTGTGAAGACCAAATGAGCCAAAACTAGAAGCTCTTTACGAACCTTAAAGTGCTTCGTAATGTCAGCTGTTATTACTTGCCTGGAGAAGCCGTTCGTCACAGTGAGGAGAGGACCAGCCTGGGAGCAGGCAGTGGGAGAGTTTCCTTCCCCGTAAGATGAAAGTGTGCGCTTGAACCAGGCTGAGCCTGCACAGTGCTGGCAGAAAGCAGGGGCACTCAGTGCATTTTTATCTGTTTAATAAACAGATATTACAACTTGAAATGAGCCACCGGCCACAGCTGAAGTATTCTATATTCACCGGCTATTATCAGCCTCTTTTGCTATCACACTTTGCTTTCAATGATATGGTTAAGTTCTTAAAAAATGTTTTCCCTTCATCTCCACCCTGCCTCAGATGCTGGCCCTGCAGTGCTGCTTATTATATTAATGTGGGCAGCGAGGCTAGGCGACCAGGAATTCTGCACGATGCTTCACCAGAGGCACTAGGAAATATTTTGCATCTTCAAACAAAAGTGCCTGCCCTTTATCCCCCCTCCCACCCTCACATTTCAATTCTACAGACATATGTTAAGGTTTTACTGTGCCTGGTTCTGTTCTTAGCCCTGGGGATTCAAAGACAAAAACAAAACCCCAAAATGAAACACCCCCCAGATGCCACTCTCAAGGACCTTGCATTCTATGGGGAGACAGAACTTGTACTCACGGAAGTCTGATTGTCATTCAGTCTGCCTGGCTGTCTGTGACCCCGTTCAGGTTTTCTGGGTAAAAATGTTGGAGTGGTTTGCCATGTCCTTTCCCAGCTCATTTTACAGATGAGGAAACTGAGACAAACAGGGCTAAGTGACTTGCCCAGGGTCAGATGTTAGTGTCTGAAGTTGCATTTGAACTCGGGGAGGAAGGGTCTTCTTGACTTCAGGCCCAGCACTCTATCCACTGGGGCACCTAGCTGCCCACATCCACTAAGGTACAAACGCAGAGATGGTTGGGGAGAGCTGGGGAGAGAAGCGCCCACTGCTGTGGGAAAGAGGAAAGGCCTTGGCTTTGGTGAATGTGAATCAAACAGCTTACAGGGGCCCTCTTTAGATCCATATCCCTGGAAAGAGGAAGCTTGGAGGGAGAAGATGGGAGCTTAGGGGGAGAGGCATCTACCTGAAAAGAACAGGCCTTGAAGCTAAAGTAGCTGTGTCATCAGCTGAGGGTGAGGGGCTCCTGGGGGGGGTGGGGGGGGCGGGGCAGGACTGCCTGGCTGGAAGCTGGCCCCTGAGCACCATGTCCTAGGCTTTCCTTCAGAACTTGCCTCAGCTTTGCCCATCTCTCTGCCACAGGGGGAGTCCTTGTGGGGTACCTGCAAGCCAAGTAAAGCCCCCCATTTCCAGTTCTAGGCACCCCCTAGGGCCTAGCCCAAGTCCAGGCCTCTGGTCTCTGCTGATTGGTGGTGGTGGCCTTTGGGGGCGTGTCCCCTCCCAAGCCAATGAAAGAGCTGCTAACGACTTCTAGGTGTTGGGGGGACATTCAGAAAGCCTCCTTTTATTCTCCATGAGCTTCCCTGCACCAGAAACTAGGGACAAGAAAAAGAGGCCCAGAGGCCCAGCCTGGCCAGCTTGTCCCCCAGCTGAGGCTTTTAAAGTATTTGGGAATCCTTCTCCTTTGGGCAGCTCTTGAGAGTGGGCCCTTAGGTGCGACCTCGTGTCTCGTGCCTGAGGATGGTAAAGGCCATCCTCACTGAATTCATCTTGCTTTGTGTGCTCGCCCTGTGGGAGCTGAGAGGGGTCATCTCCTCCCATGCAAGCTCATCCCTCCCTTTGTGGACTGCCCCAGAGCAAGCTCAAAGTGGCAGAAAGAGTGTCCCCAGAGGGGAGCCAAGGCCTCCTCCTCGCCTGAGCTGTGGGAGCCCTTCTCTTCTGACCCTCAGTGACTTTTTCTGTAAAACAGGCCTAAGCGATGCCTTCTGATGCTGTCTGTGGGGAGGGCAGGAGGTGATCTCTCAGATGGGGCTTGTCATGGCAGGGCAAGGCAGAGGTGAGCGCTTGTCTTTTGATGCAGCATGGCACAAACACCTGAATGTGTGTCCTCTGGGGAAAGGAGGACTGGCTGCCTACCCATTAGAGGAGCGGGGAGAGCAGAGATGCCAAGAAAAGCCAGATGGTCTTCAGGGACCTGCCTCTCTTCCTCGGTGCCCAGCTTTGCCTTTTGGAGGCCCCCAAACATTCACAGCAATCCCAGATTTTGAGCTGAAAATCACCTCGGGTTTCATCCGACCCAGCTCTTCTCTGGCTAGGATCCCATCGACGATATTTGTCCAGGGGGCTGTCCTGCCTAGCTTGATGACCCTCAAGGATAAGAAACCCGCCATTTTCCAGGAAATTCATTCTCCTTTTGACCTCCAGTAAGATTTTCCTTATAGTGAAGGAAGTCTGACCCTCAGGAACTTCCAACCATTGTACAGGAGTTGGTTGAGATTTGAGGTCAGGAAAGATGTCTTAACGTGTAGAACCATGCCAAAGTGGGATGGGCAACTCTGGGAGGTAATGGGCTCCCTGTCCACAGATGCATCCCAGTGGAGGGAGGATGACCGCTTGTTGAGGATTCTTGCTCGGGAATGGGTTGGACTAGAAAATAACCAACAAGAAGCCACTGTGGGCATTCTCTGAGCCTGTAGTTGGGCAGAGTATTGGAGAGATTCATCTCATCCTGCATGTGGTACTGAACCAGATGGAACGTTATGTGCTCAGCTTCCTGGAGGCCCTGGGTGGTTTCTTGTCCTGTGACTTGGGATTTTCCTTTGTACCTCCATGGCCCATTAAAGAGGGAAGCAGTAGTTTAGTCTGGGATTTAGGAGGCCCCAAAGTTTATCTCACAAAGCTGTCCTGGGGCAAATCTGAGCTTTCCTTTGCTCCAAAGGCCTTCTCCTTCAACTCCTTCAAGATGAAGAGATGATGGACATGGAGGAGCTCCTATGAGGATTCCTTTAGGCCTTGGGCTCTAGCACACCTGGTAAGGACAAGGCTGATGTTGGCTCAGGTTAGTTGGTGAAAAAGAAAGTGCTTTTTAAAGGCTGAAATGCTGGCTCCTCCAAACCATTTCATCACGTTTGTATTTTAGGAAGGGCTTCTATCTGCCCTCAACTATGAACAGGTGGTAGCTCCAGCAACAAAGGAAGCTGGGCTCATAGCGTTCAGTCTTGTGCAAGGTGTGGGTTGCCATTTCACACTCTTCTACCGATGTGACGTCCAGAGGTGGGAGAATCCATGGAAAATCCCTGCCCAGCATACTGACACCCAGGCACTTCGGAAGGGATTTCAATCGTTCGACTTTTATCTCAAAACATTAATATTTCATGAGCAGTCAAGTGAAAGATCGTCTCCACCACGAGGAAGGGGAAGCTGGCCTTTCGCTCTTCCTGTTTGTCAATTCAGAGCCTCGGCAGATGAAGGAAAAGCCAGATACAAATTAATTACACCAGTTAACTGGTGCTCTGTAGAGGAGAGGTTAATTAACATTCTTCCCATAATCTGGGGGTATGAAGAAGATAAAAGTCACAGGCCTCCAGAAATTCCCATCAGGACGCCTGCTCCTCAGAATGGAGGAAGTGATGATTGTCTTTTGGCTGGGTTTGTTTCCGTGATGCCTGGGTGATGAGCTTGGGTCACTGTCCTCCTGAACCTCCTGGCTACCAGTGGGAAGGGGACCTGACTTCTCCCCTGGAGCGCCCAGAGGCCCACAGACATCCAACATTTTTTTTTTAACCAATGGCATGAGTGAGGACATAGATGGCCTAGTTATCAAATTTGAAGTTGACACCAAGGCAGAGAAGGGGGAGACAGAGGGAGAGAAAGTAGGAGGGGGAAAGGGAGGCAGGGAGGGAGAGAGAGAGAGAGAGAGAGAGAGAGAGAGAGAGAGAGAGAGAAAGAGAGAGAGAGTCTCCAGGTAAGAGCCGTTGGCTGAATCTACTAAAAGTTTGACTGTATTCTTATATCTGACCACAATGGAGCGTGACTGTGTTCAGTTGTGAGCACCACCTTTTAAGAAGGAAGGGCATTGGTAACCCATAGCATGTCTAGACAAGGGGAACTGATGAGGGGTATGGACAGCACACCCTATGAGGACTGACCGAAGGAATGGCAAGATCCTGGTCGAGAGGAAATATGTTGGAACATGACACTTGTCTTGAAGTATTTGAAGAGCTGTCATATAGAGATTTGATCTTCTTGGCCCCAAAAGGGCAGAGCTAGAAATAAGAAGTGGCTAGAAGTTGCAGGAGAGGCTGATTTAAGCTTCACGTCAGGAAAAATCTCCCCATAACAAGAATCGTCCTGAAGTGGAATGGGTTGGATCAAAAGGTAGGGAGTTTCCCATCACAGGAAGTCTTCAAGTAAAGGCTGGAGGGTCGCTCGCCAACATTGCTCTGCTGAGTATTTTTCTTCAAGTGGGAGTGGGCTAAGTGAGCCCTAAGATCCCTCCCAACTTGGAGGTGCTGATTCGAAGCCTCCGCTCCTTGTGACTCAAGTGACCTTGGACAAGCCCCTTATCCTGCACCTGCCAAAGTGTACTTGCTCGTAAAATGTAAAATAAATAAAACTCACTGCCTCTGAGGGCTTCCCCAGCTCTCCATTTGTGAATCTGAAAGTTGAGAGAGGAGGGTCACGGTGCTAAATGGTTGTATCACCCTTGGGCGACTCAGCTCAATTCTCTTCACTTCCACACATTTCTTTAGGCCTTCAGTGAGACAGTGCAGTAGGATCTGGTGACACAAAGCCAAGATTGAGAGTTCTTACCCTCTGTGAGCTTCCATCCTCCAGAGGAAAATGTGTGTGCTCAGATCACTAAAGAGAAGCATTTGGGAGGAGATTAGGAAAGATGGTGTCTGAGCTGAGTCTGGAAGGGAGCTGGGGGCTCCTTGAGGCTAGGGAAGAGGGAAAGGAGGGCCTCTTTTGGTAACTCCAGAGTCCTGTGGTTTAGGGCAAATGCCCCTTTGCTGTCTGTGCCCAGAACCCCTCCCCTCATCCCTGCAGCAGAGTGCTACTCCTGTCTCTGCCACATCCCTGCTAAAGGGCAAGTAAGGAGAACTGGAAGTTCAATCCTGGGATCACCCCAGCTTCGTTCCACCTCCCTGGGTGCCTTCCCTTCCTCATCACTTGCCTCCTGCTCTCCACACTTGGTATAAGTATGGTAACCACAAGGCGGAGGGCCTCAGGGCCTAGAGCAGTGGTTCTCAACCTTCCTAATGCTGCGACCCTTTAATACTGGTATGTGGGCGTATCTGCATGTGGGCAGACCCACCTGGAGATGAATAGAGGAGCCGTGTCTTGGTTCCTAAGACCATCAGAAATATGTGTTTTCCGATGGTCTTAGGAGACTCTTGTGAAAAGGTCGTTTGACCCCCAAAGGGGTCACGACCCATACAGGTTGAGAACCGCTGGCCTAGAGGGAAGATAGGAAGTAGAAGGCCTGAGTCGCAGGCAGAGCCGCTGCTGCCCCAGGAGCTTCCAAGTGCTCAGGGGTTAAATGACATCATGTTGGTAAGACACATAGTAGGCGCTGTAGGGGGCCTATGAAAGGCAGGGCAATGGGAACTAGAATAGGTTTGGGGGCTGGAAGCTAAGGCCCAGAGCACAACCTGGGAGAGAAGTCTTCAGGGAGGACAGGATGGTGCTTCTCATGTATCTGAAGGGCCGTCAGTGAGATCCTTTATGGAAAATTGCTTTCATGGCAGGAGGAGGGGAGTTCTGGTGTGGGGCTGACCTTTATCAAGTCTGTGAGCAGCTCCAGGGTAGCCCGAGGCACTCAGGCTGTTTGAGAGGACCAGTCTTACCTCCTCTTTGTACCAACTCTAACTGAGACTAGGGAAATGACTTGCCCAGGGGGGCAGGGACAGGCCGGTCCTGGAACTCCTGTGTCCAGACTCTCAGCCCTGGAGCCCTGCTCCTTTAGGAAAGCTAACCAAAGCAGAATCAGACAAACCCTCCCCCTTCCAGTCCCCAGGCCAGACTTCGCCCCCTGAATGCCGTTGTTTCTGGCGGTTCTGACCCTGGAAGTTTGCTTTCCCTCACTAACCAAAGGACTATATCAAATTATTTTAGCTTTTCCTTGGCGTTGAGTGGCAAAGGTCATCTTCCGATTAGGAAGAGTGGTGTTCCAAAGAGCGTATCGTGGGAACGGCTAAGAAAGCTGCCTATGACCACACTTGGGAACTCAAGACTTTGTGGACTCTTCCTCCTCCTCGTGGTTGAGAGGAACCCAGAGGCCATCTGGGCCACCCCCTCTTTTTTTACAGATGAGGGAACCGAGGCAGGCCTGTAGAGGTGAAGGGGTCCCCAAGGTCCTGAGGGGGAAGTAGCTGAGCTGGAGTGAGAAACCAGATTCCGACTCCATGATCCCTGGTTTCACCCCCTTTCCCATGTTGCCCTCCTCAGGTCACTTAGAATCTGAAAAGATGACTGGTATGCGGCATTCTAGTCTTATGTCCATGCAGGGTGTTAGCCCATCTTAAGGATTTTTCCCTTTTTAAGTTTTTCTTTCCTATTTTGACTCTATCTTCCCTTGCTTTCTGAACATTAAAGCCGTCTGGCGCAGCCCCAGATCTCCCCGCTGGTGAGGTTTGCACTGCCCTTTGGGGGGTCCGGTGAGGTGATGTGAGGAATCCACTGACCCCGAGGAAGAGTATTAGTGCGAACGCCTGGCCCATGGAAAGGCAGTGGGACAGATACTCTTCACATGTACCGGAGAGGACGAAGAGCCTTCAGGCCATGTCTCGTGAGGGCTGCTTGAAGGCACCAGGGAGATGAGTGGGGGCTTAAGTGGGAGCTGGGGGGGGCCCAATAGCCATCTCAGGTATTTATAAGTGTCCCTTGGGAGAGGAATTGGCTCTGCCAAGGAATTGGATCTTAATCCTGGATTAAGGATCAGGAGCAATGGGAGGTCAGATGCCAGGGAAGGATTCCACTTGTCCCCCAGGACTGCCCCAAAGTGGCCTGGGCTCCTTCAGCAGGCAGTGAGCTGCCCATCATTGCAGGTCTTCAAGCAAAGGCTGATGGGGGGCCCCCTCAGGCTTGCGGTTCTATGTGGGGGAGAGGTTGAAGAAAGGGAAGGTGAGTGAGTTCTGCCACATCTGATCTGAGGAACCTCCCTCTCCTGGATGAACTCAAGGCCCCTTCGATTCCACGTTTGCTGTGTGCGTTGTGTTTCTTTCTTTTTATTTTTTTAAACATGACTGGGCTGGGTCAGGGCTTGGACGTTTGGATAAACTGTTTCATCAGCACTGAGCCAAGACACTTATCAGGTTTCAATTTCCAGTTGAAACCTTGATCGTTGCTAGGAAAAATAATGTGTAGTTATAGGCTAGAGACATCAATTATGGATGCAAAGAGCTGTCTGAGTGTAATAAATAAGAGATGTGGGACCGCATTTGTGGTCAAGCTTGCAATCCCTGGGTGTGTGTCATGAACGTGGGGTCACCCACAGGGGCAAGGGGGTGGGGAGGCAGGGAGGCAGAGGAGGGAGGGAGAGTGAAGCCAGCTGGACTCAGAAAGCCTGCCCAGAGTGAGTTATGGATGAGCTGAGCACGGCCAGAGAGGTGCAGCCGAGTCAGCGGGCTCTCTGATGAAGACATCCTCTGCAGCTTCTGGCCAGCTGTGCCCTAGCCGTGCGGGGCAGCCCGAGTCACAGGGAGCAGCCCGAGCCGCTGGCACCTTCCAGGGCTGAGAGAATCAGAGAGAACTGAAAAAATTGAACAACAAAAAGACACAGAGTCAGAAAGGAGACAGCCCCTGCCCTCCAGGAGCTTACATTCTACTGGGGGAAAACAGCCATCTGCTGATAAGTAAGTTCAGAGTAATTTGAGAGGGCCCCCCCTTTGGCATTGAGGTGGGTGGCTCAGCCCTTAGCATCATCCTGCTCCCATACAGTAGCCCAGCGACCCTGAGCCAGTCGAAGAACCTCCATTTCCTTATTGTAAAATGGGAGTATTAAGAGATCTGATGAGATCACACTCTGCAAGCCTCCAAGCACTCTGTAAACGCTGACTGTTATTATAAATTGGGAGAATCCCAAGCCTTCTAGAGTGTGGCCCTTGAACTGAGCCTCAGCAGGAACTGGGGGTTCCATGAGGTGGAGGGAAGGAAGGGGGAGCATTCCAGACATGGGCTAGGGGGTGCTGTCGAGGCATCGCCCCAGAGGGACAGACCAGCTCAGGTCACTGCTGTGTCCACTTAGCAGGGTCCCCTATCAGGCAGGACCAAACCTGAGAACACCTTGCCCCAGAGGATGTCCTGTTGGACTTCCCAGCATCGTAGGCAGTCCTGGGCCGGTGCTTCACATTTCTGGAATAGGGGAGTCCTCCCTCTGAGGCCAGCCCAAGGAGGTCCCAGCTAGCTCTGGGCCATCTGAAATCCACCAAACTCCATGGTGCTGATCCCTATTGGTTTCACAGACTTTTGGATTGGTTTGGGACCATCCTTGAGCCTCCAGACCACCCTGCTCCTAACACTTTTGAAGGCTTCCAGAAATAGAAGCACCAAAAGCTGCACCCTGGGTACACAGACTAACCCAGGATATGCCCCCCAGCCAACCAGGGCAAGGTTTCTCCATTCCATTGCTGCTTCTGGTTGTCCAAAGGGTGGTCTACCCCCCAGCCCTGCCTCAATCTTCTCATCTTTCAGCCTCACCAGGTGGTGGGAGTGAGGCTGATCTGGGGTCTTCAAAGCTGGTGATGAAGGTCTGAGCCTTGGGCAGGGTCAGGTGGGGGGGGAGGGCAGTGACTGTGAGTCTGGAGAAGGGGCGGGAGGAGCTAAACTCCACAGGACTCGAGCTGATTAGATACGGAAGAGACGAAAGTGACAATGGGAAGGAAGTGGGATCTTCCAGGGGAAGTGAGAAAAGGGGAGCAGAACTCTGTTCTGGTCATGCTGAGCTCGAGATGTCTGAACGTCAGATCTGGAGCTTGGAAGAGAGACTAGGCTGGACAAATGGACCTGGGAATCATCTCCACAGATGGACGGCAGAACCCTTGGGGGCTTCTGAGAATGGAAGGGGAGTGGGGGAGGGCCCCAAACAGAACCTTCCCCGGTGGGGTGGGGGCTGCTCCCAGAGCGCTTCCCCCGTTAGCCCTTCCTGAACTTGACCGTGTGTAGCTGGAGGTGAACTCATTCCTCCGGGCAGCCTAGGGTGTGAGGATGCATCACTCTGCCCTCCTGGGCCCAGTTAGTGAAACGTCTGCATATGCAGTGACTCAGCTGGACTTTTCCTGTAGGACCAGGACCAATATTTATGATGTCAGTTGTGATTTTTAGGAGAAAGAAATCAGAACATCGTGGGCCGCAGAGAATAAGAAGTGCTGGGTGGGTGTTTGAGGTCCCCAGCCCTGTGAATTGCTGCATTTTGGAAAGGAGCTTAGGGATCCTTTAGGCCAACTCATATTCCACAAATGGGGAAACTGAGGCTCTAAGCACCCTGGATTACACATCTAATAGTTATCTGAGGGCAGTTTCAAACCTAGACCTTCCCATCTCTGAGTAAGGCCCACGCTTTCTCTACCGTACCCAAAATGCCTCAATCTGAGTAACAGAGCTTGGGGAGGGGCCCTCTGGGGCTATGAACCCTGGATGGAGAGCTGACGGAGATGAAGGGTCATGTTGTGAGGGCTGCAACATCCATGGGGCGTGTGTCCCTTATCCTGTGCCTGAGGAACAACAGTGCCCTGAACCCCTGGAGCATGTTGGGAGGAGGCGTATTTGAACAGGTCTACACCCTGGCCCCCGACAGAGGGTTCAGGAAGGACCCATTTGTCGACACATTCCTAGCAAAGGCATAAGTAAAGAGACTTTTCCTGCCTAGCAGGGGTTTGTTAGCCCAAAGGAAGCCACCCCTCCCTTCTTCCCCCTCCTCCTCCCCATGGGTGGAGGACACTTGGTCTGCTGACTTTGGGCCATGTCCCACAGCAGGGGGCATTGGGCATTGACTCATGTCCTGCTAAAATAGATAAAGGAGGGGGGCAGCCCGTGCCCTGAGACCTGGCTCTGTGCCACTGTCTGGACTGAGTCAGTGGAGCAGGACCTGGGTGTAAATTCTGCCTCTGATTCTTACTTGCTACCTGTGAGTCCTTGGGAGAGTTAGTTAACCTGGCTGGGCCTCAGTTTCCCCACCTGTAAATGAAGGCCTCTCCCAACTCCCCATCTGAGAACCTCTGAGGGATTCCCTCATTCAGCAGAGGCTCAGGAGCATGGAGGGTGGCTGGGCAGTGCAGTGAATAGAGTACCAGCCCTGGAGTCAGGAGGACCTGAGTTCAAGTCTGGCCTCAGACACAACACAAAAACTGGCCATGTGCCCTTGGGCAAGTCACTCAACCCCAATTTCCCTGCCCTCCCCCCTCCAAAAAAAAAAGCAAAAAGCAAAAATAGGGCAATACTGAGATGATCCAGAAATACCCATGAGAATGCTACTATCAATGATAATAATGATGAGAACGTAACAAGAAAAGCCGGCCTCGCTGTAAGCCTTTAGTATATGGTGGTATCTCAGAAACAGTGAGGCCCAGAAGGACCGGTAGTAAATAGCCTTCCCAGCGGCATCTTTCCTGATGGATCCTCCAGAGAGGCCTGCCAGCTGCCTGACCCAGGCCCGTGGAGGAAGAGGCAGTTTGCCTCTGTTAGTGATGGTGGGAAGCAGATGCCCCTGGCTACCTTTGGGGTGGGGGGGTCTCCCCTCTGTGGGTGGCCCCTACTCACCAAGTGGAACCAGACCTTGGTTTGCAGAATCCTGCAATATGGATTTTAAGGCTGTAATGAACTCAAGATGATTTAATCAAACCCTCTCGCTTTTAAATGAGATAATTTATATATGTATATTGATCTATAAACACGAGTCTCTTTACCAACTTTTACAAAGCTCTATATAATGCTAGCTGCTATCTCAAGAGATGAGGAGACTGTCTTAGAAACGCTGAGTGATGCCTGAGCCGGCAGAGACAGGGCCTGGAACTGGCATCTTCCAACTGTGAATCGTGACCCTTTATTAGGAGCAAGCATGTACCTTTGGTAAAGTCTGACTGATCCATTACCACGTTTAGGAAAAAGACCTTTGCTTTAAGAAAACTGTCTGGATGACTGGAGGCAGCGCCGTGTCTGTGAGAGGGCAGGTGGGCTCTGGGAGCCCACCGGTAGTAAGAGGAAAGAGCTGCCCCTGGAGCCTGGGGACCAGAGGTGGCTCCTGGCTCTGCTCCTTAGACCCTGGACCAGCTCCTTCCTCTCTTAGCCTTAGCTCAGGCCCCTATACATCAGTGATGGCTGTGGTTGGCACAGACCGGCTCAGCTGGTCTGGGGGTGCCTTTCAGCCCTAGGCTGTGGGATGGCAAGCTCGGAGTCTCAGTGTGCTGAAGAACCTTGTGGTGGTGAATAGCCATCCCATGTCCTTAGAGACCAGCACAAAGGATCTGGGAAGTTAGGATGGTGTTTCAAGGTGGTGGAATAGATGGAATTCTGGACTTGGAGTCAGGAAAACTGAGTTCAAAATCTGTCCCCCATACTCTGGGCAGTAGAATGGGAGTCACTTAACCACTTTCACCCCTAAGTGAGGATAAGAGCACCTACCTCATAGACTGTTGTGGAGGTCTGTGTAAAGTGTTTTATAAACCTGCTTTGTTCAGACGTGTCTGGTTCTTCATGATCCTATTTGGGGCTTTCTGGGCAAAGCTCCTTTTCCAGCTCTTTTTACAGATGAGGAAACTGAGGCAAACAGGGTCAGGTGACTTGCCCAGGATCATCCAGCCAGAAAGTGTCTGAAGCTGGATTTGAGCTCAGTCTTCCTGATTCCAAGCCCAGTGCTCTATCTACTGTGCCACCTAGCTGCCCACAGCCCTATATAAATTCTAGTTCCATTTCTAGGAGAGGTAATGAGTTCCCCATCAGGGGAGGTCTTCAGGCAGTTAATCAGCACCTGTTGGATGTTAAGGGAGAATTCTGGTTCTGGCACAGGATGTACTAGCTAGAAGTGGGGCTTCCTACATGCTCCTCTGTGAGATCCCAGGATCATGGGGGCCATGGAGATGCCTTCCAGTGTTCTGACTTCACACTGTGGGGCCTGGCTGCTTCCAAAAGACCTAACATTTCCCATTCCTGGGGCATAGAAACTTGTGAGCATTTCTACACTTCACTTAGTGTCTTAGAAATGAATAAAAGTCTGTTTTCTCTCTCCACCTCCCACCCCCAAAAGGAAGAAAACCAAACCCTTGTGACAAAGGCAAGGCAAGCAGGTCTCTGTGATGACTATGGCCAAAGCCCCACACCACCTTGGGCACCCTGAGTGCACATCCAGGCCATCAGGATGTTGGCAACCTGCTTTGTGGTGGTCGTGGCATCTCCAAACCCTGAAGAAATTCCTCTGTCGTGCTTCAGTTAGGTGACCCTGCTACATCTTGGCCACTCGAACCAGAGCATCTAAAATCATGCAAAACTGTTCCTGGGTGATTAAGCCGTACTCCCTGCTGCTTTAGGGAGCCAGCCTGGCTGACAGCAGGCTTGGGCCTGGGGCTTCATGGCCAACGTGAGCCACAGACCTGAGAAGAGGGGTTGGATGGGTAGGTGCCCTCCCACCCCATTTCACTGGCCTCACGCCCACCTCCTCTCCATCGCTTCTCCTCTGCCCTGTCCTGTTGAGATGGCCCTTGTCCTCACCTCCGTCTCCAGGCTCCCTCCCACTCTTGCCTCCTATCCGGTCTTCATTCATTGGCCCTCTGGATGCCTTTCTCCTGTGCTCTGTTAGGCTCCTTAAGGCTATGTTCCTTTGGATTGTGCATCCCTAGTATCTGGTACTGAGTGGATATGTTGGCCATGCTGCGGGCACTTAATAGATGCTCTTCATTTGATGAATAGACTGGAAACACCTGCCAAGGAGTGTCAGCTCCTGGCAGCAGAAGCTGGTACATTTGTCTTTGTATCCCCAGCACCTAGTATGTTAGTACACAGTTGGCATTTAATAAATGTTTACTGGCTGACAGATATGGGACACACACAGTCAGGAGTGTCTGGTGCACGCAAGCTGCCAGTTAACTGGTGTATCTCCAATCCAGGGGGAATTAGTGGGAGGGATTATTTAGGAAAGGAAGTTTGGTGTCAGGCTCTAAAGACCAACAAGTAGATGTTTGTTCTGGAGGAATGGGGAGCCAGGGAGGCTTCCTGAGCAGGTGAGTGGCATGGTTGGGTCTGTGCTTTAGGAAAGTCCCTTTGGCACCTGTGTGGAGGATGGATCAGAGAGAGAGGGGAGACTGGAGGTGGGGAGGTGAATAAAGAGTCTGTAACAATGGTCCATGCTTGCTTCTATCCCTGGTGATGAACTTTACTTCTGTCCCAGGGTGATGCCCAAGTGAGTAGAGAGTATGGGACAGATGCTTGAGATGTGGGAATCAGCTAGATTTGGCAAGGGATTGGTTATTGGGGGTGAGGGAGAATGAAGATGGGAGGGAGACTTTAAGGCTGTGAACCTGGGAGCTTGGAAGGATGGTGGTGATGTCCTTGCCAGAAAAAGGAGAGTTAAGAGGGTTATGGGTTCAGGGGGAAAGTAAGTGAGTTCTCTCTTGGACATAGGGAGTTTGAGACGCCTACGGAGTGCCCAGATGCTGTTGTCCAGCAGGCTGGGGAAGACGTGAGACTGGAGCAAAGAGAGAGATGAGGGCTGGTCATGGGCATTCGGGAAGCATCTTCAGACCCAGGCTAGCTGAAAACAGTATTCCCTTTCCGAAAAAGAATTCCTAGAGTAAGAAAAGAAGCCCAAGGGAGGAGTTAAGAAGGAAAAGGAAAGGAGAGTTTTGCCTCTCACCTTTTTCTGGACCTGGGGCACAGCCCCGGATAATAGCAGGGTGGGTGGAGCTGTGGTTTCTTCTCTTTTGTGGCTGGTTCTTCTTGCCTTCTCACCAATCCCTGGTGATTCTTATTGACAACTTTCTTCTTCTTCTTCTTCTTCTTCTTCTTCTTCTTCTTCTTCTTCTTCTTCTTCTTCTTCTTCTTCTTCTTCTCCTCCTCCTCCTCCTCCTCCTCCTCCTCCTCCTCCTCCTCCTCCTTCTCCTCCTCCTCCTCCTCCTCCTCCTCCTCCTCCTCTTGGTCCTTTTCCTCCTTCTCTCCCTCCTCTTCCTCTTTGGTCTCACTGTAACCAGGGAGCTGTCTAGCACTGAGTACAGTGCTTAACACATAGTAGACACTTAACTGTTCATTGACTGACTCATTCTCCCTACCTGACTGACTCTCCTTTATTTCTCACATATGAGGCAGCCTACGATCCCATGGGCTTTCCTCGCTACCATGTCACTTTGGGGGTTCATGCTGAGCTTTGAGGTGATGACACATCTCTCCTCTCCCACAAACCTTTCATTACACTGATAGTGCAAAATCTGTTTCATTTCAGCCCATAGACAATATCAGCTGTAGTAATCCCAAGGACATATTCATACAGTGATCATTCCATTGGTTATAACCAGTGGTAGAACTGACATATATTACCTTGTTTTATGCTCATGTGAATGGTGGGAGGTAAGTCCTTCTGGTGTGTGTGCTTGTCCTTGCCACCTCCCAAGGCTAAACCCTCCCTTCCTCCCACCTCTATGTTCATATTCTCATAGCAGACTCCTCACTGTTCTCTCTGATTTCATTTTTATTTCTACCTCATATGTCAGACTTAGAGAAGCAGCTGGTGTCAGGTAAAGAGCTCTAGGTGAGAACTTTGGGGAGAATGGGTTTGGAATCCCAGGCCCTAATTAGTAGGCTCATCATGGGCAATTTCTTTATTCTCAGTTTCCTCACAAATCCTGTGAAATGGGGATAATGCTAGACCACAGGGTTGTTATGAAACATTGTGTGGAAAGGGCTTTGTGGGCATTAAAGCACCATCTTTGAACCAACATTTCTTGTTAAATCCCTCTCTGAGAGGGGCCTTGGCTCCATCTCACCACCTTAGGCTCTCGGTAGTGGCAGACCTCTGCCAGGGTCCTTTCTCTGAACTTCATTTTTATCAAACCCCACCTCTTGATTGAAGACCTAGAGGGGCTGGGTCGCCTAGTGCCTCCCCCCAGCTTGCCTTCTTTTGTTTTCTCCCCTGGAGAAAAGAGACACTTAACTGTGAATGTAAAACCCTTTACTTTCATTAGATTTTTTTGTTCAAGAGATTCATTACTTCTAAAATGAAGAATAAGGGAAAACATTTTATTTTTAAAGACTCAGCAAATTAAAAAGTCAGTGGAGACAGAGAAAAAGATAACTGCTAGGAGAGGGAGGGAAAGGAAGAAGAGGCGTGGGGGGGGGGGGCAGAGTGAAAGATCACGGACCAGTTTCTTTTGCATGAATCTTCCACCCGCCCCCTTAAAGATCAAGGCTTTAGACTTGGCCTCCACTCGCCCTCCAGCAGGGCCCCAGAGCACAGGGGCCAAGTGTGTTTGCCAAGCTGCAGATCCAGGATCTCTGGGCTGGACCATCAGTGCTGAACACATCAGGAAGCATCAGCAGGCTATTACTTGCACGTGGGGCAGCTGCCCGGGGGCAGTAGAAAGAACACTGGCCTTGGTGCTGAAGGACGTAAGTTTGATTCCCGGTTTTGCTCCCTACCTGTCATGTGAGCTCAGTCAATTACGTCTTTCTGTGCCTCAGTTTCCCCACATGTTAATTGGGAGGCTGGGTACAGAGGCAGCATGGTCATTGGACTTTAAGCCAGAAATTCTGCCTCAGATATTCACTAGCTCTGTGACTTTGGGCAAGTTATCTCTTTGTGTCTCAGTCTTTTCCTGTATTAAAATGAGGGGGTTGGCCTCTCAGGCCTCTCCCAGCATCCCTCGCTTCCTTTGCACTGATCTCCCTCCTGGCCAGTTCTGCTTTCATTCTCCCTCTGACTTCCTCTTCCTTCCATCTGCTCTCCAGCCATAATGATAACAACCGAAAAACACGACATGCCCACCATTGCAGAACACTTTGAGGCTGGTAAAGAGACTAGTTACATTATCCACTAAACTGCTCCTGAGGATGCCTGCTGGGGCATATTGACTTAGAAGACCATATAGTAACATTATCTATCATCTATTGTATGTTTTTCTATTTTGTAAAATCTCTTCCAATTGCTTTTTTAAAAAAATTAATTATTTATTTTTTGGGGGGGAGAGGCAGGGCAATTGGGGTTAAGTGACTTGCCCAAGGTCACATGGCTAGTAAGTGTTAAGTGTCTGAGGCCACATTTGAACTCAGGTTCTCCTGCTCCAGAGTTGGTGCTCTATTCACTGTGCCACCTAGCCACCCCTTCTGATTTCATTGGGAGTGTTGTGGGCTGGCTGACCCCTCTGGTCTAGGGTGTCTCTCTTGATGCTCACAGCCAGCCTGGGAGGCAGAGGGGCTTATTCTTGTCTCCACTTTACTAGTGGAGACAGAGGTTCAGAGAGATGGTGACCAGTGGGGAGCCCTCGCTAGGCAATGCTTGGGGTAGGCTTTGAACATGGTCTTCCTGACTCCAAGTTCAGTGTTACCCCTCCTTTAGAGGTGGCTGACCCTACCTGGCCATGGCTTTACTCCTGAAGTGTGTCCCAGCTTATTTCCCTCAGGCCAGGGGGAGTTTTCAGCCCCAGGGTAAACAAGTCTTCTCCATCAGCCCCTTCTCTGGCTTTGCTCCTTGGAGAAATCAGGGCAGACAGAAGTGGCAGTGGAGGAGCCTGGGGAGGATGAGGATGCTAGTGGCTAGAATCTACAGGGATTTCTGTTTGCAGAGTGCTCCACATGTTTTATTTCATTTAATACTCAACAACCCTTTGAGGAAGGAACTTGTTATCAACATTTCCCAGATGAGGGAATTGATGCTGAGAGGAATGTAAAGATTCGCCCAGGGCTGGAGAGCCAGGAAGCCTGTGAGGCAGGACTGGAATCTGGCTCTTAGATTCCAAGTTCAGGGAGCTGTCCAGTAAGAGAAGCCAGTCCTTCAGAGCCCAGCTTTGTTCCTGGGCTCCTCCTGGGAGAGTATCCGTGGCATATGGTTTAAATCTGCAGCCTCAGTGATAATTAAGTGCCTGTTGAGTTCAGAGCACTCTGCTGGGTGTTGGGGGAAATGTAAAGATTAATTACAGTTTCAATCAGCAACTTCAATATTTACTAAGTACTTCATATATGCCTAGTGTGAGGAGAGCCAGGGCTGTAGCCTCCATGAGTGATGGAGGACTGGCTCCTGTAGAGGAAGGAAGATCTGGGTTCAAACTCTACCTAATGGCTCTCTGACCCTGGGCAAGTCACTTTATATCTCTGAGACTCAGTTTTCTCCTTTGTAAAATGACACGAATGCCTCCCTGGGCTGTTGTGAGGCTCCAGTGACTATGGCCTCGAAGCTGGGAGGGACATTCAAGGCCCTCATTTGTGGATGAGGGAATGGAGGCACAGAGATTAAGTGATGTAACCAGGGTCACCCAACTGGCTCTTGTCCAAGGGGTAATTTGAACCCAGCTCTTCCTGTGTCCAAGGCCAAGCCTTGAATGTCAGGGAAAAGATTTTGAACATTAATGAGAAGGTAATAGGCAGCCTTTGAAGGTTTGGGTCTATGGGGGATGGAGAGCTTGGTGGTGAGACAGGCATTGAATCAGGCAGTCAAGGGAAGATTTGTGCATGATGGGAAACTTTCATATGTTTGGATTTGTTTCCATGTTTCTGTTGGGCTTGGAGGCAGTGTTGGCAAGCTGCTTCTGGCTCTCCTGTAACAAAGACACATCTGCACAGCTTAGCAGATCCCCTCAGATGTGAAAACTGGGCAGCGGGAGAGAGAGCGAGGCTGCCCCTCCCTCTTCTTAAGCTTGAGCTCAGAGTTTTTGGAGGCTTGGAGGCTCTCCTCTTCCAACAAGGGCCTGTGCTGATACAGAGTGGGAAGGATAGACCTCTTCACACTCTAACCCTCTGTTTACAAGGTTCACACCAATGAGTTCTGGTGTTGCTGTCTTCCTGACCTGAGACCTCACTGGCCCTGTGCAAATGGTTGCCTGGGTCATGGCTCATCATTCCTCTGAGTTACCCCCTTGGTCTTGGTCTTTGCATGGAAGGCTGGAGAGTGGGAGGGGGGGGAGTCAAGTGATGGAGAGAACCAGAGATGACAGTAGCAGATGGAGGGAGGGATCCCTGGGCCAAGTTGGGAGCAGAGGGAACACAAGATGGCAGCAGCCTAGTGACAGGGGTGGAGAACAAAGGAATTCTTGGACCAGTCTCTGAAAACTCAGAAGAGGAGTCGTGGAAAATGACTTGGACTGGGACATGAGAAGGAGAGCCGAAGCTGTAGCTCAGCAAGGAGTAGGACTCCTTGTGAAGCCAGATCTTCCCCTCCTCTGGGACTGTGAGTTATGTGGGCTACATAGGGCTAGGGGAAAGGGGTCACCCTAGCAACCTGAGCCCTCTCAAATGAGGAAAGTGTAGGTAAATCACTTTGCTTGTTGACATGACTTAGTGAGACAAAGACAGGAGATGCTGTTCTTAGTGATTTGGATGAAATCACAGGTCCTGTGACTAAGAGATTGGCAGTGGACAAGACGGGAAGGGGTCACTGGCCAGGACAGCGGGCACTCTCAGGCTTCTCGAGAGCAAGGATCGCCTCACTGGTCTTTGTACACCAGCGCCGAGTCTGACATACAGTCGGCACTTAATACAGGCTTGTTGACCTTAACTGACAGAGCCAGACCCCAAAGAGTTCTTGACTGGCTGGAATCAGGCTTGGATCAAGTAAGAGTAGTAACAATGACAGCAACCAACCAACCAACAGCACCAGCGACCATTTATACGGCGCCCAGTGCGTGCTGGTCGCTGTGCCAAGCACGTTATCCTTATTATCTCATATGATCCTCACAACAACCCTGGGAGATGCGGTTATGATCCCCATTCTGCAGATGGGGAAACGGAAGCAAACAGAGGTTAAATGACTTGTCCGGGGTCACCTGAGCCTCTGTTTTCTCTCCTGTAAAATAAGAGTGAGAACGACACCTTCTTCACAGGATTCTGAGGGTCAAATGATATGACATCTGCAAGGAGCTCTGCAAACCTTCAAGTTACCTGGAAACGTGAGATATTTTATTAGCCATAGTAACAGTTGATGTGGAAAAGATCTGGGGTTCTCAGTGGACCACAAGCCCATTATTTGGAGACAAGAGTGTGACAAGGCAGCCAAAAACACTTGGGGGCCCTCGGCCTCGTCGATGGAAGACGCCTGGTGTCCAGGGCTGGGAAGGCGGCTGTCTTGCCCTCCTCTACCCGGGTCTGGTCACTGCTGGACACTTGAGCACCAGAGGTCAGCGGCAACAGTGGTGAAGGGCCTCACATCCATGCCAGAAAGAAGTTGGAGAGTTTAGTGTGGAGATGAGAAGACTGAGGGCCAGGCTTTGAGTATTTGAATGACTGTCAGGGGGTCAAGACCTGGATCCACTCGGTTTGGTCCCAGAGGGCCCAGAAAGGGGCAAAGATGGATGCTTCAGGGGGTTGGATTCCACCTCAGTTCAAAAGGAAAAGGTCCTTTTCAAAAGGCCACCTTTGGGCACCATGTTCCCAAGCAAAGGCCATATGTGAGGAAGGACAGAAGGCACGTGAGGATTCCCGTTCAGGTCCAAATTAGACAAAATTACTTCTTCCAAACCCCATTCATGACTGCTCACAAACCAGCTCCCTCCCAAGCACCTTTCCCTAAATGGTGGAGCAGCAGAGGGCTGACCTGAGAGCCCTCAGAGACTTGGCATCTCAGGAGAGAGGGAGGCTTTCACCCGCCTATCCGGGCACCAAGGCTGTCCTGCATGCTTGACCTGATGGGCCCCTGTATTGTTGGGTTCCCTGCTGAGAATCATGGATCTCATCTGCTGGAAGAGGCAGCCTCAGTGGTGGGAAGGGGTGGTGGAGGAAAGATGTGGGGTGTGGCATCAAGAAGGCTTGGGTTCGAACCCTGTCTCTTGGCCCTCCTTCTAACTTTGTGACCCTGGATAAGTCACTTTCCTGATAAATGTTTGTGGCCGCTCTCCAGGCCCCTCTTCCAAGCTTTAAGTACCTGAGACAAGACAGGCAAAAGAGACCCAGCCTTGCCCTCCTGGCACTTACATCCTGAGGGGTGTTGGGAGGGGGGAGGGCACTCAGTCTGAAGAGGAGCAGGACCTTCCTGGACTGGAGCTGCAGGGAGTCTCCCCAAGCTGCTAACTCACTGATTCTTCCTTTCTTCCTCCCCACATGTCCCAGGACCTGGGTTAGAAACACAAGGTCCAGCAGAAATCATCTGTGTGTTCTACCCAATGAGAGCTCTCTCTCCTTTGTGTCCTCAGCCCTCCCTGCCAGGTCAGGAGGCAGTCGTTACCAAACGCTGCCTCCCAGCATTCCTGGCTTGGGCCGTGCTAAAGCAGGGGTTCTGAACTTTTTGTGTGTCATGGATCCTGGCCCCTGCCGGCATTCTGGTGAAGCCAATGGCCCTGTATTTAAGTACATAAGACAGAGGAACAACTGCATTGAAATAGTTACCAATGTGGTTTTCAAAAAGCTTATAGACTGCAGGTCCAGAACCCTTGCTCTAGATGGATGGAGTCCATGTGGTGACCACTCCCCACTCTAGGGTGGAGCCCTTGGGTTGGCTTTTTTCTCTTGCCCTGTTGCTTTTCAAAGGGGGCTATATATAGTTATTGGTTTTAGCTTTAGAATGCGACATGTAAATTCCACATAGAACATCATTCTGTTACGGCTCAATTATCTGTCCTGTTTATGTATGAGGGAGCTGGTCCTTACTTATCCACACTAATGGAAGGATAGCTGGTTGCGTGCAGTCCTTAGATGATTCTGTGATCTGAGGAGGGGGGATTCTCTGTAGAGAGTGATGACCCCACATGTTCCTGATTGTCAGGTCTTGGCATGCCAACCACAGTGCCTCTTCAGGAAGATCCCAGCTACTCAGCAGAGATCAGCCTTGATGAGGGTCCGGGAAAGACCCAAGGGATGGAAACGCCTATGACCCAGGTTGTAACAAGCATTCACGAGGTCGATCTGGGAGAAACCCTGGAGACAGCCGGACAGACCACTCATGGAGAAGCCAAGACTTCGCCTGGGGGATGCCCCCTGACTGTCTAACAGCTTCTGGTCTTTCCATTACATGCTCCCCTGCTCCCCAACTGTCCATGTAAAGTCCAGGGCCCAAGTGTGCATCTTGGACATCTGCCACACAAGGACTGAGGAGGAGGAAGAATGGGGGTGGGTGGTGCCCCAGTGTCACATGGAATCAACTCTGGAATGTGCCTTGATTGTGATGTGAATCCTTGTTCTTCTGGGCTGTTAGCATTTGCATGCCAACAAGTAACAAAGCCACGATGTAGGAGGATTCCTCAGCTGCTTGGTCTCCCTTCTGGCACCAGAGCTGGTCAAGAGCTCCTGGCCAACTTTGTCTTTGTACAGTGGAGAAAGATGGAGCGCAGAGGGCCAGCGCTGGCTGAAGAGCAATTTCTTTTTACATGAAACATTGGTGGCTGCATTGGAAGTAAATGGGGCCGGTGCTCAGGGCCCTCTTTTCCTCAGACTGACATCTGGTCCAGCTTCCATTCCTCGGTCAACAGCAGGAAGCAGAGGAGGAGGCAGCCCCCAAACATGTTTGGAAGGCGGGGATCGCAGAGGCTGCAAGCAGCCCACCCCATGTGCATTGAGAAATGCCCTTGTTCTCAGGGGATCTGTCAAACAACAAGATTTTGTTAAGTGCGTATTACAGTCTAGGCTCCTTTCTGGGATCTAGATCTGGACCTTAGGTCTAGAACTGGAGGGGCTGTGGAGAAACTGGAGGAGCTAAAGCTTGGAGTCAGTGTCCCCTTCCTGGAGTGTCTGCAAGGGGGCTCCTCCTTACCTGCCTGTCTGTCCAGCTCTCTGTTGTCTTCTGTCTCTCTCAGTCTCTATCTCTGTATCGCTCTCTTAGTCTCTGACTCTGTGTCTCTATCTCTCTCTCTTTCTCTCTCCATGTCTGTTTGTCTCTCACTCTCTGTGTCTCTCTCATTCTCTCTGTCTCTCATTCTCTGTCCCTCGCTCTCTCTCTCTGTCTCAATCAATGTCTGTCTTTTTCTAGTTCTCATCAAAATGGATCCAATTCCATCTCTCACTTCACAGAGGTCTTGCCATATTGCCTGACAGAGATAAGTTATTTTCTTTTCCTTTTTTTGGCTTTTTGGAGGGGAGAAGACTGGTCAGTTGGGGTTAAGTGACTTGCCCAAGGTCACATGGCTAGTAAGTGTTAAGTGTTTGAGCCGGATTTGAACTGAGGTCCTCCTGACTCCAGGGCCGGTGCTCTATTCACTGCACCATACAGCTGCCCTTAAGAGTTATTTTCTAAAAACCAACTTCAAGCCTATTGGTTGAGGAGTAGAAATATAGCCAGACTGTCATCCCTAGTGAACTAGGGCTGGAGTCTTGGTGTGCCTTAATCTTGAGAAAAATGTCTCATCTATACCTGGATGGTGCCTTCCTAAGTGCAAGCTGCGGGGTGAGGCTTGGCTAGATAGGGCTTCACCTGAAAAAAGTGGACTTGAAATGTTTGTCAGTGCTGTGCTATGCCAACCAGGTGATCTTAGGTGGTCTTAAATGGGGGGGGGGGGATGTCCAGGCCCAGGGAGGTGCTCACCCCATGCAGGTGACACCTTGTGCTGGTCAGATCGTCCCTTGAGTCTTATGTTCATCTCTGGGCATCCCAGGTTAGGAAGGGCATTGATCAGGTGGAGGGAATTCAGAGGAGGGTGGCCAGTCTGCTGAAGGCTCTTGAGCCCAGGCTTTATAAGGACCAGTGGAAGGAACTGAGAATATTTAGCCTGAAGAAGAGATAAGACTTGGGTGGCCAGGGAGGATGTTCATGGTGGCTGTCTTCAAGTGGTCAAAGATTGTTGGAAGGAGAAATGGGCTGCTTCTGTTTGGCCCCAGAGTGAAAATGGGTAGAACTTTGTTTATGCTGAATGTTAGGGAAACCTTCTCAAACCAAGAGATTTCCAAAGAAGAGTAGGCTGCTCATCCCCTCCCCCACAACACATGGGCTTGAGTGCATTTACTCACTCACACACACACACACACACACACACACACACATACACACACACCCTGCGTGGTGGGCAGGACAGCTGCTGCTGTTGGGGCACTGGTGGGTTTGTGAGATACCCTGGGGGGGGTCTCTAGGAAGAATCCACAATTCTGTGGTCCCTCATGGCCATTCGGTGGTCCCAGCGCCTTCAGCATTTCCTGTGTACTAGTCCGTGAGTGCTGAAGTTCCTTTTCTGTATTTAAAAATCTGCGTCTGAGCCAGGGCTGCTGAGCCACGGAAATGCCCCGACTGGGCGGCTTTGGAGCGGAGCTGGTTCTGCCTCCTTCAGGCTCCACACCTTCCCTTGCAGCTCTTTCTCCCTTCACTGTGGGGCGGCCTTCCCTGCTGCCCCAAGTTCAAGTGCTCGCCTTCCCTGACAGTCGGCCTCAATGTCTATTCTGGGCAAAGTTGTGGGGCTGCTTTGGTGCGAGCCTCTCTCATCATGAGCCAGAATGACTGAGGACGTTACAGAAGGCGGCCAAAGGAAAAGCTGTGAACCAGCGAAGGCTTAGTTTTCCCAGCACGCCCATTCCAATTTTAACCTTCCTTTTGGGAAGATGTTTTCTGGAGAACGTGGGCATTAAAGACCGTGTAAGTGCCACCGCGAGGCGCTAAAGGTAACCCCCCTCCCTTCTGTTTATCGCACCTTCAGAACACCAGCTGGCCAAGCAGAGCTGCCATTTGCGGGGTGGAAGCACCAACCGCCTCTTCTCCACCCCCAGCATGTTTCTGGCTCCCCAGTCCCCACCTGTTTGTGACCAGGATGGCCTCAGTCTTATTCCTTCAATGCCTGAAGGCCACATGAACCTTGGAGCTGAAGGCTCAGGGAAGGCAGAGCACTCAGCAGGGACCAGCAAGCACCTCACATTCCTCCTCTCTGTAATTGGTAAAGTATCCAAGTGGCTCTGGCTGACCACTTCTGATTTCTGCCCCTGCCATGTCCTCCTGTGTTCTCTGGGCTCCTGTACTGACATCAGGGTCCAGCTGGGCAGCAGGGCCAGAGAAGGGGATGATGGATTTACAGACTGTGCTATGACCTTCATTCAGATGAAGAAAAGAGGCTCTGTTGTGTTGAAATCTCTGTCTGGTCTTCCCTTTCCCTCTGACTCCTCACCCTGGATCCAACCCTGCATTTCTTGTTTCCCAGCTTCCAAGCAGAAATTGTGTGTGTGTGTGGGGGGGGGGGGGGGCCTCATCTGTCCTTAGTGGACAAATTGCTGTGATGAAGGAGTCCGGGTTCCAATCTCGGCTTTATCCCTTCCTTCCTTTGTGAAAATCAGCTAAATACTTAGCATCTCCATTTGAACAGTTGTATCTGTTAGCATCGCGTTGGGCCCTGGCTAGAGTCTGGGGATACAGAGAAAGGCAGAAGCCTCACTCATGTCTCAAGTAACTAATGGAGGCGACAACCGAGAGAAATCCTGAGATACAGGATGAATACAGAAGGCCAGAAGCCCCGGCAGCTGGGCGCCTGGGGATAGGCTTGTCAAGGGTGAGGGGGCACTGTTCTCTTGGTCTCTGCCTCTCTCCATCTATCTCATATTCAATATGTTCTTGATGCCCGGTAGAGCGTAAGTTCCATGGTAGGAAGGGATTGTTCCATTCTTGACTCCCCAAGGTCTGGCATGCAGTAGGCGCTTCATAAGTGCTTGTGGATTGGTTGGTTCCATCTCTAAATCCAGTATATTACAATCAAGACTAATAAAATCGCTCCTTTTATTCTTCAAATTCCTATTGATTCATTCATTCACCCATCTGTTAGACATTTATTGAATAAGACCCTGAGGCTCCATGTGGCCACCCCGAGACTTTGCCCTTTGGGACCCTGACATCTTCTGGTGTCAGACTTCTGGGTAAGAATGGCTAGGAGAACAATCAGTAGCTGAGAAGTGTCTGGGGAACATAGGACAGAAGGAAAGAGAGGGACCTTCTGGCTGGCCATGGGGCAAAAGGGCACCATTGACAAGTCAGTGTCTGGGTGGGGATTTTAAGATTGGTTGTTATTCTTTGTACTTGGAGAGTTCTCAAATGACATCACCATGTTGGGGTCAAGTTACAGCGAGTCTGTGGCTGATCAGACCAATATGAGCTTGCAAGGCTCTACCACAGGCCGGGCACGAATAGGTCATGTGCACATCTGGGATGGATTCTCTACATTTGTGCATCTCACATTTCCTTTGAATTCCTGCAGTTCTGCTTTGCTCACAGAGCATGACTGACAATATCAAAGGCCCTAGTTACATCAACAAATCTTGTGTATGGCCCTCTGTTCTGCTCCTGGCATTTCTCCTGGAGTTACCAGGTGGCAAACACTGTACTGACTATTGCTCAGCCCTTTCTGGCTCTCAGGTAGATGGCCATCTTCCAGGTGAAGGACCAGCCTATTAAGTATGACTCTGGTAAGGATCTTGCCACAGTGACTGAGAGAGATACTCCACTCCTCTCCTGTGACTGTCACAAGATAATCTGTTTCCTTTTAAGAAGAGTCAGACTGTTCTGCCAGGCTGCCCTCCTGACACAAGTACCTGCCTTAAACTAATCATGACCTGTTTCCCAGGCATTGGGACGTTAGTGTGCTCTACAGCCTTCCACCAATGCTTCCTGAGGCTCTAGAGACAGTGCTGGAAAGATCTTTATGGTAACCTTTTGGCCCTTAGTGGGGCTCAAAGTGTAATCTTCCTGGTGGGTTTACACAGTCATCCCCTCATCTGGCCCACCACCAGAAAAGTCTTCTTCCCCCTCCTGGTGGCAATGATTCCCTCCATCCTTTGTCTGGAAGACGGTTGAAGGCTCAGCCAGGCTCTGTCTTCCCTCAATCAGCCTCCCCATCTGTGGTCTGTCTAAGTTACAGAGATTCAAAGGTCAGAGGGACCCCAGCAGCCATCTGGTGCCTCCCAGGCTTGACCAAGAAAGCAGCCCAACCAGTGGGCTGTAGTGACAAGCCTTCCAAACTGCCCCATACAGCTCCTTCCACTCCTGAACGACTTGCCTCCTTAGGAAGCTCTTCCTGTCTTTCTGCAGCAGGTCCCACTGGTCTCAGTTCTGCCCTCTGGATCCAAATGGAGCAAACAAAAGCCTTCTTCCGCAGCACTATCTTTAAGTATTTATTGAAAAGACCATCCCATCTTCCCTTCAGGGAATGTAGGATTCCTCGCCAGTTCCTTTGTCCTTTCTGAGCAGAGGACTCTGGACCTTCTGGCTCTTCCCTTGACTCCTCTGCATTCAGGTCTCAGTCAGTGACCAAGTCTGTTGTGAGCTGGCTGGTTGTATGAAGATTCCACCTAGAGAGCTTGTGGTTGGTGTTAGCTAAAAGGGGCAAAAACAACCCAGAAATGACCTTGAGCAGCCACACAGTTTGGAGGACAAGTTGTGGATTTGGAGTCAGAGAATCGAGTTTGATTCTGGATCTGCTGTTTCTAGATGTGCCACTGACCTCTCTGAGCCTCAGTTTCCTCATGGAAGGAGTCAGACTAGACCACCTCTGAGGTCTCTTCATTCATTGCCTCTGAACTATCCAACCTTTCCCAGGGCTCAGGCATAATGGAGAGAGAGGACAGTGAGACTGATCCAGAGAAACAGCCCTCCTCTGATACTCCCGGGCACCTGGGATCTCTCAGAGGTGGGTCATCTCTCCAAAGATGACAATGGCAGCCCATCTCTGCCCTCCACTTGTGGGGGACTCTGGTCCCTATACTCCCATAGAGTTACCTCAGGAGGTCCATGCTTTCTCCTGACTTTGAGAGGAGAACAGTGGATGGCACACAGGACCACCCCCGTCATCCCCTGGACAAGTCAGTGGACCATCTTCTTGGTTCTTCTATTTCTTTGGTGATGCCTTTGACAGATGCTTAGTCACTGGACAGCTTAACAGTCACTAGGCTGCTTAACTGAAGCAAAGCTTTTTGACAGACAGTGTTGCTGCATTTCTGGGAGGCATCAGCAAGCAGTGATATCCAGCATCTTAGAACAAACCCTCTGCGGATTTGGAGAGAGGATGTTGGCTGGCCCATGATGGGCCTACATACAGGGTATGGTCTGAGAAAAAAGAGGTTCATTGTTTTCTTGCCAGAAGTTAGGTTTGATATAAGGCCAGATGTAGGGAAGAACTTCCCAATAATGAGAGCTGTGCCAGATTTTCTCTGCTTCATAAGGCAGTGAGCTACCTGTCACTGGGGGTCTCCAAGAAATTGAAATAATGTTTGTAAAGTGCTTAGCACTGTACCTGACCCATGCTAGGTGCTTAATAAATGCTTGTTTCCTTCTGCTGCTTCTTTTCTCCCTTCTGGATAAGAACTGGAGGAGACTTTATCAGAGATCACGGGTGGAGAAGGTCTTGTTCAGGTGTGGGTTCGGTCCCTTCACGTCCGTCCCTACCGTTTCTGGCATTCTGGAGTTCTGAGACTCAATGGGATGACAATCAGTGACCGTACAGCAAGTACAGTGTCCCCCAGTCATGCTGGGGATGTAGAGAGAGGTCCCTGCATGATGAAGTGAGACCAGCGGGTGAGAGTTGGGGTCCCAGACCATGGCGCTAACCTTTGGGCAGATGTGGTACAGCCATGCCCTCCAAGGCCATACCTTCCCCTTTCCATCCTGGAAACAAGTCACAGTCCGCTCAAGTCTTATAGCAAGTATGCCAAATGTGTGTTGGTTCTGGGGGGCTCCCCCGGGCTGGAGACACAGGGGGGCATTGTGTGTGTGGCCAGTGTTTGTCATCCGTGGAACCACACAGCCTGTGCTTGTGACCCACAAATGGTGATGTGTCCTTCCAAACAAGAGTGAATTGATTTTACTGTGGAGAGAAAGAACAGCCCAGATAGGATTTCTCTTTGTCTTTGCCTCATTTTCCTTCTGCTTTTTCTTTATTTCCCCGTGGCTTTTAGAGAACTAACCAGATAAGCGAATGTCCCCAGGGGTTGTTTAGAGTGCTAAGCTTCTTTGTGGAAGGATCCAGAGCTTCCATTTTACTATTTTATCATGTGAAAAGTGTCCCTTGGAAAAAATGCCTTCCCTGGTAGCGTCTTATGTGACCATCCTAGCAGGCTTTGGGCAGAATACATGCTTGGTGCTGTAGGATTTAGGGCCAGATGATCTCACTTTACAAAGGAGGACACAGATCCAGAGAAGCCAGTCAACTTTCCCAAGGTCACACAGCAGCAGAGAGGCTTTGCACTCAGTTCTTCTAAGTTGAAGGCTCCTCCCCCCTCCCCTTCCCCGCTGCTTCATGCTGGTGTCCCAGACGCAGTCCTGGGGAAGAAAACTGTTTACTGATCCTGGCTGGATCAACCCCTAGAAAAAAGGGTTTCACTGATGTCTGTAAAACAAAGACTGTGGCTTGACCATTTCCGGGATTTGTTCTCAATAATGAAAGCCTCTGGCAGCTGTGATTCAGTGGGTAGAGCATTGATCCTGGAGTCAAGAGAACCTGAGTTCAAATTTAGCCTTTGCCTTTGTTCCCCACTCTGTGAAATGATAGGATTGGCCTCAAAGACCTCTGAGACCCCTTTTAGTTCCAAGACTGAATTAATAAGATTCCCCTGGACCTCTCTGATGGTCTCCTCTTTATTTTGACTTACAGGCTTGGCTTAAGACCTAGATTTTATAGAGCTCTGAACAGGAGAAGATGGCACAATCTTCTGAGCTTAATTCCCACCCCCTCCCCCACACAATGTCATCCAGAAACAACAGCCTTTGAGAGACCTCCCCATCTACAGAGAACCCTTCTCCCACTTGAACTCTGCTCAGTCTCCATCATGATGGTGACAAGCACCTGTGGTGAACATGATTCTTCCTGTTTCATGTCTTGACTAATGCCAGCCTCCTCCTGTCTTGATGCCCTTCAACGGACTTTGAATGATTGGGTTATGTGGATGGGAGATACCATGTTGGCTGAGAGTATTCAAGAGAATGTCTCCCGGTGTTCTGTAACTTTGAGATGTGGAACACAATGGTCTCTGGAAGCTGAGTGCCACTGGGGCAGGCGTGTGGTGGGCATGAACAGGCTGCAACATAGAACCAACAGGGAACTTTGAAGAAGAACAGGAAATGTGTGAGCATAAAAGAAGATTGGTTGGCCAATGTGGTGAGAGAGAAAGATGAGAGGCGGTGGCTAGAGAGTCTACTGGTGTCCTCAGTGTCAGCAAGTTGAGTACATCCCTATGATGGTAGTGAGCCTATGAGAGGGCACGGACAAGAATCTCCGGGACAATGGGCTGAGATCTGTGTCATTGGAGGGAGCATCCATGCTGAGAAAATCTCAGATAGCTACACTGGAGTATTTTTGAGGCTTAATCCAAACACCAATAAGCAACTTCATTAAATTAGCTAAAGTGATAACACAGTTTATGTGGACGAAGAACTCACCGAGGAGCTCAGGGGGAATTAGGAAAGATAATAAAAGGAACCAGGGAACTTGGCATTATGCATTATTGTTAAGCCCGCTCCGAAGCAGTGATTGTCTGCTGCTGGAGAAAAACCCAGGAAAGAGATCAATGGAACAGAACACACGGTCCTGCCAAAGCACCAAGGCACCCAAGAGGCAGGGGCTGGGCAGGCCCGACATTAGAAAACATTCACTAGGAACTGTAGGAAACAGTGACCTCTATTTGTCAGAAAATAACCAATTTCACTCTCGTGAGTTACTTTGTGGTCATAGTAGATACAGCATTTAATGGGCTACTGTGCTATTCAAATACAAGCAACTGACACAGTCCTGCCCTCAAGGTGCTTACCTTCTAATGGGGGAAGACCAGCCATCCAAGGGAGGTGGAATGTGTGCACCAGGAGAGGGCCAGGAGTGGTGAGGAAAGCCTCACTGTGGGCTGGTGATGCTGACCAGATGACACTGGGCAGAGCAGAGGTTTGCAGGTGTGTGTGTGTGTGTGTGTGTGTGTGTGTGTGTGTGTGTGTGGGTGCGTGCACGCTGGGGAGATAAATGATGGTGAGAGGAGGCAGTGCGCTGAAGCAGCTGCTACAGAGTATGATGGAACCTGGTTTGGGCCAGACTGGGTGAAAGCTGGGGGACACAGATGCTCAGAATATAAGCTCCCTGAGGGCAAGGACCCCTTTGTTTAAATATCTCTTTGTATCCCTAGTGTCTTCCACTAGCTTAATAGTGTAGCTGCTTAATAAAGGCTTTTAAAATTGACTTTAAGTGGGATAGTGGTCCAGGGAAAAATGGGCTTGGATCCAGCTGTGATGCCATAACCAGTGTAGCTAGATAGGGGTCTATCTAGATAGATGGAGCAGGAGAGAGGAGGGTATTCCAGGTCTGGAGGACTGTGTAAGCAAAGGCAACAAAGAGGGAATAGTGTGTATGTGTGTGGGGGGTGGGGGGTGGACTTGGGAAAGACTGTATTAAAACTCCGCCCCAGACACATACCAGCTGTGACCCTAAGGAAGCCACTTTCCCCCGTGAGCCTCTGTTTCTTCCTCTGTGAAATGGGTACAGTAACAGCATCTACTTCGAATCAGTTAACATCACATACTTTGCAAACCCTAACCTACCCTATAAATGTCCACTGTCATCGTTCTCATCATTACTGTAGCTATTACAGCGAGTAGCAGAAAGAAACAAAATGAAGAGGAAGGCTAGGTCATGGTTCTAGAGAGCCACGGAAAGGCTGCGAGAGCTTGGACTGGATGCAGTGAACAGCATCATCACTCAGGTCATGCTGGCGATTAGCCTGAGAGCGTGGCTGGAAGGAGCTGGTGAGGCAGAGTGGCCGAGGGTCTGCCCTGCTAGGAGACTGTGCAGTTGATGTATATGGGAATGGATAGGCATCTCTCTCCTTCCAACTGGGAGATGGGGCTGGGGTAGAATGGGTAACTTCACTGAGCTTCTCTTCCTCTCCTGTTCTTTTTTTTTTTTTTTTTTTTTGCTTTTTCGAGGGCAATTGGGGTTAAGTGACTTGCCCAAGTTCACATGGCTAGTAAGTGTGTCAAGTGTCTGAGGCCAGATTTGAACTCAGGTCCTCTTGACTCCAGGGCCAGTGCTCCATTCACTGCGCCACCTAACCACCCTTTTTATTTTTTTATTTTTTATTTTCCTTCTCCTGTATGTATTACACATGAGTGTGCATGTGTACACGTGCACATGGACAGTTACCTCCCCATCAAGCCCCATTTCTGAGCAGTGAGCATTGTCATCCACTTTGTGTGTCCTGGTATGGATGGTCAGACTGGTGTTTTTCTCACTGCTATAGATTTTGCTGAGGAGCTGTTGGAGTGTCCTTGAGTTCCAGGCAGCTAGTACCTTGTTACCTATGAACAGGGGGCATTCAGAGGCTCTGTCAGTGATAGGATGTACCTGATTTGGCCTCACTTCTCACAGTCTTTCACATTCCAAGACATCTTTGGTGACACCCTTAGCCACCCTGTTTTATACTGTGCTAGATGTCAATGCCCAGGGGCTGGCAATCAGAGTTAACCTCATCTGTAAAGCAATCGTGTTGGACTCGATGACCTCAGAGGCCACATCCGGGTCTTAAATCTGGGATTCTATGCAATCATATGTGATCATATTATCAAGGCCATATCTAAATTCCTTTTCTACTGTTGACTCTAGAGACCCTGTGGGCTCCTTGAGAAGAGGCACTGGCTCTTGCCTTTCTGTGTATCCCCAGCACTGGGCACAAAGCCTGGTACATACTAGGTGCTTGATAAATGCTTGTTGACTTGACTTTCCTTGGGCACCCCTTGGTGCCCAACATTCTGGCCATGAGTCATGCAAAGAATGTGTAATACATTCCACTGCTTAGTGTGGAAGATGAAGGTAAGAATAGCGGTATAGGGGGCACTGAGGTTCCGTGCTCTCTCTCCTTGGGGCTTTTCCCTGGCAGGAAGGAAGCATCAGCTCCTGGGATTCCTAAGGTTTTCTTTGGCTCAGGCAACCAGGGCCACGATCAGGAAATAAACAAGTGTCAGTGACCATTGCAAGCTTGCAGGCAACTAGCCTAGGCTGTAGAGTAAGGTTACTTGCTTGTCCTGCTTGCCCTTAAAAAGTCTTAGAGGATTCTGCTCTTGGTATAGTGAGACCTTTTTGGTTTTTTGCTGCTCTCCTGTCCTTACCTGGATCCCAGAAAGGGAGAGATTCTTAAAACAAATGCAAAGGCAGAGATGAATTATGGTGGAATCAGTGTGAATCCTTTATGAATTTCTAGAGACTTCCCTGACCTGAGGGGTACAGTTTTTTTTCGTTTTATTTTTTGTTTTTTTGCTTTTTGGACGGGGGAAGATAGGGCAATTGGGGTTAAGTGATTTGTCTAAGGTCACATAGCTGGTAAGTGTTAAGTGTCCGAGGCCACATTTGATCTTAGGTCCTCCTGACTCCAGGGCTGGTGCTCTACTCATTGTGCCACTTAGCCACCCCATGGGTACAGTCTTTTTTTTTTTTTTTAAGGGTGGGCAGGACTTGTAGATTTTAAAGCCTAGGTGGAATCCATTGGCTCTTCCATTGATCTCAGCCTCTTCCCTATGTGCTCATCATGTTTTTAGAACTCAGGACTGCCTCTGCAGGGCTGGCTCAGCATTTCTAAGTCTTCTGTCAGGGGGAGTTGTCATTATTGAGAGTTCTGGTCCTCTTTTCTTCACATGTAATTTCCTGACGTAGGAGGGAGTCCACAATGAAGGTAAATGTTCCTTTTTCCTAGACATATTCTGTCTCTCTCTCTCCCAGTGGTTCTGCCTGAATCTGAATCTGAGCATAGAGACTATGCTCAACGTTGTTGCTTGAGTTTGTGGAAACTTGATTCGAGGTTGGGGGGAGGGTGGGAAGGAGTAGGAGACAATGCAAGGGGTGGTTAGTTTCATGGGGAAAATGCTGTAAATGGTGAAGCCAAATAGTCTGACTAGGGCTTTTGGTGGTGGCTTTGGGTCCTTATATTATTACATAAAAAGCCTTGGCTGAGCCATCATTGTGGGGTATACATAGTTCTGCAGTCTAAAGTTGGTAATGTTTTTCTTATTCCTGAAATAAGATACTTTGGATATAGGCTTGAATTCACCCCAGTTACTAACTCATCTCATCATTTATTTTTTCAGTGAGCAGTACAGATCTTCATTGAGAGAATCTCTGTTCCACCCATAACTAGGCTATCATGTTAACAAAGAAATTAGCAACATTGTGGATGTAGATGGCTCTGCCTAGCCTATCATGATGTCCTTGCTCCATAGCCAGTCTATGATGAGCCTAATTCCAGGTCAGTAGGCTAGCAAAGAGAACACAGTAACGGGTATGTTTAGATGGGGCTTGGCCTAACCTGTCACTAAGTACTGTTTCAGGACCTTGGCTCAGTCCCTGACTTTCCTTCTTGGTAGCTGCGTGACCCTGGGCAGCTTACTTCTCTTTATGGGGTCTCTATTTCCTCACTTGTAAAATGCAAGAGTGGTACCAGATCCCCCTCAAGTCTCTTCTGTCCTAGATCTCTGTTGTGATCACTCCTGGAAAATAAAACAAAGCAAAACCTTTCGATGTTCCTATGTTCCTAGTCATGGAACAAACAGTAGTAGAAGTTCTGGATGGGGAGCCAGGCACACCTGGGCTCACAGTCTGCCTCTAATGTTTCCTGGTTGGGTGATTCTGGGGGCAGGTCACCTCATCCCTTTCCTTATTTGTAAAGTGATAGCACCACCTGGGTCAGGTTGTTGTGATGATGAGAGAAGCCTGTAAGGAGCTGTCCTCTCACATCTCACATCTGGCCTCCAATTTCTTCATCTGTGGTGGTAGCTTTCTATTTCTATGACTTTTTTTTTAAACTTGTGCAGGAATAAAGAAGATAGAAATAAGGGAGAAATATTGAATAGCACACGGCTCCTAGCACACAGTAGGGGTTTAATACTCATTGATCATTGTACATAAAAATGAAGTGTCAATCCCTCCCCCCACCTTTGCAGTGTTTCCCCAACTTTATCCTAGTTATAAAGTCATGGCATTGAAAGGGACCTCCTGTCTCCTGCTGCCTACCCTCTGACCCTGGGCAGGAATCATAAGTCCCTGAGAAATGGGCATCTTACCTCTACTCGAACACTTGAGGAATGTGGACTGCCTAACAGATCGTTCTTTCCCAATTAGTTGTTCATATTTCTAGTTGCCTTATCGAATATTGTGTTGTTATCTAATTGATTCAGTGGCCCCCTCGAATTCACAAAACTGCAGCCAAGGGCTTCCCATATTGGAGAGCCAGGACCCTTGTGGCTGCTGGGGAGCCCCTCCACCCTCAAACTATGTCAGCCACATGCAGAGATGTCTGCTTGCTTGAAGCACCTTAGTGAAGAGAAGTGGTTACAAATGGGAAGGAACTAAGGTTCTAATTTTACTAAGCAACCAGAAAGGGGAAGTGCTAAGTCCTTACCCATTGACTGAGACTCTTCGAAATACCCCAGAGAGAGGCCAGTTTTCTGAAGGGATGGGTGCCCAATGCTAGAGATGAAGCTGATTTCCAAATAACCTCTCTCAGGAGGGGAGGGGATTGTCACAAAATCCATTGTCTCTCTAGAGCTGCTGGGCTCAACAGGATGTCTGTTAGAGCATGGTAGTATCCAGTAAGGTGGTCTTTGATGCTGGATCAAAGTCAGATGATTTGATTTTGAATCCTAACTAGCTGAGTGACTCTGGGCATGTCTTTTTGGGTTTCAATTTAGGGTCTTCGAGAATAAATTCAGAAGGACTCTTGACTTTCCAAAGTTTGGAGGCTGGGGTTTAGCTCAAGGAAGGAGGAACCTGGCCAACACTGTTCCAGCAGCCCCAGCAGCTGGCAATATCTCCCAGTCATGACCCAGGCAAATGCGCAGGACACACCCAGAAGAGCACCTTCTTTCCTTCCTAGACTTCTCTTTCCTGTGTGTACCCTGGGGCACATTCTCCTGACCTCCTGACCTCTGTCCCACCTCCAAGCCCCCAGCCCTGCAGCCTCCGCCAACCTGGATGCTCAGTTCACCATAGCATAGAAAAACCAAGGAGGATCATGCAGGGCCTGGGCTCTGTGCTGGGGAGAGAAGGAAGGAATGGAGGCCTTAGGGGGACAGCCTGTGGCAGCCCCCAACGGTCAGTTGGGACCCTGGGCAGGACCTCCAGGGAAGGCATCAGAGGGCACCATCAGAGGGCATCCGGTGGCCCAATGTGGAGCTCCTGGAGTCTGGAAGACCTCAGACACTGACCCTGGGCCATCACTTCACCTCTGTTTGCCTCAGGCTCCACATCTGTAAAATGGGACTGATAACAGCCCCTCCCTTCCACTGTTGTTGTGAGGACCAAATGAGGTCTTTGTAAAGTGCTTTGCAGGGTGCTGGCCCTGTGCTGTAACCACATCTGGGACTCTGGAGCCCCCTCCCCAGAACGCTGGTCTCTAACTGGGGAATTGTACAAAGTGATTGCTGGCCTTGCCTCTTACAGAAAGAGATATGGGCAGACTCATCCATGGCTGAAGTAAACAGCCGGCATCTATATGGCCCTCGTGACTTGCAAAATGCTTTCTCTGTGTTGTGTCTTATCTGAGAGTTAAATGCTCTTAGTGTCCCTTTTTGGTTTGAGGCTGAGGGATTAGCTAGTGAGTGTCTGGAGTCTGGGCTTGATCTTAAAGTGTGGTCTCTGCCTGGCCTCCAAGGCCAGTTCCATAGGCAAAGGGCATGTGATTAACTGAGTAGTAGATGAGTCGGGGAGACCCCTCTTCTTCTGCCCCACGTGGGCAGCTTTCAGTGCAGGGCTGCTTCTTCCAGCTCTGTGGAGCTTCTGACCCCTTTCTCCTGAGGAAGTCCCAGGATCTCAGAGCCAGGAAGGTGTCCAACAAGTCAGGCCTGTGTCTGAACTAGACTCTCCTGGAAAACGTCCCCACCAAGTGATGGTCCCTCTTGGCCTTGCAGACTCCGAATAGGGAGCTCACCACTTTGCTGGCCATGAGTCCAGATTGTCTTTAGCCCATGGCTCGGAGCTCTCCTGGCCCCTGGTGGGTATGGATGGGGCACAGGAAAGGGCTGGCGAGGCTCCTGTGTGTGTCTGGGGAGGAGCAGGGAGTTACCACACTGGAATTGTGGCTTTTCTCCAAGGAATGAAAGAGAATGAGATCAAACTAATTGTGAAAGGTTCTTTGTTATCTGCTTGGTCTGCATCTGCCACCCTGGGACCAGCCCACTTTGGAGAAGAGAAAAGGGAGGTCGGCATAGGATTACCGGAAGGAAGAGCCCAGTGCCCTTCAGAGCAGGTGGGGCCTCAGGGCTTCTGGAGACGTTGGGCTTCCCCAGGCAGGGTCTGCTCCTTCATGTTTGGGGCTCAGCCTGACTCTGCTGTTGGTCTTTGACTATCCGAGAGGGTTTGGAATCCCTGGTAGGGGGCTGCAGATCTCCGATGAGCCTAGAGGCTGGGTCGGAAGCCTCCCAGTGACACCTGGGTAAGTGACTGCTTCTATCCCCAGGGATGGACTGCAGGCCTCCCCTCTGCCCAGAGGCAGGGCCTGGGGGCCCCCAGTGACAGCTGGTTAAGGGGCTACAGTCCTCCTCTGCCATGACTGAGGCAGGGGCTGGGGGGTCTTGGTGACAGCTGCATAAGTGGACCACTCCAGGCTCCAGAGGTGGGCTGCAGATCTCGGATGAGCCCAGAGGCAGGGCCTGTGACAGCTGGATAAGGGGCTACTGGTCTCCTCTCCCAGACTGAGGGCAGGACTTAGGGGCCCGTGGTCCAGGCTCAGGTGTTAGCTCCATACAGTCCTTCTGTCCCCAGGGATGGGCAGCAAGCTTCCTCTCTGCCCAGTGGCAGGGTTGGGGGATTTCCCCCCTTTTCCATAGCTGCAGGGAACCTGCATCTCTCCAGGTAGGCAGCCCTTGGCTTCTTTATCCTTCAACTTCAAAAACAACTTTGTAATCAGGCCGTCTTAACCTTTCCAAATTTTCAAAATCACAATGGAGAGGCAGGTCTCTATTGTGAATGTTTCCAGCAAACTAGGTTTGAAGGAAAGCCTGGTGTGGGTGGGTAGTTACTCAAGGTCAAGGTTGCTCCGGGGCCCTGATTTCTGGGCGTTGGGGGAAGGGGATGAGGGTGGAAAAGGGAACTCCCATCCAGGGGCAGCAAGATCAGTCATCAATTTGCAAGCCCTTATTATGGGCCTGCTTGTATGCCAAGCACCGTTCTGGGTGCTGGCAAGGTGAGAAGGAGGCAGTAAGGAGGAAGGGGCAGTGGGCACGGAGAGAGGGAGAGAGGTGATGGTGGTGGCACCCCAGTAGGAGATGGCCCACAGAAGAATTCAGCTGGGACACACTCACCGAGGAGGGCTGCTCCCGGCCATCCTGGACTGAGAGGGGCTTTGCTGGCTCCAAGCCAGACCCCCTTGGTTCTTGCCTATGAGGAGATTACAGAATGTGCCAAGGTCACGGGTGGTAAAAGCTGTCCTTGAACCCAAGTGCTCAGATCCAAGAGCCGCGGTTCTTCTCCGCGTATACCCCCTCCCCATTTTTCCTGCTTCCTGTCGGCCCCTCCCACAGGAAGCAGCAGAAGTCTTAGCTCTTTCTGCCATCTTTGCTCTTACTCCTGTTCGCTCCTCTGGCCCGTGTGGCAAGTCCCAGCCATGGCCTCCAGGCATCTGACGACTCCTCCGCTCCTGGAAAGCTGAGGGCTGCTGCCCTTTGGGCAGGCTGGCAGGGAGCTGGAGAAACAGCCCGAAGCTTTGAAATGGGATTTTTCAAACATTCCCCTGGTTTGGGATTTTTTTAAACTTGCCACTGAACTTGGGAGGGTCTTTTTTCTTTCCACACAAAGGAATTGTGGCTACTTTGTTTTATTTTGAACTTGAGGCTAGTGTGAGCCTTTGAAAGGAAGCCTGAGGCGGACTTCGTGGTGGAGGGAGCCTAGCCAAGAGGAAAATCGGCGAGGGACGTGGCCCGAGAAGCTGTACAAATCCCTGGAGGGGGGAGAGCGGGGGGGAGGGTGGCCTACGGAGCACCGACGAAGACTCTCCGACGACTGCTGGGAAAGCCGAGCTTGGGCCTCCCCGTCTGGCCATCACTGGCCTGGTATTAGCGTCCAGACAGTCGGGTGCCTCCCAAGCGGCCAGGGCTGAGGTTTGCTGGTGTGGCTGGGCTCCGGAGTACACCCTCCCTGCCCCGCTCCGAGGGGGTTGTCTTTCAAAAGAAGTCCCGTGGCCTTGTGTTCTTCTCTTAACGTTATTGGCTGTGTTAGACAGGGCGCTATGATGATGGTGATGATGAGAACAATCGGTGTGTGATTAACAATTAGAGAGATGATAGTCATAGCTTAGCTGATAAATGAGAGCGCAGATTCTATCGCATTTTCAGATTTAGGAAGGACTTTACACATATCATCTTGTTTGATCCTCTCTACGGTACTGGGAGGCAGATGCTATTTCGATGACCCCCATTTTCCAGATAAGGAAACTGAAACTTAATAAGGTTCAACAACGTGCCTGGATCATAGTCAATTAGTGCTTGAGGCAGGATTTGAACTCGGATCTTTGTGACTCTAAGGCCAGTGCTCTATCTGCTGCAGCGACACCTGGTTGTATACTCATGTGCGTCAGCTGCTGAGGCCGGAGCTCTGCCCAGAGAGCATCCCAGGAGCTGGCTTTAGGTTCGTGGAGTAGGCGCTGCCCACCTGACTGGTGTCGTGATGGGTGTTTGGACATATTGAAGATAATTGAGAGAAATTGCAGTCCTGTGGGCAGTGAGGGCTTTCTGATGATTCCCCAGTTCCTCTGCCACAGGGGGCTCGGTAATGGGCTATCACCCAGGACTAGCCCAGTGAGTCCTGACAGGCTTGTCACTGGGGCTGCCCCGACATCATCCCTTTCCAAACATGGAAGCTCAGGTTAATCTCTATTTATCTGGCAGACTGGGGGGACTGAGGCTGCACCATTCCATGTTTAAGAGGCAAAGAAGATGCCATAATGGCTCCTGGTTCTGGCCACTGGCACCCGACACTGAGGAGGGACTCCCAGATTCTTGGGGCAATGTAGTGACGCTGCCTTCCCAGTGAGGCTGGGCCATCAGCGGGCCCTCAGGCTGGGACAATCAGGTGGGTGGTTTTCCCTAGTTACCTTCCTTCCCTCTGCAGCCCTCGAGTCCAGTGAGCACCATTTATTCCCCCTTGCCAGACACCCGGCATCCCTTTAGCAGTGGCGCCCTTAAGAACCTGAGAAGTAACACACTTTGCACGTTTAAACAGCGGGATAAATGCCACTTAGTCTTAGCAAGTTGTCCTGGGATGGATGGAATTCTAGGAGAAGGTGGGACTGGAACAAGTGCTAGAGGGAAATTTCTACTTTGGGGTTTTGTTTCATTTTGGTTTGTTCTGCTTTTTGGAGTGGGGAGGGCAGGGCAATTGGGGCTAAGTGACTTGCCCAAGGTCATACGGTTAGCAAGTGTTAAGTGTCTGAGGCCAGATTTGAATTCAGGTCCTCCTGACTCCAGGGCCGGTGCCCTATTCGCTATGCCACCTAGCTGCCCCATTTTTTAAAAAAAAGTTTTATTTACTTTTTTCTTTCCTAACCTCAGAATCACCTTTCCATCTTCCCCTTGTAACAGAGGAAAACATTTAAGCAAAGCCCAGGGCCAAGCACCCCCCTGTGACATCCTGTCCCAACCTTTCCTTTGCTGCATTAGAACCCAAATTAAATTGATCATCCAATGGAGTCTGAGCCCAACCACCCCTTAGTGGGCTTTCATTGACCTTATTCTAGGTTTGGTGAATGAGTATCAGCCTCCTGATTGTGATGTTGTTTCTGGTTTGCTGTTTGTTCTATATTAATTCATGGGGGAAGCAAGGTGTCACAGTGGATAGTGAGCCAGGCCTGGAATCAGGAAGACCTGAGTTCAGATACAGCCTCAGACACCAGCTGTGTGACCCTGGGCAAGTCACTCTCTTTGCCTCAGTTTCCTCATCTGTAAAATGAGCTGGAGAAGGAAATGGCAGACCCCCTCCAGTATCTCTAGGCCCTTTGATGCTTCAAGGAGAAGGGGTTTCCACCGACATGTTGAAGGATGTAAAGAGGGGAAAAAAACACATTTTACTTAGGAATGAAAGGGAGAGTGTCGGCAGCCTGCAAAAGAAAAAGAGGAGAGAGCTAAAAAGAGAGAAAGACCCCCCAACGGGGGAAAAAAGGGGAGCACAAAATGAATTGAGAGTGCCTGAAGCCCTAGGCAGAACCTGAGCAGAACTGGGCCCCTTTGTACTGTGTTGGGCAATTCTGGCCTAAGGAGTGCAGCAGGACGGTGGAGGCACCAGGCTTTCCCCAGGCTCAGATGATGTCCAGTTCCTGGGGCTCAGCACCCTGCTGGGCCAGCAGGGTGCCCAGGGCTAGATGGAGGAAGAATGACCATGGACTCCATCCAGTCCCCAAGGGCAGCTCACATCTGGCTTTTATGAGAGGCCCATAGGGTCCTTCAGTGTGAGGCTTGTTGTGCCCTGGACCCCTTAGGAAGACAGGACACTTCTGTTTCTTTCCCTACTGTGGGTCATGTTTGCAAAGAGGAGCTGATCCTTAATGTTGCTGACGTTTCTGGGGCAGAATGGATTGTCAGCATCACTCATGTCAGAATGTTTACGGAGGATGATTCGCCTAAATAAGGCACTGCACTGTGTGCAGAAAGGTAAACCGCCATTGCTCACCGTGCACCAGGAGACAACATGCATATGCACAAACATGGTACAGGATAAGCTGGAGATTGCCACAGGGGGAAGGCACCATCATTCAGGGACGTTCAGAAAGGATTGAATGACCAGGTCTGGAGAACTGAATAGTGGATCGATGTCAGGCTTCAAACTTCAGTGCTTCTGGAGGCCGGCTGGGGGGTAAAAGTAGCATAGTGACTAGAAGGCTGGAGAAGAGCGGAATTCGGAGCCAGCCTCAGACACTGGCTGCGTGACGTGTCTCTCAGTATCATGGCATCTCAGTCACACTTTTTCTATCTGGAAAATGAGAGTAATAGTATCACTGACCTCCAGGACCATTGTGTGGATGGATTGATGAGAATTGTGAAGCACTTTACAAACTCAAAGCGCAGGCGAATATTCTCCCTCAGTAACTGTTTTGGAGCACTGCAGTGCAGAGTCCTTGGTCAAATTCTGTTCACTATTTTTATCAGGGCCTTGGATACAGGCATGAATGTCATTTTAGTCATTTTCAGCCCTATCCAACTCTTCCAGACCCCATTTGGGGTTTTCTTGGCAGAGATACTAGAGGGGTTTGCCATTTTCTTCTCCAGCTCACTTTACAGATGAGGAAACTGAGGCAAACAGGGTATAGTGACTTGCCCAGGGTCACACAGCCATTAAGTGTCTCAGGACAGATTTGAACTCAGGAAGCCGAGTTTTCCTGATTCCAAACCCATCGCTCTGTGCACTCTGGCGCCCAATAGCTGCCCTTTGAGTGTTATTGAGCCTTGCCAAATTGTTACAGATGTTGTGAACCTAAGATGGTTATCTTATTGCATGTGGCAACCAACAGGGTGGAACTTCGGGTTAAAGCTCCTAGTAATCATCTTGTCCTGTATTGGGGTTCAGAAAACTGACTGCAGGGGCTGGGATGGGGGAACCCTGCCCAAGAACGGGTGAAGTGATAGAGACCAAGTGGGGAGGGGGCTGGGTGTGTGTGGGGGTGTGTGTGAGTGTGTGGGGGTGAGTGTGGGTGTGTGAGTGTATGTGAGTGGGTGAGTGTGGGTGTGGGGGTGTGTGAGTGTGTGTGAGTGTGTGGGGGGGTGTGTGGGTGGGTGGGTGTGGGGGTGTGAGTGTGGGTGTGTGAGTGTATGTGAGTGTGTGAGTGTGTGTGGGTGGGTATGGGGGTGTACTCACTATAAGTTCAATGTCAATCAATCAGTAAGCTATTAAGTACCTACTACGTGCCAGGCAGTCGGCCTCACGGAATTTACGTTCTACCGCCTCAGAAGCCAATCTATCCTTTCTACTCACTATTTTTCTCAGTGCCTGGGATGCCGGAAGTAAGCGCAAGGACAAAAGCAGGACCAGTCCCTGCCCTCCAGGAGCTTACACCCCTCTGCGGGCACTACGTGGCCACACACCGCATACATCAAATAGCCAGCAGCTGCGGGTGGCGGTTTCCGGAGCAGGTCCTGAGGCAGGGGCTGGGATGGGGAGGGGCCGAGTATATTTAGCCTGGAGAAGAGATCTGAGTGACCAGAAAGCTGCGCCCAAAGCTGCCTCGGGAAAGGGAGATCTGGCCGGTTCTGCTCCGCTGCAGAGGGCAGGGCTCAAACCCAAGGGTGGAAATTACCGGGGGCGTTGGAGTCTAACTTAGCCGAAGGGCAACGGCATCCTCGAAATTCGAGCCGTCCCAGATTGGGAGGGGCTGCCCAGGGGTGGTTGGAGGCCCGCCTTTTTGGCGGATGGGGTAAAGTCTGTTGTCCTTCCTCAGGGAAGGTCTGACTTCGCTCAGGGCCATTCGAGGCTCCGATTCTCTGCTTTTGGAAGGATCGGTGGACACGGCAGTCTTGCCTCCAGCTCCTCCTGCTTTCTCTTGATTTAAACTTTCTTAAATCCTTTCCCCCAGTTCAGCCTACTCCCCTTCCCTCTTAGACTCCTTGACTTCCTTCCTTCAAGACTCAGCTCAATCAACTGATCAGCAAATTAAGTCTTTATTGCTTGTGGGGCACTAAGCTTGGTGCTGGAGATACCGAGGAAAGGTACAATCCCTCCCTGCAAAGGGCTCTTAGTCTAATGGGGAAGCCAGTGGGTGTGTGCTTGGAGAGACAGACTGCACACACACGTTATGAAGGAAGTGAATGCAAGTATGTACAAAGCAGCTACATACCAGGGTCCCTGGGAGGGAGGGCGCCACCACCCGGGGTTTCGGGAAAGTTCGTGCAGAAGATGGGGTTTGAGCTGCATCTCTGTGGTGAGGAGGGTGTCTGTTCCTGTCACGGGAGATGGGAGATGTGGTGTCCAGTGTGAGGGACTGAGGGGGTGGGCTTGGCTGGATCACAGAGTGTAGGAGGGAGAGCAATGCCCAGTGATGCTGGAAAGAGGCTGGGACCAGGTCGGCAGGGGCTTCAAAAGCTAAACAGAGGCCTTTCAATTTGATTTCAGAGGTGGCCCAAAGTTCCTGGAGTTTGTTGAGTAGGGATGGTGACTTTGGCATGAGTGTGAGGGATGGGCTGGTTTGGAGAGCCCAGTTGGAAGCAAGCTGTTGCAATAACCTGGTGAGACTCAATGGGACCTGGTGCTCAGGGGCTGGGGCTTAGGAGAGTCAGCAAGCCTGGCCTTCAAAGGCAGCCCCGAGACCTACCAGCTTAATCTGGCATCAAATCTGTAAAATGGGATGATGATAACACCCATAGTGCTGGCAGTGGTGACCCACCCCTAGGGGTTGTTGTGGGGCTCAAAACTTAGAATGCTGAGGGCAAAGAGTTTGCAAACTTTAGTGCACTTTGAAATGTGAGCTTTTTGTATTGCATTTGTGACCTTGGTCAAGTGCCCTCACCAGGACTTTGGTATCCTCATCTGGAAAAGGAGTGGATTGGAGCAGCCCAGCTCCCCCTACTCAGCCATGGCTGAGAAGCCTTTATGTAAATTCAATCCAATGCATTTAGTAAGCACCTTCTGTGCCCGCTCTCAGGGTGCTAGGAACTGAGATATGGAGACATGAATGACCTTGTTCTTGCTCTTGAGAGACTTTCACTCTAAAAGGGTGATCATAGATGATCATAGATGCTAGGATGGGCTGTGGTGACTTGTATACTGCAGTTAGACTCATTCTTCTTGGCCTCAGAAGGCAGACCTTGCAGCCACAGGCAGGCATTGCAGAGAGGCCACTTTATCTCGGACAGCTTCCTGATGGTTCCAAAGTCGGACAGGCTGCCTCATGAGGTATTTGGTGCCCCTTCCCTGGGGTTCCCTTGATTAGGGCTGCAAAGCCATCTGTCAAGCACATCCAAAAGGAGAATCTGTTCTGGGCTGGGCGTTGGACTGGAGGCTGCTGAGGTCACTTCCCACTCTAGGATTCTGTGAAAGTGGATGCCTTGACAAAGCACTCCCAGACTGGTGCTGATGGAAGCACTCCTCCCCTTCCATTGTGCCCTCCTTAGCTTGTGAGGGGCCTCAGAGAGCTCCCCAGGGAGCTTGGGGAAGGTAGCAGATGGCCAAGCGTAGGCCTGTCGTTCGCATCAAACCAGGGAGAGATCAGATTTCCAGCATGAATCAAGGCTCAGCCCTGGTCATGGCAACTGTCATTAGTCTGGTATGGAATAATGACCATCGATGGTTTTATTCCTCTCCCTAGTTTGAGAAAAGCTCACAAAGGTATTCCATGGTGATGTGCTGGTGGACCTGCTGAGCTGATCAGCCTTGGAAAAGCAAGCAAAGCCGGTGATAGAAACCTCAGAACATCTACTCTTGAGGAATGAGAATCTGTTAGCTTCACCACCTTGCATCACAAAGCTGGAAGAGACCTTATTGGCCAGTGATCCGAAGAGGTCCAGAGGACAGATGACAGCGGAGGAGCCTGGGGAGGTTGGGAGACAGGCCCAACGCCCCCAGGTCCACCAGTGGTCAGAGTCAGGCTTGGAGGCCAAGTCCTCCCCTCCCCTCCATGCCCCTCCCTGCACTGCAGTGACCACCAGATTTCCAGCTTTTCCTAGGCTTGAGCATTGGCAGCTAGCTATGAGCAAGAAAGACTCGGTCACCCAAAAAAAGGGATCTGGGATGAGTCTCCATTTCCCTTGGGAGAGCTCTGCAGAGAGCCCTTCTCTTTGCTGCTTGCTAATGAGAAGCCTCTCACTGAGGAGGATAGAGCTGGGTATTTCCTGCCAGGTCTTTGAAGTCACTTTAATGTTGAATTTGCATCAATATCAGAAGGAAGCAGCTTTCCCCTGCCTACTGGGCAATGCTTGGAAGCCTATTGGTTTCACCCTTACACATTCTTCCCTGAGATTCTGTTTCTCTGTGGGAGACCCTAGATGGCTCCGGTTCCTGCTGATGCCACCTGGAAGGGCTTCCTGCCTCATGCACAGCCATCAGCCCTCTACCATCAGTCTGGGAACTCGGGGGCTGCTTTTGCAAACAGCATAGATGAGGGGGACAAGAGGATGCCCCAGGAGGGCAGCAGGAGGAAGCTTTGAGGTGGTTTCCTGACCATCTTTGAAGCTCTAGGGGAGCCTGCATTTGGTAAGGCAGGAGACCCTGCAGAGAAGGAGAGGCTTCAGGTCCCTAGAGCCTGGGAAGGTTCCAGGACTCAGGCTCCCAGCTCCCAGCTCCTGGCCAGGCATTCATCTAACTGTGAACTTGGGTGTCCCACTTTTTGGGACTCCTAGCTTCAAAACAGTTTGCATTTCTTGCCTCTGAAGTCAAAACAGAAAGTTTAGTCCAAGAAAAGGAGTATATCAATTGATTCCAGAGGCGGCTCTTTTAAATGAGAAGGAAAGTTGATTTCAGAGTGTAACCTAACACATCCTTTGGAGATGGGGAACAGTTTCCTGAAAATGTGCCCCCCTTGAGGCAGAAGACTGCCCCAGAGGATGCTGAGTTTCCACAGGTATTTTCCCCAATCCTGGCAAGAATGCCCTTTCGTTTCCCTCCCCAACACCGAGAGAGACAGAGACATAGAAAGAGAAAGCGAGACAGAGATAGATAGACACACACAGATGGAGAGAGGGAGAGACAGAAAGAGAGAGAGGGGAAGAGAGAGAGAGAGGGGAAGAGAGAGAGAGAGAGAGATTGAGATTCCTGGGGGGTGGGGAATGGTGGGAGTGGGTGGAGAGGGATCTCTCTGAATGCACCAAACTGCATCCTCCCCTTTTCCAGTCCTTCCTATCCAGCATGAGAGGTTTGACTTTAGGCAAGTTACTAAAACTCTCTGAGCTGGGGGCCTGTTAGCTCCTCTGCAAAATGGGAACAGTATTAGAATCTACCTCAGGGCACTTGTCTAAATGAAAGGAGAAAGTCTAGGTCAAGGGCTTGGCCAACACTCAATTGGTGCAGAAGCGCAGTATGATACTAGGTAGAAGAATTCGTCCCTCCTTCCTTCTCTTCCTCCTTTCCTTCCCCCTCCCTCTCCCCTCCTTCTCTCTCTCTCTCTCTCTCTCTCTCTCTCTCTCTCTCTCTCTCTCTCTCTCTCTCTCTCTCCCCTCCCTTCCTACTTACGTGCTTCTCTGTATTGGGAGTTTCCTATTCAGATGGAAGGGATTCACTCATTTTCTCAGATTTCCTGGTTGACAGTGGTAGATCTAAAGAAGGCTGCCCAGAGCGGCTGCTCCCTCCCTCGCTGGCTGGCACTTTCTGATCAGCTGTGGCAGTCTTTAATAAAGGAAACAAGAGCAGCAGGTTCATGTGCACAGTGGGGCAGTACAGAGAGAAGCAGCTTCCAGGACCCCTGGAGCGCCCCTGGACTCCCCCCCCCCCCCGGGTCCCAGCAGGAGGTCAGCCTGGGAGGTCTGCTGTGACCCTCTTCCTCTGCTGGCTCCAGGACTGGCCTCAGGCTCCCTCTTCCTTGTGAATGTCAGGCACGGGTCAAGTTAAGTCAGTGGGCATTTATTGGGCACCTGTTGTATGTGAGGTGCTGTGCCCAGGGCCACTTCTCACAATAATGTTTTTTGTTGAATAGAATAAAACACATAAAGTTATAGAAAAAAAAACAAACAGTTCTATGGAAATACAATGACCACAGTATATTTGGGGGCCCAGGCTAGGAAACTGTACCAGATGAAGTCAAGGCATCCTTCCAGGACAATGAACGCTTTTGTTATCCCCTTTTGCAAATGGATGGACTAAGGCTAATGACTGATCCAGGAGCATCAATGCCTGGAGGGTCTCAGATGCAGTTGAAGAAGAAGGGATTGGAGAAGCGGAGACATAGAGCTTGGAGTCCAGTAGGGAAACTGAGGACCAGAGAGAAGTGACTGTGTGGCACTCCAGCATCCTGAGGCAGGGTCCAGGCTGGTCCCAAAGAAGCCCAGGGCCCTCCAGACTTGGTGTTCTCACACCCTGGGCTCCAGGTCAAGGGCACTCTTCTTATCCAGGTCACGTGGGCATCATCTCCTTTGTGCCTGGCCTTGGAGCCATCCTGAGATGGCCAGAAAGGTCTGGCAGCACTCCAAGCCTCTCGCCAGAGACAGACTGGATGTGCTCAGCCGTCACTGTCATCACTGCCCAGGGAACGCCAGCAGCCATAACAACAGCTGCATTTATTGATGTTGCTTTGACGTCGGCCAAGAACTTAGCGCCCATGAACCCATTTGCCCCCCAAAAACCCTACCCTGCTAGGCGGGTCCTCCCCAGAGTGCTCTTCCATTGGCCGGGTTAGGAGAGAAGTAGAGAGATTCCTCTTGGGGTCACATGGAGGGTAATTGGCAGGATTTGGGGTGGTCAGGAGCGGGACCTGGGGCAGGCCTGCCAGAGGTTCAGACTGTTCAGACTCTCAGGGCCCCAGGCCACAGTCTAAGATTGTGCTTATGATCTGTATTCAGGGAGGGAGTTTCTCCTGTGGGAGTCCCCAGGATGATGGAATCACAGATTTGGACCCTTCCCCTAAAGGAAATGCCAGTATTGTCATCATCATTGCTCCCACCACCACCGCCATCATGATATCTAATTCAAACAAACCAGGCGAGGTCGTGGGGCATGGATCTTGAGCTGTCAGGGACCCCCTGCCCCCAGGGCATCCGGACCAATCCGCTCATTTTACTGAGAAGGAAACTAAAGCCAAGAGGGGAGAACCCTGGCTTGGCCCAGACCCTTCAGGTGCTTAGTGACAGATAAGACTCCTGGGAGCTGGGGAGAGGTCCTCCCAGACCATCTAGACTAACCCCTTCTGTCACCAATGGAGGTAGGTGGAAGCCAAGGGACTCAGCCAAGGCATCAGAGGTGGAATCTAAACCCAGATCCTCTGACTCTTCAGTCAGTGTGCTTTTTACGTAGCTTTTTTTCCCAAAGTACTTTTCTAACCACAATTCTGTGGGGGCTGTAGTGTAGAGTGATGTTGTTCCAATTTCACAGATTAGGAAACTGAGTCTCCAGGAGGCCCTGTAGGTGCCCATGGGCCTAGCAGCCTGCCATCTGGTCTTGAGTCCTTTACTCTTTAAGCATCAGAAATGGGGCGTCCCAGTGACTTGCCACCCTCTGACTTCATGGCTACTACCCCTTGAGCTGCCTGTCTGTTACCAGCCAGCCTTCACACCATGCACAAGGCACGGGGTGTTCTGTGTCGGCCCGTAACCGGATGACACTCTGTATTGTGGTTTCCGGTGGTGATTGGAGTGGTGTGACTGGTGAGGAAGGGGGTGGGGGGGGGCCCTATTTAGCACATTGTCCTCGGATCCACCAATTTGGAAACAGCTTTTGGACGGCTCTTGGTGGGGGCAGGGGAGAAGCAGGAGCCTATTTCCTGTGTTTGGGGTTCACCCTGGGCCTGCCTGCCTGGCTTTGCCCCTTTGCCCTCAGGGGTTGCTGGGCCACAGCACACACCATGTCCTTGTAAAGAAAACAGGAAAAGGAAGTGGGGAAAAAGTTATCCAGAAAGCAGGAGAGTGGAGATGGGACTGAATTTCTATAATCACACACTTTCTAGTTGAGATGCTGTTTGGAGAAGGCTGAGCACAGTGTGCGAAGGAGAGCCAGCAGCCTGGGTGTGTGTGCCCCCCTGCCCCCCCATTTCTGGAACTTGAGATGGGCTCTGCCTGGTCCTCTCCTAGCCCTAACCAAGACTCTCCATATCTTGTCTGCTTGGAGGGGCCTTGCTGCCTCCTGCCTCTCCTCCTGAGGGGCTGGGTGTGGGGCAGTTCCCAGGAGCACAGGGCCCATTAGGAGGATGAATCTGGTCTGAGTACTGCTTCACTTTTCTTAGAGGTGGGCCCAGGGATTCTCCCACGCCTGGCTCTGGAGTCAGGATTCTTCACCGACTCGGGGACAGGGAGTCTGGGCCATATCAGAGGTCGAGGGAAGATTGACTGACCTAGGAGAATTAGTCTGGAGTTTGCCCCTAGAAACTGGCCCCAAATGGGGGAATGATAATGCAGATACCTGGCTCCCTGGACCCCAAGACAGAGATGCTCCCCAGGGCAGGACAGTGGGGTCACTGGAGTCTGGAAGGAGCCTTCACAGCCATGGTATGCAAAGGGGTGAAGGGCTCCTGGATACTGACCTGGACGGACCGAACAGGGCATATGGGAGGGGAAAGTGTTGTCAGAGGGTCCCAGATGTCAAGCTGGAAGAAGCCATGTGGCCCACCCCACTCATTTTATGGATCAGAAGGCTGAGGTCTTCTGGAATAAAGTGAGCTATCCAAGGTCACACAGCTCATGAAGTTCAGAAGCAGGATTTGAAACCAGGTCCTCTCATAGCAGATGAAAATGCTCTTCTATATATCTGTACACTGTCTCTGGCAGGACAAAGTTTTTTTTTTTTTTTTTTAATGCTTTACTTGGTGCCTTTTTAAAGATATCCATCACTGCCCAACCTTCCTTGAGAAAAAATGCACTTTCCTTGCAGACACACAGTGGCCACAGCTAACAGTGTATGCCTCATTCCGCAGCCGCGGCCCACCACCTCGGGTCCTGATATCTTGGGGAGGAGAGGACTTCTTTGCTCATTGTAAATTGGGTCATCATGTGACAGCTCTCCGTTCTGCCCATTTCACACTGCACCATCCAAAGCATTGTCCTCTGGTTTCTCCAGATTCCTCCTTGCTCATGGCATCATCAGATTTGATTTCATGCAGCCGCCACAGTTTTCTCTGCCATACCTCAGCTGCTGAGCCGCCACTTTGTTTCCAGTCTCTTACAACCACAAAGCAATCCTGTGTGGAGTTATTTGGTATAATCTGATAAGCAAAACGTTTGTTTTTATGGGCAAGCAGTGCAGGACACAGAGCTCGCTGTCGTAAATAGAATCCTACCAGTAGTTTGAAACTCATTTTGTTGGATTGTTTTTCAAAATGAAAATAAGAGCTCATTTTCCTCCCCTGGTTCATATTACTCCAAAGACTTGCGAAAAGTCTTAGAGCTCGCTCCTAGTCAGAAACTTTGCCCTTGTGGTCGTCTCTTGAAGGAATGAGATTCATTCCGGCCAAAATAGCCTATTGTTTTGTTGTTTCTGAAACTCAGCATTCTGTCTCTGGGCTTTGCACAGGCTGGATCTCCTACCTAGGGGGACCTCCCTTCTCGCCCACACCTCCTGGAATCGCGAGTTTCATTTATGGATCCTCTTAGGAACTCTGTCCCCACCTCCAGGAAGCCGTTCTGGGGTCCTTCCCCCAATTGTCACCTTCCTTAAATAAATGTCTTGGCCTGTCTGGGCACCTGTAGAATCTCCTTCTCCCCTCTCCCCCCAAGGAAGCTCCCTGAAAGCAGGGACTGTCCTGGCTTTGGCTCTCTGTCCCACCACCTGAACAAGTGCTTGGCACACAGTGATTTCTTAGTGTGTGTAGGCTTGGGGACAGGGTCTAGTGACCAACTACCAGCCAGGGCTGGGGTTGAAGGAGGAATGTCGCTGTCAGGAGGTGCAGTCGTCACCCCCAAACACTTCTGGTGCCTGGATTTGCTTCCCGTTCCTGAGTGGGGCTGACAGCCCCCTCTGCTGCTCCTCCCTGACCTTCCCCCTGGCCTCTTCCGTCCTCCCTTTGGGAAGCTCCGGTCTTTGCTTCCGAGCTGCTCAGGGCTGTATTCCCTCCCCCCTTCAGCTTTTCTGTTCTCTGTCTTTTTAAAAAAGGGAGAAAGCCGGGTGAGCCTCGGGAGTCTTTCTGGGTGGTTTGGGAGCTCGGCAGCCCGGGGCGCCCACTCCCTTCACCTGGGCTCAGGATCCTCGGTGTTTAGGGAGGAGGGGGCAGCTCCCTAGTTCGGTTCGGGGGCTGTGTGTTGCTTCGGCTCAGGTACCGTTGGCTAGGAGGTTTTTTTTTTTAGACAGAGGAAAGTGGGTTACCATGGAGAAACCTTAGCGCAAGCCCCAGGTTACCCTGTCGCATGTACGCACATCCCTGTCCTGATTCGCTCAGTCACAAACACGATGGAGCCGGCTCGCCTTTGGAGCTGTCACTGCCAGGAGGCTTCATCAGCAGAGAGGCTGAGCTCCGGGGCCAGCCGCAGATGGGGCAGGCTTCCCCCATCCCCTCCCAAGCTCTCAGCCCCCTCTTGTCGCCACGGAGACAAGATGCTGGCCCACTCCTTTGATCCAGCCCTGAAGAGCAGCAGAGGTAAGCCTCGGTCCCCGCAGGCAGGCTGCTGCTCGCTGTGGACATCTTGGTGGGATCCATGGGAGGCCGGGAAGGCTGCCTGGTGGCTGCCTTCGAGCACACAGGACAGCTTGGAGCTGTGTTATGTCCCTCTGAGGTGGGCAGGATTTTATTTGATTACCTCTTAGCTCCATTTTGCAGGTGAGAAGCCTGAGGCTCAGAGATTCATTTGACTCCCATTTTAGCGTTCTTCCCACAGCTTTCCCCTTCCTTGGAAAGCAAGTCTGGGGAGAGTTGAGACAGTCACCTTTAAACACTCCTTGTTGCTATTACCAGGCTGGGCCAGGGTTTTTATTATTAAAGGGAAAAGGGGCATGAGTTTGAGGGCACATGGGGTTGGCACATGGGGCTTAATGGATGTTTATTGACTGGTGTGCCAGCTGCCTGCCTTGGATGGAGATTCTCTCCCAAGGGAAGCCGTGGATAGAACTGTGATGCAGTGGTAAAGACACAGTGACTGCCAGTGGGTGAGTTAGCCATACAGTTGGCTTGGGAAGGGGTTTATGCTGTCAGTGGAGACTCACTGTGTTCCCGTGATATGTGCTGAGCAGCAGGGAGAGGAAAGAATGTGGCAGGGACTCCAGTGGAACAGCTGCTTGATGGTAGGGACTGTGTGGCCCCAATTCTGCAGCCCAGGGCATGCTGGGATTCGGTCAAGGTCCCTCAGGCAGTGACCGTTCCAAGCAGGATTTGAACCCTGATCTTCCATTGGCTTTCCTGTCTGAAGAAGTGCCCAAGGATGGCAGTGTCCTGGGAGTTCCTGTTGTAGAATCCCAGAGGCCGAGGTCTCCCTCCCAGAACGTAGAGTTGCTTGTGGGCTCTGCACCTCCTCCTCTCCTACTTTTTCTCTTGGTTCCTTTTCAATCCTGAATTTTTCTGCATGCATCTCATTTCCCTTTATCTGTTCTGCGCTGAAAGCAGCCTTGGCTTGGGTCTTATTTCCCAGCCCTGACATGTCAGCCCTCTAGCAATGACTCTGGTTTCTGCAGGCTCCACGACCCTTCCTAAGCCCCAGGAGAATGTCAGCTCCTGGAGGCCAGGGATTGATTGGGTCTGGTTTTGCATCACCATAGGCATGCATACGCTAGGCACTTAATAAATGCTTGTTGAATGAATTAATGAATTCACATTGAGTCATCTGCCCATAGCTCCCCCCCACATGCAGACATGTGTACACACATACCACAGTACACATGCACACAGAGACACATGCAGCCCATATGTGTACACACACATGCACAAGGACACACATACACACATGCAGCCCACACATGTACACATACCATACACGTGTGTGTACACACACACAGAGACATACACATACACACACATGTGCCTGGTCAAGGTCCCCCTCCACTTATTTCTCTGCTCCCCAGAAGGCTATCTTCAGGCCCTCCTTTCACAGCCTCTTGTAAACCTTTAGCTTGCTCAGAGCCCACAGACCTCCTTGGTTTTCTGAGTGCCTCAAGGTCTGTCTCTCTTTCCCTTGACTATCAGGGGCATCTTCCATTTCTTTCCTCAGTGCTGCCTTCTGGTCCTGAGCAGCCCCTCCTGTTTTTTTTTTTAAATTGTATTTATTTACTTATTTTGCTTTTGGGAGGGCATTTGGGGTTAAGTGACTTGCCCAAAGTCACACAGCTAGTAAGTGTTCAGTGTCTGAGGTCGCATTTGAACTCAGGTCCTCCTGACTCCAGGGCAAGTGCTCTATTCACAGCACCACCTAGCTTCCCCTTGCCCCTCCTGCTTCTGCCCATTTGCCAGTGTTTTGTGGGGCGCACATATTCTTTGATCCTTCCAACCCTGGAAAGAACTGGGAAAAAACCCCCAAAGACAAACCAAAAAACCCAAACCCTGATTCACCCTCTTAAGTTGAAACGGGCTGTCATTGAAATGCATTTTCCTGGCTAGATTATGTTATAGTCACCCAAGGGCAAGGCTTTACCTGGCTGGGGATTGGGAGAGGAGGAGGGGGAGAAGAAAGACAGACAAATATTTGCTAAAAATGAAATGAAATGAAATCAGCAAACAGCTGGTGAAAGCCTTTGCTCCAACCCACACTCCTTCCTCCTCTGGAGGAAGTAGCTCCATGCCCCCTGAGCTGAGTTACCTTCTCTTAAGAGCTTACAGCCACGGACACGGGGGAGGCTGGGGTTCAGGGCACAGCACAAAGCAGGAAGGGCTGGGATTCCCAGGATGCCTTCATCTTTCAGACTCTGAATGGGCCTGCACAGAGTAAGAAACGACCACTATTTTTAGAGGGAAGTGGGTGTCTATTAGGTGCCTACTGGTGACAGCCAGTCATTCCCTTTTTACGCAGCTGCCAGATTTTGTCTCCTGCCTGTAGCTATCAGGAGCTTATTCTGTATTATTACTCTCCTTCCCACTCGGTGTTTCAGCCACACTGGCCTATTTGCTGTTCCATACAGGATGATCAATTTCCCACCGCCAAGCCTTTGCAGAGGAGGCTGCCATGCTTGTAAGGAGCTGCTTCACCTCTGATTCTTAGCATCCTTGGCTCCCTCCAAGGCTCCGTGTAGGTACCAGCTTCTACTGGGAGCTTTTCCTGATACTGTGACTGGCTCCTGCTCCCTCCCTTCTCAAGTTATTCTACCTAAATTTGTCTGTTTGTATGTAGGATCCCTAGTGACCACAAGGCTGGTTAAGTTTTTTGCACCCTCCGTGCCTGGCAGTGTCTTATACCGCTAAACAATGCTGAAAAAACGTTTTGGGGACTAGATTGGATTGGATGAGTCGCTGGGTGGGAGCTGAAAAATTACGGGCCATTTATCAATGAGCATTGATTTACCGAGTACCTGCTGTGTGCCAGGAGCTGTACTGGGGAGCTGGACGGTGCGGTGGGCAGAGGCCCCGCTGAGCCTGGATTCGGGAAGATCCAAATTCGAATCCAGACTCAGGCCGGGCGCTGCATGATTCATGGCACATGGCTTTGCCTTCCCCTGACAAAGTCTCTTCACCTGTGAAATGGGGTTAATAGCGACAGCTCCCCCTTCAGGCTGTTGTGAGGATCAAGTGAGCCGGCATTTGTTCAGCACTTTGCAAACCTTAACAACCACTGTTAGTGAAAACAGTCTCTGCTCGCCTCCCAGCCCCTAGCTGGGAGAGGTAGATACAGACAGATTTTGAATGGCTCTGAGGCAGGGAGGGGGCGTCAGCAGTTCAGGGGATCCAGAAAGCCACGGGAGGGGCCTCTCCAGGCAGGGGGGAAAGCTGAGGCCCCTGTGGGACAGCCGCGGCTGGCTGCAGACGTTGCTCACTCAGCTTTCGCTCACGGCTCCGTGCCTTGACCGACCCCCTGCCCAGAAGGCCCTCTCCGAGTCCCAGAGGAGAGGCCACCTTCCGCCAGGTCTCTGGCAGCCCCCCTCCTCTCCGTACCGCCCCTCCGCGATGCTCTCCCATTGGTCTTGTCTGTGTCTAACTTGGCCCTCCGTACTGGCGGCTGTCTCCCCCAGCAGAAGGAGAGAGCCTCAAGCTCGCGTCGTCTTTGGCTTCTTCTCAGAGGACTGCCGGTCATATGGTGGAAGGATGCTTGTTGACCGGACTGAAGACTCTGGCCTGAGATGTGAGCCCCTCAGCCTCATGGGGGAAGGCTCATTACAGTGCCCCGGTCCCTGATGCCTCCCTCCCTCTCCACCTTTTTGGGGAAAGTCAGGAAAGAAGGGAAACTGAAGGTTGTAAACGTCAGTCTTGATCAGTGATGACTGGGGAAATGGCGAGTCCGGGCCTGGGGCCTGGGGGAAGGCTTCCTACTTTGTATCTGACTCAGCAGGTCCTTGGGGATCATTTGCCTAAGGTCAAGGCCAGAGACAGCCCCTTTGATCGCGAAGAGAGCAGGCACAGAGGACAGCCAGGCAGGTGTGACGCCACCCCGCAAAGCCTGCCTCCAGAGCCTTTTACCTTCTATTGGAGGCACCTGGGGCAGGGAGGCTGTTCCCAGGGCTGATTGCTCAGGACTGGAAGCTTCAGCAGCCTGGGTAGCGGGGAGGGGCTTTGGGCACGTGAATCCGGGGCTTGGTTCTCCTCTCTAAAGCCCAGGGAGAGCCTGACTCCGTCTCTTGGCTGTGTTGGCCCCGGCAGGTCCCCAGGCTTCCTTAGCCGGAAGAGGCTGAGGGATGCTTATGTAAGATCCCCGGAGGAAGCTGGTTCCTTCTCTTTGCTTTTGCTTTCTGAAGGGTTGCTTTGTATGTAGCCGGCTTGGACTAGATTTCCTATCTTCTCCTTTGTGAGATACAGGGACAAAGAGCAGTGTGATGGAGTTCTCCCTCATCCAGCTGCTTCTCCCTGTGCGTTCCCTGAAAATGGGCGGGAAAAAGCCAGTTCCCCTCTGGAGTGGGAGCTCGACCCAGGTGTAAATGGAGCCGCTTCGACTCTGGGAGCCGGATTTCCATCGTAGGCCCTCAGTACTCCCAAGTGGGCGTGTGTTTTCAACAGTTGATTCATCCACACCCCCAACCCCCTTCAGTGACTAGAAAGTGGGGCCTGCCAACTCACTGCTGGGGAAAGGGGAAAAGAGAGGTGAGAAATGTGCTCACTTCCCGATTTAGCCCAGGAAATGAGCTGAACATCCTTTCTATTCTCAGCCTAGCCTTAGGGCTGGCGAGAGCCTGCCTTCTCCACCTGGGAACACCTTTCCCATGGGCTCAGCCTACTGCCCAGAGTACTGAGAAATGAAGCCAGCAAGGCCACCAGGCCTGCCTTGGGGTCCCAGAGACAAGCAAAGTCCAGGAGATGGCCAGTCCTCAGCTCTCACGCTTGACAACTCAGCCCTCGGGGCTCAATGGAATGAAGGCAGTCATGAGTAGACCCTTCACCAGACATTTGTGAAGAGCCTACTCTGTGCCTGGCCCTGGACCTGGGAATTCAAAGACAGAAACCTAACAATCCTGTTAGCCTGGCATTCCAGCTTCTCCACAGTCCAGCATGATCTCACCTATTCTGTGCATTTGTGTGATGTGAGGAGCCTTCTCATCTGTAACAGAGCAGATAAGATTGTGTCCTTCACAGGGCTGTGGGAGGAGGAAGGCTCTTTGTCAGACTCAAAGCCTGGAGAGAAATGGGGTGGGGAGAGGTTGGGGTTTATTATAGGTCATTCATGCACCTATCTGACTGCTGGAATCCAGGGAGATCAGATGCTTTGTACCCATAAAGTGCCCTCCAAATGGGGGGCTACGCCATGGTCATGCTGAGGGCACCAGCTGAGAGGCAGCTGTGTCAGGTCGGGGTGCCCAGCCTTGCTGGGATTAGCCAAATCCAGGCATCATGTTTTCATGGGGGGGGGGGGGCAAGCATGCTGTTTCTTTGGGGTGGGGGAGGGCATAGGACCCAGCAGGTATTCTCAGTCTAAGGAGAATGGTGAAGTGGAACCATTTCCTTGTCTCCAAATGGGGGGTTGTACTAGGAGATCTCCAAACACTCTTTCAACCTTGACATTCTGGGATTTTGTGAAAACCTCCAAGAATGCAACTGCTTTGCTTGGTTATCTCCCTGTGTCCCACCTCAGCTGACATAGGTCTGCCCCCAAATGAACAGGAATCAAATTGGGACCATTTCTAATCATTTTAAAGGGCTTAGTACCATGAACAGCACAAAGTTGGCACTACGCACATGTCAGCTGTGTTCTTATTATGTATCACACTGGCCCTGAGCTGTGCCTTCTTTGGCCGAGACACAGTTTGTTGGCCTCTGCGAATCAAGACACCTAGCTCTGCTGGGTGATGAGTCTGAGAGCCCCTTCAGAGTGCATGTCCATGGGATTCGATCTCAGGCCAGGCAATGGGGAGGGGTGGGAGAGAGAGGAAGATGGGAAGTCCAGAGCCCCGAAGCCCTCTGCTTCCTCTTCACATCCTGGCTGCTATAGCAGGCTGATGTGTCTGTGTTCTCTCTCACACAACCAGCCAACGGTTAGACAAACGCTGCTTCCTGGCCATGCCTGACTTCCTGGATAATCTGGCCTTCCGGAGGCAGCCCAGCAGAAGGAGGCTACTCTCTCTGCACAGACCACTGAGGCCCTAGGAGCTCCTGGAAGGGCCAGCGGCCTCTGGCCTCGGTGGGTGCCTCCAGGAGCCTGGTACGGAGCAAGGGGGTGGGGGCTGTGCACAGGCAGAGACATTTCAAGCACCTCAACCCCCAGTGAAAACAGGAAGTGATGGAAGAGGACCGTCCCCGCTCATGTTCTCTGTCTTCCGTTCTTCCCTAGACGCGTTTGGATCAGGGTAGCATCCAGCCCTGTTCTTGCTGCCATCACGAGCCGGGGCAGGGACCATGCCGCCCCCCGCTGACATCGTGAAGGTGGCCATCGAGTGCCCGGGAGCCTTCCCCAAACTCATGGAGATTGACCAAGTAAGTCAGCCCGGCCTCACCAGGGGACCCCCAGCCTGGCTGCGGCCCCTTTCCTTTCTGCATGTGGACCGCCATGTACTCTGGCCTCTTTTCTCTCCAAATCTGGGAGGAGGATTTGGGAACCTTGTAGTCTGTTGTGCTCTAGGATCAGGGGGGAAGGGAAGAGGATGGGGTGGGGCAGGACATTTCTAAGGCCATTAAACAGCAGAGACTGGGGGAACAGCAGGGGGACTCCTGGGGCCTCATCCCTGACCTCATCCAGATCTCTTCTGTGACCTCATTGATAAGGGAACCTTCTTCCATCCAAATGGCTTCAGAGCTGGGAGCCTCAGAGAACCTTCGGGCATCAGGGGTGGGGCAGGAGGTCCCCGGGGCAGTGTGGGGCAGATGTTTCCTGAGCCATTGGGAGGCCAGCCACCCAGAAAGCTCTCTGAAGTCACAGGACCTGGGTTCAGATCCCATCTCGGCCATTAATTCATGTGACCTTTCTGGGCCTGGGTTTTATTTTTTGTAAAATTGGGGAGTGGGCCTAAGGCCCCTTCCTCCCTAAGTCTGCTCCAATGCTCTGACACAGATCTAAATGCTTAGTAAGGTGGCACTGAGCCCTAGGGACTTTCCTAGTTTCTTGTTAGACCACAGCAACTTTGCCTCAGAGTGAGAGGTGCTCCAGTTTTCTAACTCAGAGCAGCCTCCCCAGGGGAGAGACTCCTCCCCCCTCAACTCCCTTCCCAGGGCTCCTGAGGGGAGAGCCCTGCCTCAGGGGCTTTTTCCTTTGCAAGGCAGGGCACCATTCCCCGCTCAGCAACATCCTGATAGTGCCATAGCAACCCCAGCATCCAGGCCGAGTGCTGCCACATAATCTGCTCAGAGCAGTGTTTTGTTGAATCTCTTTCCAAGTCAGACTTTATTGCTTCTGGCCTAAAGCTATGATCTGGCTGGTCTGGGGCCTGGGGAGAAAGGGGAGGAAACCTGGCCAAGGTTCATCTTGAAAAGAGCGTTGGCTACTCTTCTTCACCCCGTAGACAGGGACTCTGGCATTCTGTAGGTGTGGGCCCATAGCAGACAAGGCACTATGTGACTTTATTTCTCTAAATTTTTTTTCAATTAACAAGCATCTGGTATGTAACTTTCCTTGTCTGGCATTTTTTTGGAGGGGATGCTTGCTAAAGTGACCCCCGAGAGACTTCTGGCCTTTTCCCATGGGTACAGGACAGGCCAGGAGATCATGGAGAAGGCCATTTGGCTCAAAATCTCCAGATAGAGATGAGCTCCTGGGGCAGTGGTTGTGGGGAGACCAGAGACATCCACTGGCCTGAGCCCCCTGAGGAGGGGGTCAGGGCTTGTCTGAGCTGAGACTGGCCAGGTAGAGGGATTGACTGTGTTATCTTCTATTCCCTGGAAAAAGGACAAAGCTGGCCTCTCAGATGTTTGGGGTTTGGGGGAAATCCTGGTGCTACCTGTGCTTGAGAAAGGAGTGCACGAAGCTGGAAGAGATGTTTCATGGTTGACAGTACTTAGGAAGCCAGAGTGTGCAGGCTGCAGGATCACTTTAACAGATGGTGTGCACGGAGAACTCTGTGTCTGCAGGAATTTAATTATGGCCGAGTGAGCATGGGCTTTAATTACGGAAGTCCCAGAATTACAGCGATCAGAATGATAACCACCCAACCAAGGTGGACCTAGGAAGGGGCTACGAGGGCCTTGCCCCAGGTGACTAAGCTCATGAGGGCGCTGTATTCCTTCACTAGTATGGGAATGAGGGAGTTTACCAGCTCTGTATTTAGTATAATTGGCTTAAATAGGAGGCTGCTGCATGGCACACTCTCTCAGCCCAGCTCCCACCCACCAGGGGAGCTCTTCCTGCCCACCTACCTCTTCTTGTGTCTTGGGGTCTTTGCCCAGAGTGGCTCCTATCTAGTGGGCTTGGTCTTCCTCCAGCAGAGTTAGTCTTTCAGAAATGGACTTGAAGGTGAGGCACTAATGGTGCGATCATGGCTCTGTGCCAGGGCGCAGCCTGACAAATGTCAGATTTGGAGGGTGAACTGACCCAATATGCCAGTATCTCATCTTATCCCAGCCCCATGGCTCTCTGTTCTATACAGTCAGTTTAATTTAGCACGTGCCTGCCATCAAGGCGCTTACGTTCTGATAGTGGAAGACAGCACTGTGGAGAGAAGGGAAGAGGCAGAAGTGGGTCACCTGGGAAGCTCACCAGTCTCTGATAGAGGAGTTTAAATTTGAAAAACATCTTTACATCCTCTTTTGTGACCCTGGGGCACTCCTATGGAGAGGCTACTGAAGACATTGTTACCTCCATCTCACAGATGAGGGAAGTGAAGTCCAGGCTGGTTGAGTTGACTTGCCCAGGGTCACTCAGATGTGTTTCTGCAAAGAAACTTGATTTCAAACCTTTGGTCAAAACCACAACAAACCCAACACTGCTTCATGAGGGTGTGCCTGGGAAGCTGCTCAGCAAAAACAGAAGTTTGTCATCAGGATGTTGTTTTTGAATTGTTTCAGTCAGGTCTGACTTTTTGTGACCCCATTTGGAGTTTACATGGTAGAGACATCAGAGTGTTTTGCCATTTCCTTCTCCAACTCATTTTACAGATTAAGAAACTGAGGCAAACAGGGTGAAGTGACTTGCCTAAGGTCACACAGCTACCCAGTGTCCGAGGTCAGATTTGAAGCCATGAAGCTGAGTCTTCCTGACCCCAGATCCTCTGCTCCATCCACTGGGAGTGGCTGTTAATTTGTGCTGGAAGCAGTTCTTGGAAACAAATGGTGGGGCCACCCTATGGATGTTGTTAGGACCAATATGAGTGGACACTTCGACTCTCTGCCATCAGCAGTCCATCAAAAACTGCCTTGTGCTGGGCAGACCGTGCCTGGAGAAGCCTTACCATTGAGTTTAGAGATAAGCCGTCAGCCCCATGGGTTATCTGGCCCTTTTTTGTTTCCCTTGAAGTGTTTGGGAAGCAGGATTTTGTCCATCCAGGAGGGAAAGGCCCCTTTAAAAGAGGTTTGCTGGTGGTTTCCAGCTTTCAGGTCATTCTTCCCCCATGCTGCTGACAGATGTTTTTGTCTATCCTTATCGGTTCCAGTTCAACCTTGGGGAGCCCCTTTGTGTAGTGGAAGTACCAGACTTTTTGATGTCCCAGTGTTCTCCTTGCTTTGGATCTGGATGTTTACTGAGCACCATTTCTTCCAGCTGAGAGGAGGGAAAGCAGAGTGTTGAGGATGAAAGCCGTGTGGTGGCTTTGCATACATATCTGCCAAGAGAGCGAACAAGCTAATGGCCAGGGAAAGAGGAGAGGCACGCTCTTTTCCGTTTCTTTATTGATGCCCTTTGTCTTTCCACCTGAGCCATTTTCAGAGCTGACCCTTCCCCAACCAGCCACAAAGACCACTGAATCCAGCTGCCAAGCTGGAGAGCGCATGCAGCATTCTGCACCCCTAGGCCCCGCCTCTCGAAGGAAGGAAGGAAGGAAGGAAGGAAGGAAGGAAGGAGGGGCATTGGTTCCTCTCCATTGGCACAGAGTGCGAGAACCCAAGGAGGGCTTCACTTTCGTTCTGGTTGCTTCCAGCCGCAGCCTTCGGGTTACAGAGTGCTCGCCTGCTTCAGACTCTTTCCCTCCACACCCATTCCCTGCAAGTCTGCCCGTGTCCCTGGGAATGTCCCCTAACTATTTTGTCCTCCTCTGTTTCTGGAGAGGGCGTCTCGCTGTTCTATTTATGGAAATCTGAAGAGCGCCTTGGTCGGCTTCCTTGAAAAATACGATTTCTTCTGTAGTTATTTTGAATGGAGTTTCTCTGTCATTCCTTCCCAGATTCTGTTGTTGCTGCATCGAAACGTGGATGGTTTGGGTGAATTTGCTTTCTGTTGTTTGACTCTCTGAGCCTTAAGCACTCGTGTGCCAAAGAACGAAGAGGCACTAGGAGGCAGGCACTTACAAGCAGGGGTCAAGAGAGGAAGGTCCTGAAGGAAGCCCGGCATCTAGGAGGTAGAAATGAGGAGAGATTGGTCCAGGCGGAGGGCGCACCTGGGGCAGGGAGATGGGGCATCTGTGAGGGAGAATCAGCCAAAAGGCCGCTGTCCTGGGGTCGTGGCTCGGGTGGGGGAAGGGAGAAGCCTGCAAAGGTGGACAGGAGTTGGGTGGGAAGGGCTTGAAGAGCCAAAGGCAGGGTTTTCTGTTGATCCTGTAGATAACAGGGAACCATTGGAGTTCACTGAATAAGAGTCTGACATGATCATGCCTGTGCTTTAGTGAAGTCACTGCAGTGGCTGAATGGGGGACGGATTGGAGTGGGGAGAGACTCCAGACAGGCAGACCCCCCAGCAGCTACCGCGTGGAATGTTGCGAGCCTGCACTAAAGGGGTGGGAGGGTCGGGGAGAGAAGCAAAGGGCAAGGGAGATGTTCTGAAGGAGAAAAGACAAGCTTGAACAGCAGATTGTACTAGGGAAGGGGCGGTGATAAGAGAGAGAATGAGAAGGTGAGGATGACGCCTGGGTGACTGGGAGGAGGGGCTGGCTTCCACGGTAACAGGGAAGCTGGGAGGGGGAGGGGCTTTCAGGAGAGAGATAACCAGTGCAGTCTCAGACATGTTGGGTTTGAGGTGTCTATGGGACAACCAGTTCAAGATGTCCAACAGGCAGTGGCATGGGAGCTAATTGAGATCACCAAGCGAAGTAGTTTGGGGGAGATAAAGAGGGCCCAGCGAGGAGCTCTGGGGCACCCGCAGGAACTGGCAGGTGGAGATGGGGAGCCAGCAACAGCGGCGGCGAAGGCGCACTGAGGTGGCTTCTTCCTGCGCGGCGCCGATTCACTTGACATCTGCTCCTACACGGCTTCCCAAATTTCTCCCGATTTTTCATGCTCATATTTCCTTAAGGGGGGATGATGGCACGCCACCTTTATATGCCATGATGATGCCGTTTCCCGAGAGATGGGCGCTAGCTTTGTTTCCACTCGTTTACTAGGACAAGAAGGGGGGCTAGAAATAGGTTTGTTTACACAGGATCTTTCTTACTCTAATTGACTGCCACAGGCCACGGATCCGGTTGTGACCTCACCAGCTCAAAGTGTAGGCACTGGTCAGTGACTTCAAGGGCATCCTCCGGCCAGTCCGATGCAGACTTCCACTGAGAGTGTACCACTGTATTAGTCTTTCCTATTAACATTTACTAGGAGGGGAAACCTCCGAGAGGCTTTGATTTTCATTTCTCTTGTTCATGCTGTAAAATATTCTCGTGTGGTTATTGATAGGTTACATTTCTTCTTTTGGAAAATACTTGTTCATAGCCTTTGACTGGTGTGTGTGTGTGTGTGTGTGTGTGTGTGCGTGCGTGTGTGCCCTTAATTCTCATATGTTTGTATCAGTTCTTTATATGCCTTGATGATCAGAGCTTTGTTAATTTCCTGTAAATGCATTTTTCATCAAAATGGTGTCTTTATTTATAGATGCATTGATTTCTTAAGACCATCTCTATGCTTCATTTAAGAAGGCTTCCCCCACCATGGCTTCACAAGATATCTACTGTTTCTTTCTCTCTCTCTCTCTCTCTCTCTCTCTCTCTCTCTCTCTCTCTCTCTCTCCTCATCTGGGGGCCAGAGGGGATCTCACAGCTCCCCTTCATTGTTCAGTTGAGGAAACTGAGGTCAGCTTAGGGAAGAGAAATGGTTTGGAAGTTCATCCCAGTGGCTAAGTGTCAGAGGCAGGGTTTGAGCCCAGGTGCCAGAGCCAAGGCCTTTCCACTGCACCATTAGTTAGACCTGTTCAAACTGCCTCCAAGGTCCTTCCCCTCACCCCTGATTCCTGATGCCAGGAAGGTTTTCATCATCAACTATGTCCCAGGACTCAACCCGGGACCCGGGACCGGGACAGGGGGCAGGGACATGAGCAGCATTTCTGGAGACAAACCAAATGTGACTCTGACTGTTCCCTGAGTTTAGGTGACACATTTCTAAACTATCTCCTGTGTGTGCTCATTTCCCTGCTTCATTATCAACCCCTCTTGCATAGGGGCTCTCTCCTTTCCTGCTTCCTTCTCCACTGCTTCCTCCCCCTGGGCACCCACAGTGTTTATGGCACGTTCCCATTAGCTAAACAATTTAGCCCGTGCTCGTGAAATGCTTCTGATTCTCTGTGCAGCTGGACCTCATGTGTTAGTCTCATCTTGTTAAGACTGCATGCTCAGCCCATGCTGGGGACACAGGAAGCAGCGGCCCATTCTCATTTGTGTGTTAATTGAGGTTTTACACCCTCCCCCCCAAAAAAAATCTAAGTCTCTTTTATGGGATCTTAAATTGTTTTCCTGTGTTTGAATACGTGACTCTTTTTAAAAAAATAATCTGTTAATAGGAAGGAGAGAAAGACAGAGAGAGAGAAGGAGGGAGACAGAGACAGACAGACAGACAGACAGAAATAGATAAGACACAGACAGAGAAATGTTGGGATAGGATTGAGGAATAAACATTGCAGCAAGGTCCCAGGAGTAGGGGGAAAGACGTGTGGTCAAGAGCATTGGGGGATAGCATGGACATGTCCTAAATATGAAAGATCATATTAAGAGAGAAAGAGACAGAGAGACAGAGGGAGAGAGACAGAGAGAAGAGGAGAGGAAGAGAGAGAGGGAGGGGGAGAGAGAGAGAGAAGAAAGAGAAGAGAGAGAAAGAGAGAGAGAGAGAGGAGGGGGAGGGAGGGAGGGAGATTCATGGTATCTTCTACTCTGCATACCGTCCCAACATCATTCCCTTGGGGAGCCCGTAGTGGGCAGGGAGTCCCCCCCCCCCCCATGAGAGAAGGGGAAGGGCTTAGGCAGGAAGGCATCTGCTGCCACATCACAGCTGGTCTTGACCCTGTCCATTTGGGCTCTTCTCTGCCTGCCCCATCTCCCTGGTTGCTGTGAGCACCCCAGGCCAAAACACAGGGAGAGAGCGAGGGAGGAGGGAATGAAGGAAGGAGGAAGAAAGGAAGGAGGGAGGAAGGGAGTTGGAAAGGGGAAGGGTATTGATTAAGTGCCTACTGTGTGCTGGTCACTGTACTAACATGTTGTTGAATATCATCTCTCAATCCTGTCCTCAGCCTGGGGAGGGAGGGAACAAGTTCTCAGAGGCCAGGTTTGCAGAAAATCTGATTTTCCATTGCTTTTCTCTCCCCCTCCCTCTTCCCCTCTCTTCCTTCTTCTTTTATTATAATTTTGTTTTCCCCTTTCAAACATTTACTTTTTTATTTCACTGTTTTTACAAATATCTCCCTCCCCTTCTCAAAGAACCAAACCATTTAACAAAAAAAGCCTAGTCCTCTCCACATGATCATGTATGGTGTGTTCCTTAACATCGTCTCCCACCTCTGCAAATAAAGGAGAGAAATGGACTTTTTCCTCTCGCGTCTTTAGACTCAGCTTGATCGTAATATTTACCAGAATTCAGGCTTCAGGGTTTGGTTTTTCAGTGGTTGTTGCCGTCATCTTTTTCCATCGACGTTTCTGTCATCATTGTGTGTGTTGGCAGCTGGGTGAGTCAGAGGTCCAGGCCTGGAGGGAGGAATTCCTGAGTTCAAATTTAGCCTCAGACACTTAGCATCTATGTGACTCTGGGTAAGTCACTTAACCTCTATGTGCCCCAGCTTCCTCATCTGTAAAATGGGATCTAAATCCCAAGGCTATAGTGTGGATTAGGTTAGAAAATAACTGTAAAGCACTGTCCCCCCCCACGGTGCTTCTTCCCTCTCTTTTCCTTTCCTGGGTTAGCTCGTTCCATTTAGCTTCAGGCCAGGTTAGTCTGCCCCTGCCTCGGCACTCTTTACTTTATTCTTTGTTTCTTATAGAGCAATGGTTATCTACCACACTCACACACCAAACTTGGTCCGCGGGGGGATGCAGGATGAGCGACTCGGCTTCCTGCTCCTCCCCACTACTGACGGTTTTTTTTGGGGGGGTGAGATTCCCTCCATCTTCACCTCCCTTTGAGTGCGTGCTTAGCAGTCAGGCCACTGGGTCAGAAGCCACTAACACATTACTTGCACTCTTTGTTATTGTCATTGTTCAATCGCTTCAGTCATATATGATTTTTTGTGACCCAATTTGGGGTTTTCTTGTGGTTTGCCATTTCCTTCTATAGCTCATTTTACAGATGAGGAAACTGAGGCAAACAGGGTGCAGTGATGCCCAGGGTCACGCAGCTAGGAAGTGTCTGAGGCTGGATTTGAACTCAGGTCTTCTTACTCCAGCACTCTGTGTCCTGAGGTACCCAATAGCTGCCCAAGTACATTCTTAGCATGGATCAGAATGGCTTTGCTGAGTGGCTGGACCAAGTCTTGGCTGCACCACAGGAGGTGAGTGTGGTGTCTTTCACTAGCCCTTCCAAGGCCGACTCCCCACGTGTCCTTGAGTCTCATTGTCTGTGCCAGTCTGCTGGGTTGGGGCTGAAGCCTCAGAATGGTTTGGATTTGAATTTTTCTTAATGTTAGGACTTTGGATCAGTTTTCATAGGGTTGTTAATAGTTTGCATTTCTTCTTTTGAGAATTGTTTGTTCATATACTTAAGTAACTTATCCAATGGGAATGAATCTTGGTCTCATGCATTTGTGCTGACTCCTTAGTACAGCTTGGATAGTCAGGCTACTATCAGAGATATATATTTTTTTTGGAGGGGGAATGGCGGGGTAATTGGGGTTAAGTGACTTGTCCAAGGTCATACAGCTAGTAAGTGTCAAGTGTCCGAGGCCAGATTTGAACTCGGGTCCTCCTGACTCTAGGGCCAGTGCTCTGTTCACAGTGCCACCTAGCCGCCCCTATCAGAGAGATTTTGTGTTTGTTTCTTGAACCATTTAACAGCCTTCCTTCTTACCCTAGGAGCACCGATTGCATTCGTGTAAAAGCTGCCCAGTTTTGTGTAACTAATTACCTCTTGCATCTGCGTCAGCTGGCTGCGCAGTGAATGGAGCACTGGGCCTAGAAGCAGGAAGACCTGAGTCACAGTTCAGCCTCAGACATTTACTGGTTATAGGATCCTGGGCCAGTTATTTTATTTCAATTCACCTCAGTTTCTTCAGCTGTAAAAGGGGATTAATTATAGCCCTCATCTTCCAGGGTAGTTTAGGAGATCAAATGAGTTAGTATTTGTTAAGTGCTTAGCATGTACTAGGTGCCATGTGAATGCCCATCTCCTTTATCTTTTTGTTATATCCACAAGTGTGCTTCAAGCCTGAGACTGATCTTATGGACACTGTGTATTTATGGCTAACGCGCCCAATTGTTCTTACCTTACCATCTTAGTAAAATACCTTTACTAAAAGCTAGTTTTCTATTGGGTGATTGGTGACGGGAAGCACGCTGGTGGGGGCTTGTGAGCTGTCGTAAGTAGTGGGAGTAGATACCCACAGGGTTGCTCCTAGAACCAGAGACAGCAGCCACCTTCTAGGGGCCAACCCTTGAACATGAGTGAGAGCTTGGGATTAGCCTAGAGGGGATGTACCACATACAAAAACCGATATTCATCCTCCTAACTCTTACTACTGTGTTTGAGGCTTGTGACTTCCTGGTCAGTGAGCCACCCCAACTAGTTAGTGACTAGACAATAAGGTGGAGATTTTTTTCAAAGAAGGTTTTACTAAGAAACCAGAAGAAAGGAAGTGTTGGTGTGGAGATACGGTGAGACTGCTGGAGTTGGAGTCTGAGAATCTTGTTTCTTGGGGAGTGAATAGGAAGTGAAAAGGCCGGAGAGGGAGAACTGGCCAGACTTGGAGCAAGAGGCTGGAGGGTGGCAGCTCTTTGTGCAAGTGTCATCAGCCGAAGTACCTGGGTCTGTTTAGCCTGGAGAAGAGAAGACAACGCAGGGGAAGGAGGAAAGGGCTTGAGTAATGCTGTGCTCAGGGACTCCAAAGCTGTTCAGTGTGGCCTCAGAAGGCAAAACTAGAAGCTATGGGCAGGGAGGATATTACAAACAAAAAAATTAGGCTTCATGTCAGAAAAACACCCCAGCCCTTTCTGACATCAGAGGGGTCCCAGCATGGGGTGGCTTGCCGAGGTGGAGGCCTGCTCCCCCTTCCCGGAGGCCTTGAAAAAGCGGCCGCATGACTCGGTTTCACATGTTATGTATAGTGAGGATTCCTGTTCTGGGAGGGGTTGGGCCAGCAGGAGGTTGAGGTCTCTTCTGACCCTAAAATTCTGTCAGTCTTTTTTTGGATGTAGGTGTGAGAGAGAGGGAAGCATCAAGGATGATTCAGTGGTTTGGAGTCTGGGATCCGAGGAGGATGGAGGTGCCTTTAGCAGAAATAGGGCCGTGTGGTGGAAGGGTGGGCTTATGGGGAAGAGTGTGGCTTCTGCTTTGGATGTGTTGAGGTATGTCAACAGAGGTGCTTAATTCAGAGAGAAAAAGACAGAGAGAGACAGCCAGAGATAGAGAGACAGAGAGACCGATAACTTTTTAAAATGCCTCCCATCTGTACATGAAAAACATTCGTTCATGAGTCTTAGGAGGTATAACATCAGTAATAGCCTGCTCATTGATTCTCTGATGATAAATAATGGTGAGGGAGATGTCCCTGCCCAAGGTGCTTACTGCTGTGATGGAGGAGACCTCGGGCAAAGGCCAGGGATTCTCTGGGGTTCAGGAGGCAGGCTCTCCAGAGTCGCACTGAGTGGATGGCTTCTAGCCCCAGTGACCTGCCGAGCCCCCTGGATGGGATGAGTCTGTCCTGTCCTTCCACCCAGGAAAGACCAAGTGGGTGGAGAATGTTCACTGCCCTGGCTTCAGCATGCATCTGGATAAACTTGTCCAACTCTATGTACATGGAGGAAAAACATGGCAGGTGAACCATGGGCTGATTCCTGAGCTGAGCTGCAGGAGAAGAACCACCTGGCTTCCTTGGGGAAATTCCAAAGCTCTTTTGTGTGCATGGAGACAAGGGCCTGTGACTTCAGTGTAGACATCTACCAGTATCATTGTATGGCACTGAGGGGTGGACCAGCACTGCCTCCATCACCCAGGTAGTGGCTCTTGCCCATGGTCACACAGGTAGTGAGTTCTGGACGCCAGATTTGGACCCAGACACACACATGGCTAACTGATCAAAATCAGGATCCAAAAGGGCTCAGAGGAATTGGAGGCACCAAGCTCTCAGAGGCTGGAGAGAACATCTCTAGCCTGGCAGGCTTCTTGGAACAAGTGGCATTTGGGTGACTTTGGGCTTGGCCTTTCCCTGCTCTGGGCCTCACTGTATGTATGAAATCGGGAGGCCGAGGTCCTCAATGGTTCCTAAAGTCCGTTTAATTCTTTACAATCTATGATCAATGTTATCCATCCTTGAAAAATTATTCATAAGTCATTTTAAAAAAAACATGCTATTGAAAGGAACTTGAAATAAAACAAAAAAAAAAAATCCTTTTTCTGTCTCAGGGCCTTTGCTTCTAGTTAAAAAGTATGTTTGGAACAGATTGTGCCTCGATGGCCCAGATCCACCAAGTGCCACAGTGTGTGGGTGCTGCCTCCCCTGGCTGGCCTGGAAGCTCCTCAGGCAGGAACGCATCCTGTGTCTGTGATTGCCCTGCCTAGTACAGGGGCCAGTGCACAGTAGGCATTTACCAAGAGATCTTCCCTGAGTCCTGTCTCTCTGATGTCCCTCTTCTTGAGAATCTCCAGGCCCATGACTTCTCAGCTCCCTGGAGTTTGCTGGAGCCTGATGTAGGTCTGAGGAGAAGGCTTTGACGAGAGCAGAGCAGGGGCTACAAGCCCACTGCGGCCGAGCCTTCTTAGGGCTTGGGGGCAAAGGAAGCCTTCTGGGGATGGCTGAGTGGGGGCCTCTGCAAGCACGTGACTGAAGAAGGCTTCGGGCAACATATCCTGACCTGTGGCTGCCAGGATTTTGTTCTGAAAAGAGAAAAAGGGTCAAGAACCCACCTCCCTACTCCTCTACCCCCCAGGAGCTAATGGACAGTTGGGACCTACTTCCTGGACAGACTTTTAGATACATGGATTTGTAACTGAGTCTGTAATAGACTGAAGGGTGCTGGGACAGTGCCCTGCCAGAGCCCTGGGCTCCCCCAGGCATCATACTTTAGGAAGGCATAGGCACACTGGAACATGCTTGGTGGAGGGAGACTGGGTGCCAACCAATCATGTCCTACAAGGAGAGGTTAAAATAACCAAGGATGTTTAGTCTGGACAAGAGAAGCCTGATGGGCAAGATCATTGTTTTGAGGTATGGAAGGATGAGGCTTGTTCTGCTTCTCCCCATTGGGCAGAACCATGAACAATGAGGGCCAGTGCTGAAAAGCAGAAGCCGGCTTTCTGGGTAAGGAAAACTGTCTTAGAAAGTGGAATTATCCCAAGGTGGATTGGGCAGCTTTGGGAGGGAGGGAGCTCCCTGGTACATAAGGCTTTGAGTAAGGACAATAGGAGCACGTGTCAGGGAAGCTGCCGGTTGGAGGTTCTAATGGCTTTTCCATCTATGATGGTCTGTGGGAATCTGTGTGTAGGATCCTTGAGGGGAGTCAGGAAATCTTTCTGGATGTTTCTGCTGTGTCTGAACCTTTAAATCAATCAACCTATCTCAAAGTCAGCAGTAAGAAGGGGGTTTGTCTGTTGCGCTCACAATAAATACCCTTAGTCTTTGAGTGTCGGGGCTTTAAAAAGAAATGTGGAGAGGGAGGCAGAGGCAGGGGATTTCTTTCCCAGGCCAGGGCTCCTTACTCAGCTCCTCCTTTTCATCAGTCCTGCCCACTTCTGTGGCAGGACCTGGGAAAGAGCATGATCTCCAGAGGGCAGGGAGAAGGGGCTTCCAAGGCCGAGGGCCCTGACAGGTCCAGGCGTCCAGGCTAAATGCTCTCTGAGACCTGGGGTTGCCTGGTGATTCAGACGTCCTGCTTGCTGGTGTCTGACTGCTTACTCACAGCTGTGCACATCTGCAAGGGATTTGTTTGGGAACGTTATATCCAGAATGTCCTGTTTGTTCCTTCGCTTTTTGTTTGTTCTGAAAAGGAGGTGTTAGGGATGCTGCCCGAGGAGTCCCCTGAAGGTTGGTTACCACCCACACAAAGTGTCCCTGGAGGGATTTGGTGGATGGGGGGCGGGGAGTCCTGCTGGGGAGGCGAAGGCTGAGTGTCTGAACATTGGAGCAAGACCGAGAGGCTGTTATTCTGGGGATGGTGATGTAGGCTTGTAAATCAAGAGAGAGAGAGATCCAAAAGCAGGAGATCCATCCCTGGAGAGCCGGGGTGGCGGGTCCTGACCCCCAAGGGAGGAGTCCAGGCCTCAATCCTGGCCTTGGCTGACTCTCCTCAGCTGTGTGATTTGGTCGGGTGACATTCTCATGGAGCCTCAGTTTCCTCAGCTGGAAGATGAGACGAATAACTCTCAGATTCCCCATATGTGTGCTCTGCATTGCCCGATGAGGGGGAACCACGGAGGCTTGCTGAGACCCCAGGAAGCCCTGGCTCTGGATGGAGGGCCTGGGTTCAGATCCTGCCTCTCACTCTGGCCAACCCCTAAAGTGTCTCCAAGCCTCAGTCTTCTCACCTGTGAGATGAAGGAATCAGGACGGTGACCTCCCAGTCCCAGCTCCAGATTTACAGTGCAATGGTCTGTGGCCTGTGTTTATTTGGGGAGCCTGGTGTGCAGGGTCCAGCCACTCTGTCCAGCTGAGCTCATGGCAGGACATGCTTCATTGAGAACATGTTTGAGTTCAAAACACCTTGATTTTGAGCTTGTTTGCAACCAAGAAGAAACTGTTTACTCCATGGCTGATGTGACCTGCGTGACTTGGCAAGGCTGCTAGGGAAGTCCAGAATTTCTCCGCCCTCATGACTGTGAAGGAAGCCCACATGTCTGTGCTGATGCTGACGCTGCCAGCTGTGGACATTGCACATGTGTTTGGATGGCCCTCAGAACCTAGACTGGGGGGCAGGGAGGGCCCTCTGAACATCCAGTCCAACCCTTTGAGGTCCAGAGAGCATGGGGGCTTCCCCCAGTCACAGAGGTAGTAGTAAATGGTGGGGCAGAGCTGTAAAGCCAGCTCTACTGTTCCAGAGGCAGAATTCTTTCCATCACACCAGTCATGACCCGCAGTCCCATCACCACCACCATCATTCCCACCTCTGTGCACTTGAGGTTCCCACTTTTTGTATGTTGTGGACTTTTGCAACAGCTCTGGGAGGTACAGGCCATTGTCTCCATTTACAGATGAGGAGCCTGAGGCTGAGAGAGGTTAATGGACTTGCTCAAGGTCACGCAGCTAGAAGTGACTGAGGCAGGATTCGCATTCGAGTTCCCCCAACTCCAAGTCTATGGCGTTGCGCCTTTGTGACAAAAGGCAACAAATGGCAGACACTGGATTTGTGGGGCTGGGGTTTGGTGCCATCTGGGGAGGGGGAGGGTGCCACTTGTGTACTCGGAAACGGACCCATCGATAAATAAGAACGAACAAAAATTAAAAGCCTTATTTGTCTGACTGGATGGCATCGCAGTAGTTTTCCCGAGTTCTGCGTTCACAGTGATGGCAGGAGTCTTTCTAACCAGTGCTTTCTTTTTTCTTATGTTGCCTTGTAGAAGAAGCCGCTGTCTGCTGTAATAAAGGAAGTTTGTGACGGGTAAGTGGCACGCTGGCACCCCAGAGGCCCGCCCTGTCCCATGAGTGGGGGGCGGGTAGCGACTTATCCCCATCCTTCCCCTGGGGAATGCCTTTTATAGTCCCAGGGGGGTGTTTGTGAGGGCTGCTGGGGCCTGTGCTGGCCCTTCTGTTTTCTGCCCTTTAAGCTCCCATGCCCAACTGAGGGCAGCCAGAACTAGGCTTTGGGAGGAGTCTCCTCTGACTTGTTTTCACTTTTCTGTTTTTCTTGGGCATGGCTGATAGTCTGCTGAAAAGCACCACCCTACAATTGATGCTTGGCAAAGGCAGTTTTAAAAAAGAATCTGGACTCTGGAAATCTAGATTTCCAAGTTGTAGGGAATGCCCAGATGTAAGGACTCCCCTCAATCTTCCTCTGAGAGTCTAGAGAGCTGCCTGGGTCACTGAGAATGACCTGGTCAGGCTCCAATCCCCAGAGCATCCCATGACCCTGGTGCCCTGTGGGCTCACTGACCGATGCCTTCCCTATGTTCTCTTGAAGGTGGACGCTGACCAACCATGAGTGCTTTGCCTTGCAGCATGCAGACAGTTCCAATTTCTATATCACAGAGAAGGTACGGGGCACTGGCGTGCAGAGAGGGATGGGTGGTGCTGGGATGGGCAGTGAATGGAAGCTCAGGGTGTTTGTCAGATCTGGTCACTGGGAAGAATACTTGCTTTTAGCACTGAGCCTTTGGAAAACAACCATTTCCAAGCTGAGTTCAGACTGTGATGTGGACCTTATGACTTGCTGGTCAGGCCAATTCTTACCCCAAAGTTAGGGGAGAGGCCAAGTCCTCAGAGTTGTTGAGCTGACCTGGCCTGTCCAGGGCCTGCACTGTAGGGATGTTTCCTGGACCACTTACAGCTTCACCAAGAGTAGCTTATAACCCCAAATCAGGCTTCCCTTAGCTCCCCTCAAAACCCTCCTGCTTCCAGTGTTATTAGTACATTATGTAACCTGAGAATTGGAAGGTGCTGAAAAGCCCTCTGGGCCAGCCACTTCCCTGGCAGAGGGATCTCCTCTGCACCTGCCCTGGGTGACTGGATGAGTCCCTGAGTTTCCCCATTAATAAGGTGGAGATACTGGGGTAGACGACCTCTGAAGCTCCTTCCAGCTCTAGATCTGTAGCCCCTGAGCATCCCACAGTAGCTGACTGCTCCCCATACAAAAAGGTGGTTTGTTACTTTTTCTGCCTGCTCTGAGGGGAGTAAAGTGCTCCCTTTCCACTCCCTTTCCAACTGAAATGCATTTCTCTGTAATGTGTCCTCGGTTCCAATTGGAGGAGCCCCTGGAGATGCACAGAGTGAGCTGATCTCTCTTCCACAGAGCCACAGACTCTTTGAAAACAGCCATCCCCAATCTCCTGGCCCTGCTCCATTTTTATAGCTTCTCTCAGGGCTAAAGAGCCCAGTCCCTTCCATTGGCCCTTTTATGACTTGAGTTCAAGCTCTCTCACCATCCGGGTCATCCATTTGGGGGCCCTTCCCTTCATGCAAATTCCTCTTTCCAAGTAGCCCCTCAAATACTCCCCTGGCTCCATGGCCATGGGGACATTCCCCCCACTGATGCAGATCGAGACCCATTCCTGGCTGACTCTGTGCATGACCCCCCCCAAGCTCCCCATAGGGCATCTGCCCAACATGTCAAGGGCCTTTCTTGGGGTCTTAATGTTGAGAGGATAATGTGAGGCACCGGGGCTGGCCCTCTGCTACCTTGGTCTTCAGCCATAGCGCCAGCGCATCTTTGTACCTGTACCTGCAGCCCTGGTCCTCATCTGTGGATTCTTGTTGGCAGTGGGCTGGAGCCCTCCCCCTGCAGCATGCTTTCTGGTGCCTTCTGGTGATCTTCATTGGGGCCACCATGCTCCCTGACTGGTAGAATCCAACAAATGTTCTTTTATAAAGGAAGAGGCTGGTTGTCAATGTGGCCAAATCATGCCCTTGAGTGATGGGTTCCTGGCATCACCTGCCATACTTGGCATCAGTGACTCTGCTTTTTCTTCATTTCCCCAATGTCTAGGCTCCTCCTCCACCACTTGGAAGAGGCAGAGCCTGGAAGCACAGGGGGAGAGCAAAGTCCTCATTGTCAGACTGTCTGGACAGCCAGGGGAATAGGAATCTTGGCTCCCTGTTTGCTTCAGGTCAGGAGGACAGAGTCCCTCCCTTTAGGAGATGTTTATTCAGCTCTGCCTAGGCATTGGAACAACCAACAGCTTAGTCCCTGCCCTTGGGGAGCCTAGTTGGAGATAGGCCAGGCATGCCCATAGTACCAGTGGGGCCAGGGACCTGGCTGGGCTTCTGAGGGGGATCCACGAGTGCTTGTGTGAGGCTTTGGAAGGGGAGTGAATCACCATCTTGAGGATCGGAGGGTGAGCAAGGGTGATGTGAAGAAGGCTGTGGGATGTGTAAAGTGTTTTCTGAGCACCTACTGTGTGCCAGACAGTTTGGTTTGGTCTCTGCCCTGGGGAAGCTTCAGTTCTGTTGATGGAGGCAGTGTATTCATCTAACAAGTGCCCAAAGTCAATGGGAGACGTTTGAGGTGGGAGTGGGGAGGGGTGGCCAGCGGTGAGGTCCATGAATGAAAGGCACATATTCTGCCTTGGCTGGAAGGGTGAGCGGTCAGGCTGGACTAGATGACCCTGGGTTGTGAGGGCTGTGATGGCGGGAGAAGGATTCGGATTCTGCTCATTGGGCAGTAGGCAGCCACGGATGGATCTCTGAGTGAGGAGACGTTGGCGTTCTGTGGTGCGTGATGTTCTTGGGAGGAAAGCTCCTTTTAAAGTCTAAAGGGATGGTGGTTTCTGTGCATCAGGAGGATTCATTTGGAAGTCTGTGAAGGACGAACTGGAGTGGGGAGAGACTCGGCAGGTGATGGGGCAGGACTCCGGGCTCCCGCCCTGGCTGCTAACAAGGGGCATGGGGATCGTCCGATCATTCAGCCAACCTCAGTTAAGTACTTGTCCTGTTAAGTACTTACCGAGAGCTATGAAGCTTCTGTCTCCTGTCACTTCTGGGCGCTGGGGTGGAAAGACGACAAATCGCAGGAGCTCTCCGCCTGCTAAGAATGAACTTCTGTGAGTGTCTCTGACCTCCGCCCGAGGAGGGGTCTGTTTTAGGCGAGAGATGAAGGAAAAGACTTCACAGAGGATGGGGCCTGAGGCGGGGGGCTTCCCTCAGCCCCAAAGCGTGGGTTCTACAGATGGCATCTGGTTCCTGGCTGAAGGGGCTGGCGCTGAGTGGGAGAAGCCTGTGGCCTAGCTTCACCTTTACCATGAGCAGTCCCGGATTTCCTCTGTCCCGTCAGAACTGTGATCATTTTTTGTGTTGCTAAAAACACGGCAGCCCCAAACAGTACTTGGACTGTCTCTGTGACGGTCTGGACCAGGAAGAAGCCAGAGGCTGGGGGGCTCCCTGAAGGTGGGGGGGGAGGGGTCACAGGCACTTCTGCACTTCCCTTAGTTTGGATGGCCAACTCAATGACTGTTTTAATTAGTCTGGAGAAAAAAGAAGAGGTTACTCACCTGGACAAGACCTTTGGAGACTTCCAGGCTGACTCATTTTATCATCAAGGAGCCTGAGCCTCCAGTGGGGGGAGGGATTGCCCGACAGAGATGTGACAGCTGAGCTCTGAACCCGGCCCTCTGGCTCCCACGCAGACTCCTTCCAGCACGCTGCGTCCCCTCCCCATGACTGGGCCTCCATTCACCAGCCTGGGGCCCTCATCCAAGGGTGGACTGGAGCTCCTGGAGCCCCAGGGTGCCTAGCTCTCCCTGGCTCGCCCTGCCCTTTGAGAATGCTGACCCCCACGTGGTTGTGCACTGCCACATCATTCCAGTTTGGGTCAAATGGAAAATTAGGGAAAAGGATCAGAGATGAGGTCTGGAGTCCAGCCTCTGCCTGTCACAGAGAAGGAAATGGGCCCGCAGAAGCCTGGCTTCAGATCTTGGTGTGTCCCAGCTCCATTACCTTGGGTTAGTCACTCTTCCTGTTTGGTCCTCAGTTTCATCATCTGTAAAATGAAACAGCTGACCTTACAGCTTTAAGTCAGTGCTCCTATGACCTGACACAAGCCATGGGGCTTTGGTGGGCCTGTCTCCTTATCTGTGTGGTTTTGGACCAGACCACCTCTGAAATCTCCTCCAGCTTTACAACAATGACCCTGTGACGTGCCCAGAGTCACTTGGGTTATAGGTACCCAGGATCTGAACCCAGGTCCTCTGACTATTTCTGGTGGGTCTCTCATACCAAATCAGATAAACTGAGCTGATCACTTAGCACAATAGTCACCCATCTCATCCAAGGAAAGCATGTTGTGTGGCCTTGGGACAACTGTTAGCAAGCTTTTCTTTTGTGAAGCTAAAATCTGCCCCTGTGATACTCCCCTGTTTCGAATAGACCCAGACTGGTTGCTCTGGACTCCTCCAGAGGGGTCTCTTCTTGGACTGGGCCCCAGAAGCTTCTATTCACTCCAGCATTGCTGGGCTTGAAATGGACCTTTATCCTGACTCAGACTTGACCAGGTTGGGAAGCCTGTCCTCTGGGCTTCTCTTCTCTCCCTCTCCTTAGATTAGTGGAGCATCAACGAGAGCCCCCACCAGTGTACCAGGAATAAGAATGGGGCCATGTGGAAACTCTGGGAGGGCTCTTTCAAACCACGTCTGCTTCCATCAGTCAAATTCAGGTTTTACTGATGTAAACCCTGTCTGGAAGTGGCACATCCTGAATTGTGCCTGGCTGCTGCTGTGATTCTCAGGCCCCTCCTAGACTTTTAGGTAGGGGGGAAATGTGAGGAGTGAGAGGCACCTAAAACTGGATGGACACCTCAGGTTGCAGGGCCGCGGCCAGGCCAGTCATTTCTTCATGCCCTTGACAAACATTAGCTTGGAATGGCTCTCATGGCATCTGGGTTTTCCTTCATGAACCCAGTCTGCCTCTTTGCCCCTTCTCCGTATTGCTCCCTAGGCTGTTGTCTGGTACTGAGCAGAACAAGCCTAATCCCTCCTGCACAGGGCAGTCCTTCAGGAGATAGTCACAGCGTCCAGTGGCCCTGAGTCATCCTGGCTGGGCTCTCCTAGGAACTTCCCAGTTTATCCCTGTCCTTCCTAGACTGTAGTGCTTAGAAGTGGACCCAGACTTCTAGATGGGGTCTGAGGTGAACAGAACCCAGAAGGACCAATATCTGGGGTCTCTCCAACGGGGTCTCTCCCAGTGTAGGCTGAGTTGGCAACACCAGGGACGTTGCTTTCTTATTCACTTAACCGTTGGTGTCCTAGATCCCATCTTGTTCCACTGGGCCCCCCACAGCCCAACCAGGGTCTTCCCCTTTGCCCCTTCCCCATGACACTCCCTTTCCCCCAGGCTGCTCAGTCCCACAGTGGCACTAGGTAGGAACAGGTATGTGGAGGCTCACACCCCTTGGGTGATGTGGAAGTCATCAACTACAAGCCTTCTAGGAAGACGGAGGACCAGCAAGCCCTACTGTCTACCCTGATGTGTTCCCCCTGCTCCCCAGCCCCCTGGCCTTGACCTCCAGCCTCCCTAATTAGAGCATAAGCCCCAGGCCCAGGAGAGGAGGAGCTCTTCATGAATACCTTTCCATTCATTCTTTGAATGAAGAAAACATGACTCTCCCCAGCACATCCTGGATGAAGGCCCTAGGAAGGCATCACACTTTATACTAGAAGGTGAATGACTGACCCTGCAGGTCACTAGCCAGATGCCCTCCCCTCTGTAGCTGCTGAAATCATGTTTGCCTTCTTTTTGTGACTTCCTGCCTGCCCAGTGGGGCTCAGAGTCCCAGGATTTACAGGTCATCAAAGCCTTTCCTTCTGAACTTCTGGTCTGAGTAACAGATAAGAACCAGCCCTCAGATCCATCAGCGTGGCAGCTGGCATCTCAGCCCCAAACTCTGAAGCCCTGTTTGACCCCTGACAGGCTCGGTGACTCCTTGCTGAGGATGGGCTGGTGGGAAGGGATTCTCTCCTTCTGTGGGGGCTCGGGTGGGGGCTGGGAGGGCCTCTCCAGGCCTCCAAGTCTGTCCTCTGAACATAGATAACTACTCATCAATGCTCACTGAATGAATTTCATCACCCCAAGTGAAACCAATCAGGACAGCAAGCCCACTGCAAAGAGAAAATCGATGCACGGCAGGCCTGGGCTGGATTCTTATTTGTTGGCTTTGGTCTTCGCCTCCGGTTCTCCAGCAGTTCTCCGTCGGTTCTCCTCCGGTTCTCTGTCAGCTCCTCTGACTTCCTCTCCCTGCTCTACCCAGTCAGAAGCCCGCATCTCACAGTCTTCTCTGACACATTTTAACTTCCTCTGTTTGTTGTCCCCATGCCATTTCTCCAAAGACCCTGCTCTTTTTCCCTCCACATAGCCTCTGTCCACAGCACCTTCCTGGGTGGGCAGACCCAGGCAGTGCGTGCCCCCTCACCCTTTTAAAGGCCTGTAAGTTAATATCTTCTCTTCAAAAATTTAGATTTTGCTTTATTTTCAGATAGGCCTTCTCTTCCTTCCACTTACCAATCAAGAAAGCCAGGAGAAGCAAAACCCTGGTCACAAGCAAATGAATTCCAAAAAACCCATACTGGACGTTTCAGTATTCCCCTCTATCAGCCTTCTCAGGAGCCTGCTCTCTCTGGCTGGAGCCTTGCCACTCCTAGGTGTAGGGCATGCATAGAAACACACTCTGATTCCTTCCCCAGGACACTCGTCAACGGGAAATGTCATCATCTGCCTGGGTCTCCCATCTCCTCAGTCTGTTCTTCCCCCTCTGACTGGGCCTTATGCCAAATGTACATGGCGCTCCTCTACCTTCCACCCAGGGTGGTGGTGAGAAGACAAGGAGAGTGTTGGTGATCCACTTTACCACTACCACCACCATCACCACCATCACCACCATTACCTCAATCACCACCACCACCATCACCACCATCATCTCAATCATCACCATCACCACCACCACCATCACCTCAATCACCACTATCACAACCACCACCACAACCATCACCACCATCACCTCAATCACCACCATCACCATCACCTCAATCACCACCACCACCACCACCATCACCTCAATTACCACCATCACCACCATCACCTCAATCACCACCACCACCACCATCACCTCAATCACCACCACCACCATCATCACCATCACCACCACCACTACCACCAGTGTCACTGCTAGCCCCACTATGACATTCCTCTTTCTAGCTCTGACCTACACCCACCTTTCATGCCTTTGCTCACAGGTCGTTTCCCCAAGCTTGCTGTGCCCTCCTTCCTTATTCTGCCTTGCGGAATCCCTTGCTCCTTTTAGAGCTAAGCTCAGTGTCCACTCTGGCATGAAGCCTTGTCCATCTCTCCACCTGCTACTGTCTCCTCCTTTCTCAGCCCAATCACTTTGCCATGTGCTTTGGCGTAAGCTGTATGTACTCCTGTGTATACCTGCTTCTTCCTCTGATTGAATGTGAACTCCATGGGGGCAGGGGTTGTTTAATTTTGTCATCCTGGTACTTGGCACAATGCCTGGCATGCAGCAGGTGCTCAATGAATGCTGGCTAGGTTGTATTGAGAGGAGTATAATCTAGCTAGTTATTGACAACGCCCTCTACCTCTCGTCACCATCATTTTGGAGAAGGTTCCATCTCAGCCTTCTTTTCAGTCTCTACTAAAATGTTGAGTAGCAGCAGTATACAGACAGCTTCTCAGAGCTCCTCTGGACAGGTAACAGGGAGGGTGGCACATTCAAGATCCCCGAAGCTCCCAACAGCCTATGCCAGCAGACTGATGCACAGCTTTGATGGTGGAGGAATTAGATTAAAAACCTGCTTCTTGGTTTCAGATCTTCCGCTCCGAAGGCGAGGTTGGAGATGTCTGGTTACTCTTGTTTTGTGAGAAGTCGGGTGATGTAAGCTTCCTATCCAAGTTCCTGTTTCTTAACTGGTTCATTTAAAGACAACCAAGAGGGCTGAGGGGGACATGAAGAATAACCCAAGTCTTCCTGATGCAGCAGCCCCAAAGCTAATGCACAACAGGCTCCGTTCCTAGGACTAGGGAGCTGAGGACCCTCCCTGTGCAGGCTGCTCTGGCCGGGCTACACCAGGGTTATTGTGTTGAGTTCTAGGGCCATATTCAGAAGGGATGCTGGCAAGGTGGGGGAGGTCTAGAGGAAGTGAGCCAGGATGCTGGGGGGGTCTCAAAGCCTGGGCATGAAGGGCGATTTGGATGACCAGGAGAGCTTTAAACAGGAGAAGAAAAGGTTAAGAATGTGCTTACGGCCTTCAAATACCATCTACCATGGAGGGCTCAGTTAGAACCAGTGATGGCTTGTGTTAACTCATAACTTACATTTGTGTGGCTTGTGGGAAGATAGATTCTTTTTCAATGTTAGAAAAAAACATGATTCTTAACAGTGAGTTAAAAAGCCATCCTCAGAGAAATGGGCTGCTACTGGGACCAGCAATGGAGAAGGGAGTCCTGCTTTGGGGAATGGGTAAACTAAGTGTTGTCCAAGGTCCTTCCCAATGCTGAGATACTTTGATTCTGTGCGATCCCATTAGGGCAATTAGGCCCACTGAGGGAACCATGGTCACAACGGAGAGGGGCCGGCCCTAGGGGAATTTATCCCCCTGGTAGGATGTAGTCTCCTGGGGGCAGAGGCTGGGGTGGGGGGAACATTGGTCCGTTGCCTGTGCCTGGCACAGAGGAATGGCGTGATTAGTGTGGAATAGCCTTTTCCCTAAATGTAACTAGAGGTAGCCTCCAAGCAGGCAGCAGTACAGGAGAAATCCAGCTCAGGGTTCCAGTGCATGTTTCCTTGGGGATGACTGAGGACTGGCTACTCACTCCCAATGTGATTTTTGATCCTCTTTTGCTACAACAGACTTGTTGTAAAAAAACAAACAACGGTGATGTAGCTAGGAGATTGAATTATTAGAAGTGGCTCTCAGCATGTGGTCCATTTTAACAAGAGTTTCTTGGAGAAAGTGCCTGCACCCAGTAGGGTAACTTTGGGAGTGGTGATTCTCACTGGCCACACAGGCTACCTCGGGACTGTTGGAAGCAAATGGGCACCCTAGAGTCACCCACTAGAAGGGGCCACATTTGGGGAGCGTAGCTGTAATATCTAGGGAAAAAATCCCCACAGAGCTTTCTTCCCAACTTGTCCAACCAGGTCACCTTCCCTCTTCCCTTAAGAAAAAAGTGAACCAACACCCAGGCAAAAACCCCCAAACCCATTATACCAGAACGCCCATGGAGAACACCCGTGCCCCGGGAAGGAAAGAGCCCCTTCTCAGAGCTATGTTCACAGTGACCGGACTCAGAGGAGGCGTGGAGGTGTGGTTATAGCCCGGGTTGGCATCTTCCAGGCTTCTCCAGAATCAGGGTGGGATCAGGTGGGTCAGTGCCAGGGACTCTGAGCGGGGCCAAGTAGACCAGGAGAAGGCCAAAGTCAGGAGGACTATGCTTCTGTTCCATTGCCGCTAGGACCTTGGGTCTCCGTCCGCACATTTGTAAAAAGAGGGAGTTGAGCTGGTCGGCTTGGTCTAAAACCATCCCACATTTCATCCCAAATGTTATTTTCTGGCCAGTGAAGTCGGCATGCATTTATGAAGTGCCTTCTGTGTTCAAGCCACTGTTCTGAGCGCTGGGGTCGAATCCCTGATCTGTAATGAGGGGGGGGGGCAGGGCAGAGACTACATGAGACAAGATCCATAGGAGACAGATTGGAGACAACCCCCCAGGTCCCAAGGCTGCAGAGTGCCAGGCGAGGCTCACTCTGGAAGCTGAGGGTGTGGGTAGAACTTGGAGAAAGCCAAGGGACAGAGAGGATCATGGAGAGAGCATGGTCCACAGGAGGGTTGGATGAGGGAGGGTCTTATGGGAGAAGGATCCAGGAGGCCACAGTGCCTGAATCACAGAGGAAGGGGCCTGACTTTTTAAAGCTCAAACAGGAGGTTGGATCTGATCCCAGAGGGAATAGGGAGTCAGTGAAATTTTTTGACTAGGGGATGAGAGCTGCCTTTGAGGACTTGAAAGGCTGCCATTTTGAAAGTTGGTCAGGGCTTTTCTGCTTGGTCCCAGAGGCCAGAACCAGGAGCAATTGGTGGGTGCTGAGGAAAGGCTGGCTTTCAATTGGAAGTAAGGAAAAATATCTTAACAGTTGGAGGTGTTCTGAGGCAGACAGGCTGCCTTGGGAGGTGGGGGTGGTGGGAAGGGTCTCCATCACTGGAGTCCTTCCAGGACAGACAGATGGATCGCTGGAGGCTGGGGCAGGGTGGAAGAATGCTGCAGAAGGGAGACTTTGGGAAGAGATGGGAGACCCTTTGTCGTCCTGAAATCCCACGAACTTGTACGTGGAGATGGACACTTACAGTCAATTAAACATGGACCAGTTAACTGCTAAGTGCCAGACTCTGGGCTAAGTAATTAGGTAAATAATTAGTAATTAAGCCCAACAAAATATCTGGCAGCTTTCCTGAGGCTCCAAGTCTGTGGGGAGGCTTTGTTCTGCTCCTGTAATTCATGGGTTCAAATCCTGCCCAAGTGATATCTGAGTGGCCTTGAGCAAGTCCCTTTACCTCTATCTGCCTCAGTTACCCCGGCTGTAAACTGAAGATCACCACAGCACCTCCCTTCTTTCTTCCTTCCCTCCTTCTCTCCTTCCCTCTTTCGTGGAGTACAGAGATCTCTGGCCTTCAAGTCTGAGGACCTGGGCTCAAATGGTGCCTGGGTCCTATGGATCTGACCTCGGTAAGTCAGTTATCTCAGGGACCAAGTGGCCTCTAAGGGGTCCCCTCATCTTACAGAGGGGGAAACCGAGGTCCTGAGAAGGGAGCTGGTGGCAGAATCAGGATGGGGTTGCTGTGAGTCCTTTAATCAGAGTCACTGTCCTAACTGTGAGCTCTCAGAGGCAGCTCAGCAGTGCAGTGGATAGAATGCTGGAAGAGCTGAGTTCAAATCCAGCCTTAGACACTCAGTAACTGGGTGACCCTAGATAAGTCACTTAACTTGTGTCTGCCTTAGTTTCCTCTACTATAGCATGAGAATAGTCAAAGAGCCTGCCCCTCTAACCTCAGAGCTGTCATGATGATAATGAGATAATATTTGGATGCCTGGCACACAGTAGGCACTTGGTTGAAGCTTATTCCCTTCCCTTCCCCTCCCTGAGGCGGGGAGACAGCTGCCTCCAGCAGGTGCGTGGTCTCTCCTTTGGAGGAGCTGATCTTGCTCACGCCATCACCCAGCTGGTTGGCGTTCCATGCCTTCCATTGTCCCCTGTCAGCAGGGGCCTGGGGGAGCCTGGAGACTTCCCAGCCTCACTGGCCGGAGTCAGGGTTTCCACAAGGAACAATGTGGGTCAGCACTCAAGGACGTCCCCTGAGGGGAGCAGCTGGACCACGGGGTGGGGGGCAGGGTGCTGTCCACACCAGGGTGACACAGAACTTCCAGTCACCAGGGCAGCTGGTGACAAATGGGGCTTTTACTGGCAGAACTTTCCACAAGGAGAATTCTGCTCAGATCTGGGATGGAAGCAGGAGGTCACTCAACAGGAAAGCAAACCTTGGGATGGATCTGGGGGCATCTTGTTCGGTTTTCTTGGTTAGAGATGAATTTGCTGAAGGTCAGCTGGCTGGGGACAGAGGGGGAGGGGGTGCTCTTTTTTGTTGCGGGGCAGAGGGGTTTTTGTTGCCTTCTGTGTTCACTGGATAAGTCATTTCCAGGAATTCCCCTCCCTCCTCCTGCCTCCATGCCCCTCATGAACTTACCCTTGTAACAAGGGGTGAATAGCCGAGTCAGAGAGCTCTGCAGGCGGCATATGCCCCACTCCTCCCCCTTAGCCCCCCACCTTCCCTAAGCCTCCTCCTCTCTTCTCCTGTGTTCACTCTTACATGGTGCCCTCACAGTGTAACATGTCACACCCACAGCAGCTCCCACAAGACTCAGTTTGGTTCTGGGGCTCAGAACCCAAACCCCAGGCTCTGCCCACTCTTAATGGTGTGACCTCCAGCCTCAGTCTGGCCATCTGTGAAATGGCATGGTTGGGCCTCCCAGCCTCCAAGGTCCCTTCCAGCCTGGATCCTGTGATGCTCTCTTTCTCTGTGTCTGTCTGAATTCCTCCTAATTGTCATTTCTTAGCTCACAGTAATATCCCAGCCTCTGCCTGTACCTGGCTTTGCTCAGCCCCTCTCTGTCCTCAGGCTCTGGTCGTCCCTTTCATTTCTGAGACTGGACAAGTTGTGCCTAAGCCCTATCTAACCTTCTGTGGGTCAGTGCCAATGTAGGGGCTGACTGGGGGGGCGGGAGGAGCCTCCAGCACAGCCCCTCCCCCGGGCAATCCTTCTTTTATTCCAGGGTGTGCCAAGCCTCTGTGGCTCCTCTCACTCCCTCCCAATCTGCTCCTGAAAAGTGCTATCATCCGAGTGACTTTGGAGCCCCCCCAGGCAGGCCTGTGTCCCTCACAGGACACCCCAACTCCAGCCTTCACTTTCATCCAACCACTTTGGCTTGACGTCAACCCCTCTGTCTGGGATGTTCCCATCTCCAGCCCGGCGGGTCACTGGCCAGCTCTCTGTAGAGACAGAGCGGGATGTCTGATTCATGCTTGGAGTGGGGAGGGGACGGTTGTTTATAGCACTTGCTGTTATGGCTCCAGAGGGGCCTTGAAGGATCCCATAATGACTTCATGATGCAAATCCCCCCCCACACACACACTCCCACCCCTGCTGGGCCTGATTTGGAGCCAGGCTGCCCCAAGGCCACCAGGCTGACTCAGAAGCCTGGAACTTTGATTCCATGTTATAGAAGGCTGACCACGGCCTGGCAGATGGGGTTTGGAAAGGAAGGATTCCACAGGCAGCCCGCATCGCCCAGGCTTGGCTTCGGGGAGATGCGGAAGCTTCCAGAAAGTAGGACAGACATAAACAGCTCATTCCTGCTCTCCCCATCAGCTAGTAAACTGAGGTTTAACCATGTCCTGGGGGGTGCAGGAAGATAAGGGACCCCCACCCCCAAGCCCCCAGTGGGCAGGCAGACGTTATGCTCCCAGCCTCTCCCCACTGGAGTCCATCCTCCATTCAGCCTCCAAGGCACCTTCCCTAAAGCATGTTTGCCCATGCTGCCCCTCACCCCAATAAACTCCAGCAGCCTCGCACACAGTAGGTGCTGCACACTTAGAGGATGTTGTTCTGAGTATTAAGACAGAAAAGCAGCCACTTGTTTATGAGCTTCACAGATACAAAATAAAGTAGGGAAATGTAGACGGGAAATGCAAGAGAAACGTTCTCCTCTTTAAGAGATGTGGGAGAATGGGGAAGTCAGAATCTGAGATGCCGTGGCTAGTGTGAGTGTGTGTGAGTGTGTGAGTGTGTATACGTGAGTGTGTGTGTGAGAGTGTGTGTGTGTGTGTGTGTGTGAGTGTGTGTGTGAGAGTGTGTGTGTGTGTGTGTGTGTGTGTGTGTGTGTAGGGAGTCTGTACAAATATTGCCTTGGGGTTAATGCTAGTAAAATACTGTCGATAATGCTCCTTGTTGATAAAACCAATGATATGAGAGGAGAAAGGATGGAGGGAGAACTGACCTAGAAATTATAACCTTGGCTTGAATTTCTCTATAAAAAAGAAAAAAAGTAACAAAATGTATAGAAGAGGCCAAAACAGCCCAAACCCCCAAACCATAATGTGTCACTGACAGTGAATTCTCCCAAGATGGAAAGATGGATGCGCATTGAGAGGGACCAGATGAGGTCGTGGTTCCTGTGCTGGTAGCAGAGCTTTTGCCAGACCCCAGATGCCCCCGGAAATCAAAGCAAAGTGGAATTCCAATTATAGGCCATTAAGAGAGAAAAGGGAAAGCAGTGTTATTCCTAGTGGCATATATTTGACCTTTTTTTCCCCTAATCTTTTGGTTTTTAGTATTTCTTGTTGTTTCATGGAATTATTGCTTTTTGGTTTGGCCTGTTTTGATATTCAAGAAACCCAACTATAAACACCTTTTTTTTTTCAAGCTGTTAGTTCATCTTCCGGCTGTCTCTTCATATATAGAGCATGGCATTTCACATCTTCCTTTACTTCCCCAGGTGCTCTTGGGGTCCTTGTGGCCAGGATGGTCTTTTCTCTGAGTGTCCCCTTGGCCCTGGGGAGTCCATGCTCTCTCCTGACTTGACATCTTGGGCCTCCCTCAGTCCACAGAATTTCTGCAGTGTGCTGAGCATTTTCTTCTGTTGACACGTCCATCCTGTGGCATGGTTTGGGCAGGGCGTGTGTGGCTGTGAGTGCAGAAGGCTCTGCCTCCTGTGTGAATTCCTGGATTTTGGTTTATTCTCCCAGAGGCCCACCGCAGGTTCTCCGCCTTGAGCTGGATGCTGGCTCCATCCTCTCTGTGATGTTTCACAGGCCCTTGTCGAAGGGCATTTTCTAGACCCCGAGTTCTTTGCTTCTCAGGTGTTGCCTCAGCCCTTTGTAACTCCTGGGTTGGGCACAAGTTGTCTGCTCGTTGCAGCTCAGGCCTGGCCCCATCTCCCGATATGGCTTGAGTGGGCTGCCCAGGTACTTTCTACATTGGTGTGGCTCTGTGGTCCCATGGGCTTGTCTCCTGCTTGGGCTCGTGCCCTAAGCCCAGAAACAGGTGCTGGTCTGGCTTTGTGTCCTGTGAAGGGTACAGGCTGCTGGTGAAAGCCTTGTCTTCTACCTGATCTGACTGGTCTTTTCTCAAACCATAGGGAGGATTCTGGTTCTCCTCCTGTGAATTTCTGAACGGGATGGAGGCACACATAACTTTTCCTTGGCTTTCTCTATCATTGTTCTCTCTGGCGCATTTCTAGATATTTATTGGGGGGTTTATAGGAAATCTGGGTTCCCTTAGGCCCCACTACACTTCTGTCTTCCCATAATTCCCAGCACTACCATTCTTTTTATTAGTCAATTTGTTTATTTTTAGTTTTCAACATTCACGTCCATAAGTTTTAAATTTTCTCCCCCTCCCTCTCCAAGATGGTAGGCAATCGGATATAGGCTCTACAATACATTCCTATTAAACACATTTTCCCATTAGTCATGTTGCATAGAAGAATTATAATGAATGGAAGAAACCATGAGAAAGAAAACAAAACAAAGAAGAAAATGGTCTGCTTTGCTCTGCATTCAGATTCCATGGTTCTTTCTCTGGATAAGACTAGCATTTTCCATCATGAGTCCTTTGGAATTGTTCTAGATCCTTGCACTGCTGAGAAGAAATAAGTCTATCAAAATCAGTCATCTCAGACTGGATGTTACTGTGTACAGTGTTCTCCTGGTTCTGCTCACTTCACTCTGCATCAGTTCATATAAGTCTTTCCAGGATTTTCTGAAGTCCACCTGTTCATCATTTCTTTTTCTTTCTTTCTTATTTAAAGAAATTATTTATTTTTTAAATTTATTTTTAGTTTTCAACATTAATTTCCATAAGATTTTGAGTTACAATTTTTTTTCCCATCTTTCCCCTATACCCCACCCCAAGATAGAAAGCATACTGAATACCCCTTCCCTCAATTTGTTTTCTTTTATATCCTCCCCCATACCTCCTCTAACTTTCTAGTGGGGCAAGATGGATTTCTATACCCCAGTGCCTGTATATCTTACTTCCCAGTTACATGTTAAAAACATTTTTTTTTAACATTTGTTTTTAAAATTTTGATGTCCAGATTCTTTCCCTTCTTCCCTCTTCACCCACCCCCACTGGGAAGATAAGCAATTCAATATAGGTTGTACATGTGTAGTTATGCAAAACATTTCCATTGTAGTGATTTTGTGAAAGACTGACTATATTTCCCCCCATCCTATCCCGCTCTCCACTTATTCTATTTTCTACTTTGACCCTGTCTTTTTCAAAAGTGATTGCTTCTAACTACCCTCTCCCCCAATCTGCTCTCCCTTCTATGATCTCCCCTCTTATCCCCTTCCCCCTACTTTCCTGTACAGCAAGATACCCAAATGAGTGTGTATGTTATTCCCTCCTTAAGACAAATTCAATGAGAGTAAGGTTGATCCATTCCTTTTCACCTTCCTGCTCTTCCCCTCCATTGTAACAGTTTTCTCTTGCCTCTTTTATATGAGATAATTTACCCTATTCTACCTCTCCCTTTTTCTTTCTCTCATTATATTCCTCTCTCACCTCTTAATTTGAATTTTTAGATATCATCCCTTCCTATTCAACTGATCCTGTGCCTTCTGCCTATGTACGTGTACACACATATACACACACTCACATATATATTTATGCACAATATATCCTCCTATACATACATATATATGTATGCATACACACACATATATATATATATACATACATACATACATACATACATACATATATATTCCCTTCAACTATCCTCATACTGAGTTCAACTATCCTCATACTAAGTCTCATGAGTTACAATTATCATTTCTCCAT